>JAPPVO010000029.1:58787158-59170418 GCA_030407325.1 Camellia japonica
ACGGGTTGTGTTCCATTTAGTATATATTTTTGGAAGTTGGTTATGGTTGGTTTTACCATTTATACTTGTGACTTGTCACTGGATTGAGTTTTGATTTATTTATTTATGGGCTATCATCACATTTATTCTTCGTGATTTTGGGTTCATGTTTAGGCTTACGTGTGCCTTGGGCTGAGTTCCTGTGGGCCTCGGCCGGTCATGCCCGGATTTGGGGTGTGACAATTGTGATATCAGAGTTGTAGGTTTATCGAGTTACATGTCTTGCATTTCATCATTTAGACGAGGTCCGAGTCCCTGTAGTCCTTAGTAGTGTATGGTTAAGTTAGTTTGGTTTAAGCTTGTGTTGAATCTTTCTTGATTTTAGTTTGAAGGTTAAGAGTTGGCCCCTAGATATTTACACGGATTGTCTATTCCTTGTGAGCCTTTGATGTTTGTATTACCGTGTCTAATTCATTAGGAGAAACAGTAATATTGGGCGATGCCTATAGATCTTGTGAGGTAAACTTTGATGGTAGGATTTTTCTAGTGGATTTGATTTCCTTAGAGATGAAGAATTTTGATATGATTTTGGAGATGGATTGGTTGACGAAGCATCATGCCTGTGTTGATTGTTTTAGAAAGATGGTAGTTTTTGCTATGTCGGGGCAGCATGAGTTTTTCTTTTAGGGAGATGGGAAAAGGTCTTCTATTTGTTTTATTTCTTCCCTTCAGGCTAACCGAATGTTGAGAAAAGGGTGTCATGGTTATTTAGCTTGTGTGGTGAGTATCGAACAACCAGAACAGAAGTTAGAGGAGTTGTTTGTAGTGAGGGAATTTGTTGATGTTTTTTTCCAGAGGATCTACCTTGACTTTCTCCAGATCGTGTGGTAGAATTTTCCATTAACTTGGTCTCTAACATAACACTTACTTCTAAAGCGCTCTATAGAATAGCATCGTTGGAGTTGAGGGAGTTACAAACTCAGTTACAGGAATTGTTAGTCAAAGGTTTTATTAGGCCTAGTGTTTCACCTTGGGGAGCACCTTTGTTGTTTGTGAAGAAGAAGGATACGTCTATGAGGTTGTGTATTAACTATAGAGAATTGAACAAAGTCACAATGAAGAATAGGTGTCCTTTACCATGTATTGATGACCTATTTGACCAATTGTAGAGAGCTTAGGTATTCTCTAAGATGGACTTGAGGTTAGGCTATCACCAGTTGAAGGTAAGGAATGAGGATGTTCCTAAGACCGCTTTTAGAATCCGTTATGGGGCATTATGAGTTCTTGGTGATGCCTTTTGGTCTCACAAATGCACCAGCCGCATTCATGGATTTAATGAACAGAGTATTCAAACCCTAACTGGATAAATTTGTGGTAGTGTTTATTGATGACATCCTAATTTATTCGAGGAGTAAGGAGGAGCATGAGCAGCATTTGAGGGTAGTACTTCAGATCCTTAGGGAGAAGAGACTGTATGCAAAATTTAAGAAGTGTAAATTTTGGTTGAGCATTGTATCCTTTTTGGGTCATGTAGTGAGTAAAGATGGGGTCTCTATGGATAGCATGAAAGTGGCAGCAATTGTTGGTTGGCCACGGCCTACTTCTGTGGCAGAGGTACGTAGCTTTCTAAGGCTTGCTGGATATTACAGACGGTTTGTGGAAGGATTATTCCTTATTGCTTTGTCACTTACCAATCTCACTAGGAAAAGGGTAAAGTTTGAGTGGAATGATAATTGTGAGCATAGCTTCCAAGAGTTTAAACAGAGGTTGACATCAGCTCCAATCCTTGCCTTACTGACAGATGGGGGTGGTTTCGTGATTTATCATGATGCTTCACGACAGGGTTTTGGATGTGTGCTCATGCATCATGGGAAGGTGATTGCTTATGCGTCATGACAGTTGAAAGTACATGAGAGAAATTATCCTACGCATGACTTGGAGTTAGCAGTAGTGATTTTCTCTCTTAAGTTCTGGCGACATTATTTGTATGGAGAGTCATGTGAGATTTACACTGATCATAAGAGTTTGAAGTATATTTTCACACAGAAGGAACTAAATTTGAGGCAAAGAAGATGGCTTGAGTTGCTAAAAGATTATGATGTGAATATTTTGTATCATCCAGGGAATGCAAATGTGGTGGCAGATGCCTTGAGTAGGAAGGTCACAGTTGGAGATGTAGCTATTTTGTCTATTGAGAGTTGTTTGGTGGAAGACATAAGACGTTTGAGGCTTGAGGTTGTTATGCCTGGTGATAGGGCTTATTGTAGTTAATTGACAGTTCAACCGACCTTGAGAGAACGGATTCGTTTAGCACAGGAGATTGACCCCCGGTGTGAGCGTATTAAAGGAGAGATTCTAGAGGGTAAGCACATAGACTTTGTGGTTAGTGATGATGGGTTGCTTAGATTCCGTGGCCGAATTTGTGTTCCTGTTGGTGGTAATTTGAGGAAGGAGATTATGACGGAGGCACATAGTTCTAGTTAAAACATTCGTCCTAGAAGCACTAAGATGCATCGGGACCTTCATGAACACTTTTGGTGGAATGGTATGAAGGCAGATATTGTAGAATTTGTAGCTCAATGTTTAGGTGTGTCAACAGGTTAAAGTAGAACATTAGAAACCTGTGGGGAAACTACAACCCTTACCTATACCAGAGTGGAAGTGGGATCATATTACCATAGACTTTGTGTGCGGTTTACCTCGTACTAGTAGTAATCACGATGCAGTTTGGGTAGTTGTTAATAGATTAACCAAGTCAGCACATTTTATTGTAGTACAGTTGAACTATTCTCTAGCTCGATTTGCACAGTTGTATGTAAAGGAGATTGTTAGATTGCATGGTGCACCTGTGTCAATAGTGTCAGATCGAGACCCTCATTTTGTATCTAAGTTTTGGGGTGTGTTATAGTCAGCTATGGGTACTCGGTTAAATTTTAGTTCAGCTTATCACCCTTAGACAGATGGGCAATCGGAGAGGACTATTCAAACCCTTGAGGATATGTTGAGGGCTTGTGTAGACGCGCTCGAACGTCCCGGGAAGATCCCGTTTTGTTCATTGGGCTTACTACAGTTCCGACTCAATGTCACGGTTCTGAATCTATTCTCACAAAGTGCAATGCAAGATTGATAAATCACCGAAGAGTCCAAATCCGGCAAATCATTTTGAAAAACTGATTTTTAGAAAGAAGTGCCAAACATGGATTGCTTTGCCAGATACAGAGTCGCCACCTAAATATTTTATTTTGGGGGAATTTAGGAAACCCTGACTCGTGCCTAAGGCCATGTGTCCGTCATCACCAAAGTTGCCTCAGCTCAGGAACTTGGGTACGATTGGGGAAGGTCATTTCATGAGCACCCCAGCTCGCCCGATCAAGGATCGGCCACTACTAAGCATGATATTTTGTTTTTGAAAACACATGTGCTTTTATTCCGGTTATTAACCTAGAATTACTATGTGATGCGTACAGCATACAAGTATAGACTGGATTACCTAAGTTGGAACAAAGCATTGCATATTCGTTTTGAAAACGGTTTGCTACTCGCAAGTAGGTTAAAATACGGATTTTGCCACTCTCAAGTGGGCTTAGAAAACATGGTGATTTGCCACTCTCAAGTGGGCTTAAAACTCGCAATCAATGAATTGTCCCAATTCAAGTAACCCAACCTTCACCCACAGGCAATCAGACAGTTATATCACATAAGCAAATAGCCTCATGGTAAGCATGCTATCATGGCAGTTACTCACACACATGCAAGGATGCTAAAGCCTAAACACTTACCGAGTACTCTAAGCCAAAACAAAAGCTATGTTAGTAATCAATGCATGAATCCTAACTATGCTGAGATGCCTAATGCAACACATGCAGGATGCAACTAAGATAGGCTCGGCTATTTTAAAATGGCATATGAGATGTTACAGATAACATGTATTCAACTTGGAATTGAAATACAATGCAATTAGTATGATGCGCCGAGCCCGGTGCATGCAAGACAGATGAATGGATGCAATCATGCGAGCATAAGGATGCTAATTGAAACATGTTCTAAAACTAACCATCATAAGCTAGTAAATAAAAGGAGAAAGACGTGGGGTTGGAAGACATGCATTACACACACGCACACTTATTACAACAGTTGGCCCTCTCGACGGAGGGTTCGAATAAATAATACAACACCAACTAGCTAATCTAAACTAATCTAATTAAGCTAGTTATTACACAACCAAAATGAATAACAAATTACAGCTAATTATTACGCAACTCTAATTAATTAACAAACTAACTAAGTAAGCAATTAAACTAGCATGCAAACTACATGAATGCGGACTGCCTCAGCTCTGCCTTGAATGATAAAGGATGCATGCATGCTCGAGTCGCCTTGTCGGGAAATCCATCGCGATGCCCCGGCTTGCCTTTGTTTACAATTGATTTCAGAAATTTGCACAAAGCTCCAGAGAGATGAAACTCCACCCCGGGAAACTGTGGGAAGGCTGCTGACCATCTTATAGGCATGGGAGACCAACTACCGACCACCTTTTGTGGTGGAAACCAAAGAAGGTGGTCGGCCTGCCAGAAAACCTGGTCGGCCGACCAGTTTCTTCTCCTGGATTTTGTTTTTCTGCAACAAAGGGAAAGAGAGAGGCATAACAAGGTATTTGCAACACGTGTGCATGACCACTCTCCCCATCATTGCAAAAGCTCTAGGGAGTGTAGTCCTCGACCCCGGGACCACTGGTCGCGCATCTCGATGCATGATCGCCGAGGAGTCGAATTGCACGACTCAATGTGAAATGAATGCATATACGAGCACCTAAACCCAACAACTCCGTCATAGGTAGTCAAGAGTGTCGGCGACCGGGAATCGAGGCACGTTTCGTCACTTTGAGTATGAAACGTCCCTCGTTTCCCGTGTTCGGACTAACTCCTATTCCGAACACAATGCAACAAACAATGGCATGCACAATGCGACTTTAAGTATGCAACCTAAATGCTATGCAACTAAGTGATGTAAACATGCAAAGGATGACATGCAAACATGCAACTAGCATACACTGTAACGCCCCGACTTCCGGGTCGTTAATAAATCAAATCAACCTCAAATCAACCTTTAGATGCTTCAACTCCAATCGCCACTAAATTTGCTCCATTCCTGAAAAATAAATTAATTCGGGAAGTATACAATACAACAGGAATAGCAAGGTTCAGACAGAAAATAAATTAACAAAGATCCAACAATTACACAACCGATTAGATTCGATAAACAAACAATTTACCAAATTGCACAAACAAGTCAACTCGACATATGATAATTTATCCAGAACCAAATACCCGGTCCTACTTGGTACATGACCAATGACCGGCCTCACCCCCCTCACCCAAGCACAACCGCTTATCCGGGCTATTGGTACAGAGTATATTGGCAAAGTCCACTCGATCCATGTACGGAGCATTTCCACGTCATTTAGTCAGACAAATCAACATTTCTAACACAGATTAACTACACAGAGTTCATCAAATGACTAGAGTAATCAAATGAATCAACAACGAATAATTCCATAGAATTTATCAAACGATCAGAATAATCAAGAGTTTATGGGAATTAAAAATAAACTCTTGCAAAGAGAATTTAGGAAGCATATTGTATACCACCGAATTACCTCAAATCAATCTCCTCCTTCTCCAACACTTGAATCTCGAACTTTCTCCATAAATCTCCAAATTCTAAGCCATAAGGTATGTAAGGTTTCACAAAATCTACAACTCTCCTCCTTTATGAAAATGCTTACTCTCACTCTAACCACTCTTAATCTAAACTCAAAATCTGTATAACAAATGGAGAGAGATATGGGAAAAACCATAGAAAGAAGTTGAGAGGTGGCTCAATTTATAGGCAA
This sequence comes from Camellia japonica, assembly GCA_030407325.1. Classification (NCBI taxonomy): domain Eukaryota; kingdom Viridiplantae; phylum Streptophyta; class Magnoliopsida; order Ericales; family Theaceae; genus Camellia; species Camellia japonica. The sequence goes on from JAPPVO010000029.1 coordinate 58,793,031, forward strand.
CTTGGTGTAACATACTAGTTGGAATTTGAAAGGACAAGTTTGAATATGAATGGACCACTAATAAGGATAGTAAATGAACCACTAATAAGGATATTAAATGAACCACTAATAATGATATTAAATGAACACTAAACACTAATTGATATTAAATGAACACTAACTAGAATTAAATGAACACTAGTTAGACTATGAATGGACACTAGTTGGAATATGAAAAGACACTAAAAATACGGGGTGTCACATACACAATACTATGAACTAAAAATGGCATACTCAATGCATGTAGTACTTAGCATACACAATGCACCTAAGAACTAACATACACAATGAGATGAACAAGGCATGCACAATGCAATGATCAATCATGTGACAATGTGGCATACTCAATGCTACAGAATACAATGGCATACTCAATGCAAAAATAGACTTAAACCAAAATGAATGGGCCTCAGCCACACCCAAATCAGTGGCCATACATGATGAAAATGAGGCAACAAAACACATGCAAACATGCAAGATGCAAAGGCCCAAAGCCTGGGGCACAAGATACAACTGTATGAAAGCATGGAAAGGATGAAATATGGCATACAACAACACATGTTCCAGCTCTGAAATGACATACAAAATGGTCCCGAATCATGCAAACAACTCATGTTATGCATGTTGAATGGCTCAAATACCGAAACTAGTGAAGTGCATTACACTAGAGGTATGCAAAGCAATTTCCAAATGAACAAACCAACCCCAAACAGTCCCTATGCAGGTCCAAAACAGTGGCAAAATGGACTAAGATGATGGCTTGAAATGCACAAAAATGAAGCTCATGCAATGGCCCATAAATGAGGTATACAAGCACAACTCTCAAACGCATTTAAAGAGTGGAAAACATGGGAACACGGCACAAGTATAGGCTCTAAAATAACATGCTCAATGATGCCTAGACATGGAAACACCTCAAGTTAAGCATGCAAGGGGGTCCAAAACTCAAGGCTAGGCAAGGATATTACACTACAGGTATGCATGGCAAGCATCATTCGACCAAGAGGCCTCAAAACAGAGCTAAGGCAGCCCAAAATATGAACAAAATCAGTTTGAAGTATGGCCAAAATATGCTAGAATCAATGGCCAAAACAACATGCAATGCAAGCTAGTGAGCATGGTTTACACTACAAGTATGTGAAGCATTCAAGAGGCCACTAAACCAGACAAAGACAGAGCTATGATATGCCAAAGAATGACCAAAAACCCACTGAAACAACACTAATACATGCAAGAATAACATGCTCCTTTGATAAGCCATGAAAAGGATTACTCTACACATGCAAGAAGCAAGCAAAAGGGAACCAAACCAGCCATGGTCAGAGCCTAGGTAGGTCCTAGAAGTCACCAAAAAGTGCTTGAACTAGGCCTCCTAATGGTATAAACATATGCTCCTTTGGTAGGCCAAAAATGCTAGTAAACAAGACAACAAGAGAGAGGGTCACTGTAGACGCGTCTGTGGGCCTCATGCTACAGTTCGGACTCAAATAGTCACGGTTCTGAATCTAATCTGGCAAAGTGCAATGCAAGACCGATAAATCACCAAAGAGTCTAAATCTGGCAAATCGTTTTGGAAAACAGATTTTTAAGAAAGAAGTGCCAAACATGGACTGCTTTGCCAGATACAGAGTCGTCACCTAAATATTTTATTTTGGGGAGATTTAGGAAACCCTGACTCGTTGCCTAAGGCCACGTGTTCGTCATCACCAAAGTTGCCTTGGCTCGGGAACTTGGGTACGATTGGGGAAGGTCATTTCATGAGCACCCCCGCTCGCCCGATCAAGGATCGGCCACTACTAAGCATGATATCGAGTTTTTGAAAACTCATGTGCTCTTATTCCGGTTTATTAGCCTAGAATTACTATGTGATGCACACAGCATACAAGTATAGACTAGATTGCCTAAGTTGGAACAAAGCATCGCATATCCGTTTGTTTTGAAAATGGATTGAAGTTTGCTACTCGCAAGTAGGCTAAAATACGGATTTCGATGAATTATCCCAATTCAAGCAACCCAACCTTCACCCACAGGCATTCAGGCAGTTATATCACATAAGCAATTAGCCTCATGGCAAGCATGCTGTCATGTTAACACTCACACACATGCAAGATGCTAAAGCATAAATGCTTACCTAGTACTCCGAGCCAAAACAGGAAACTAGTTAGTAATCAAATGCATGATCCTAGTTCATGTTAGCAATGACTAATGCAACACATACAAAATGCAACTAAGATAGGCTCGGCTATTCTAAAATATCATGTGAAATGCAACTTCATACATGTATTCAAGCATGAATTGAAATACACTACAGTTAGTATGATGCGCCGAGCCCGGTGCGTGCAATACGAATGAATGTATGCAAACATGCTATCATAAGTATGCTAATTGAAACGTGCCCTAAGACTAACCATTGAAAGTAGGTAACTAAAAGGGAGAAAGACGTGGGGTTGGAAGACATGCATCACACACACGCACGCTTATTACAAAATTCACCCTCTCTCGGAGGGGCCAAAAGAATAATACAAACCAAATAAATAATTAACTACTCTAGCTAATTAAATATTACAAAACCTTAATTAATTAACAAATTAATTAAGCTACTAAAGCAGTAAAGCTACCTCGGGAAGAGGGTCAAATGCATGCATGCTCGATTCGCCTCGCTTGGAAACCCGTTGCCATGCCACATGTTGCCTCTATTTGCACTGTTCTGCACCTCTAAGAACTGTGAAAATCCTTGAGATGCCTCTGAATTACTCCCTGAGCATTGTGGGATGTCACCGGCCAAAAGATAGGACCACCGGCCATTGGGAAGTGGTCACCGACCAAAAGTGGGGCCATCGGCTGGACTTTGGTAGCCGGCCAGCACTGAAGAGGGCCGACCGGCCATCTGTTCTGGCAGAACTCTGTTTTTGCTACAGTAGAGGACAGACAGTGCATGGCAAAGAATTTACGAGACAATGTATGCACGACCACCCTCCCTATCATGCTATGAACTCAAGGGGGTTTGGTTCTCGACCCTCGGGCCACCAATCACGCATTTCAATGCATGATGGCCAAAGGCGCCAAGTGTGCAATTTGATATCAAATGAAATGCACAAAAACACATAAGGGCCCCAACCTCTATCATGATTGATTCAAGAGGCAAGGGATGCGCACACAATGCTATGTAACCAAAGCATGCAAGCAAACTAATGCAACATGAGCATGCAAGCAACAATGCTATACAAGGCAACTAGCATATAACAATATGCAAAGACAAGCATACAAACAAGCATGTAACTTAACAAGTATGCAAGATGGATGAGCATGCAACAACATGTCAATAGGCTAACATTTAATAACATGCAAAGGCAAGTATACTTAGACCAATGTAATACATGCATGATGAACTTAACAAAGCAACACAAGCATGCAATAGGCAATAGGCATACAACCTAAACATGTGAACATGTATAGCATGCAACAACATGCAAAATGAAATAAGCATGCAACAACATAGTGAGATGGACTTACACTAACATGGGTAGCTCTCAAGCATGCCAAAATCAGTGGCCGAAGTAATGAATTGGTGACATGAAATGCGAGACAAACATGTTCATGCAATGGCCCAAGAATTAAGGCATAAGGACACAACACCCAAACATGAGCAAAGGGGGGACAATCATGATAATGTGGCAATGAAGTAAGCTCTGAAATCATGTCAAGAGTGATGCCGAATCATGCACATAGGATAAGCATAGCATGCTAATGGACTTAAAGCTCAAAGCTAGCCAAGGAGCTTGTACCAAGGCCACATCAACCAAGCCCCAAAGGGCCAAGGTGAACCAAAAAAGTCCCAAGGTAGACCAAAACAAGGCTAGAACATGCATAGAATGAGGCCAAAACATGCTAGAAAGGTGAACACAAAACATGACGCATGCAAGGCCAACAAAGGGGTGTTACACTACACCTATTACAACCAAACATGGCATGGCTTAACCAATGAAAATCAGAGTTATGGCATGTCAAAATATGCCCAAAAACCTACTGAGATGGCATCCTAAAGGCCTAAGCATAAAGGCATGCACAATGGTCCATTCTTGAAGCACAAAACAACAACTTTTCAAAGCAATGAAAGAGTGACAAATACAAGTGTATGACCATGAAATATGCACTGATATATCATATGGAATGATGCCAAATCATAAGAATAGTCCTAGCAATACATACTAATGACTTGGACATTCAAAGCCAACAAGCTAGGTTGAACCATGGCTACACAAAACAATGCAAGCATGACCAAAACAACACCAAACAGACCTTAAGCATGGTAAAACAAGGCTAAAATCTTCTTTGGGTCAAGCCAAAATCATGCTAAAAACAAGGCTCAAAACACAAAGCATGTTAAGGCAATTTCATAGAAATGCACTACACGTGCATGATACATGCAAGGGGCTATCAAACCAACTTTAGACAGAGTTATGACTTGCTAAATAATGACCAAAAACATGCTGAAATGGAGCCCATACATGCTTAACAAACATGCTACTTTGGTAGGCTAACAAGGCTAGCAAAGGGGATTTACACTACAAGTGCAATAAGCATGCAAGAGATGAGCAAGACAGCCCAAAATAGATTTATGGAAGGTCTGGAAAGTCACAAAAATGAGGCTAAACAAAGCCTCCAAGAAGTAGAAACACATGCTCTTTTGGAGGGCCATCAACACAAGTAAACAAGACAAGAGGAGGGGGGACAACCCCCACCCATTTGGGCCTTCAAAATAGGGCTTTTACCACTGAAAATCCTCTGGATTTCAGTGGTTAAAAGGCCACAAAAATTTGGTTTCAAAAGCTTAGGAAGTTGGCTCAAAAGGCTTTACAAGCCAAAGAGCAAAAGGGAGGACAACCCCCTAGCCAACCAAGGCACAAACCAAGACTTTTAGGACTGAAAAATAGAGGAAAAACAAGGATTTTTGTAGTTCAACACCACCCCAAAAACAGCCTCAAAGTAGTTCAAAAACTTATGGCAAAGCTAGTATGCAAAACAAGCTAAAAGGGAGAGAGATGTTACCCCTGATGCACAGCTGCAAAACCAGCCCAAAATCTGAGCTAAGACCAGCTTTTGAAGCTCAAAATGATCCTCCAAGAACCTCAGCCCAATGGGGGTTAACTTTGATGAAGGATGTATATGCAAACAAGAAGTATTTCTCTACCTCTATGGACTTCTATGCACAAAAGGGCAATGGAGAGAGGCTCTAGAGAGAGAGGCAGAGGTTTTTAGGTCTGAAATTTCTAGAGAGAGAGGACCTTTTAGAGTGAGAAGCTCCAAAACTTGCTTAGGAAGTTCTCCTTTGGAAAATGGGAGATATATCATCATATATAGCAAAAGCAACACTCAAGGTCGGAAATATTTGAGCTGGGGACAGCTGGAGCAAGCTGGAAATAGCTGGAGATGAAATATCTTCAAAAAAGCTGAGTTTGGGTCATTCTTGGCCGGCCGGCCATCTTTAGTGCCGGCCTGCTACTTGTGATGGCCGGCTTACTACTTGTGATGGCCGGCCTGCTACTTTTTTGGCCGATCTGTTACTTTTGTGGCCGGTAGCACATATTTGTGGCCGGTAGCAAATTCTGCTCTGCAGGTCCAATTTCAAATGGGCATAACTCCTTCATATGAACTCTTTTTCAAGTCATTCTTGTGTCTAAACTGAAGCCCCGAAAGTAAGCTTTCCAATGGTGGTAGTCTTGCATAAAAATTCCAATTGTGTAAAAATTTATGCCTCTTTTATTGAAGACTGCTCAGTTTCGGTTCAACCGGAATGATGCCCAACTTCAACCAATCATATCTCCCCCATCCGAACTCGGCTTTAGGAGATTCTTGAGTACAAAATGAAGCCCTGGAAGTCTCCTTTCCAACGGTGGTGGCCTCATACCTTAACTCCAAGTGCATAGACAGATAGGCCTGATTTAGCGAGGACTGCTCGTCCCTCTCTTAGTGATTCATGCCCATCTTCTTCTCCAACTTGGTTTCTTCCCTCTTCTCCTCTTTTCTTCAACTTCAAACCCTTAAGCAAGGTGCTTTGAAATATTTTTCAAAGATTTCAACTCTCTTTCATTCATTTCAACTTTGTTGTTGCTCAGTTTACCGAAAAGCGCGACATTTAACAAAATGCGAGCGTCGGGACATCGTAGGAACCTATTTTCAAAAATGTTTTGAAAGAGAGGGTTTTAAGGTCTACAAACCATTCAAAATAGTTTTGGTCCAAAAAGGGGTGTGAAGTTGGGATTTGACTCTCCTCTTGCCGAAGAAATTGAACCTTTGCCCTGCACACCTTTCATCACCAAGTAAACCATCAGTAACGCTCAAGTCTTAAGGGCGGTCAAAAATGAGGTGTCTGCAGTCACCCCTCTCTGATTTAGGCCCTCAAAATCACATGCTCACCACTGAAAATCCACTGGATTTCAGTGGTAGGAAGGCCAAGCAAAGATTAAATCAAAGGCTTTAGGGCATGGCACAAAACAAGGCTATTTAAAGCATGCAAAAGGGTAGATGACCTTCAACACCAAAATAGTCTTAAACAAACATCAAAAGGACCTTAAAACAAGACTTTTTTCAGTTGACAACAAAGCTCAAATAAGAATGCAAATAAGGCTAAGAGAAGGATCAAAATAGAGCTTAAAAAGGGAGAAAATGAGTTACCCTTGAAGCTCAACAAAACCAGCAACTTCTGGACCCAAAAACACAGCTCCTTAACCTCTGAAAATGGCCTCCAAGAACTTTAGGTTGATGGTGGAAGTGTTTGGCTATGAGGTGGTGTGCAAAGGGCCAAGAATCACACACTTTGGAGCTCAAAATAGTGAGATATAGAGAGGGATATATCTTTTGCTTTAGACAAAAATCTGAACCCTCACAAAGGAGGGGGAGGCACTCCTTTATAGCCAAAAGGGACCAAAGTTTCTCAAAGAAGCTAAAAACCAAGGTTGAAGATTCTCCATACACTGTGCCTTCCAGCTGGCACAGCTGGCAACAACTCACAGAGACAAAACTAGGGAGGCAGGCCGACCAGTTCAGGTGGTCGGCCGACCACTTCCCCTGGTTGGCCGACCAGTTCAAAAGGTTCAACTCAATGAAAGGTGGTCGGAAGCCCCATTTGATGGTCTCCACATTGAATGCAAGCTAGTGGTATGGTGGGAGACCAGAAAATGTGGCTCAAAGACCAAGGAGACCAGCTTCCTGACAAAAAAATCGGCTGGCGGGAGAAAAGTGGTCTCCAAGGAGAAAAGGTGGTCTCCCACCCTTGTACCACCTTCCAAACAATGAAAACAAGGTCCATGCCAAAAATGAACCAAGACGGATGCAAAACGAGGGTTCGGGGGTCAAAACACGTAGCCGGGTGCCCCGAAAACAGGCTGTTAAGCAACGAAAGTGGCGTGCGACCATAAAGGTGGTCTCCCAGGCCACAGTGTCCCCCTAGACAGAGGAAACAAGGTGTGTGCCAAAAACCGTGCCAAACGGAGAAAGTTAAGCGGTCCTGAACCGAGGCGCACTGCCGACGGCTCCGAAAACCGGAAACTGGTCTCCAAACGGGAAAAGTGGCCTACGACCATGAAAAGTAGCCTATGGCCACTGAGAGATGGTCTACGAGACCTCTCCCTCCCTTCGGGAAGGGAAAACAAGACCTGATTCACAAACCGAGGCAAAGCACAAAAGGGTCCTGAGGTCCAGGGGTAAGGCTCTTAGCCGAAACTCCGAAACCTCAGAACGAGCACAACATGCACCATCACCGAGCGCTCAATTGATGACGTCTGGGTCTTAAGGTCGGTCAAAAATGGGGTGTCTACAGTTGCCCCTCTTTGACAGAACCTGAAAGTCATACGTGACGGGAGTGAATGTCAAAACCCAGAGACGACCCATTTTTGACAAGGCCGAAGACTTAGACAAACAGGCGAGATAAACAAAGAGATGTGCCCGCAGGCAGGGGCAAAATGCAAAGGGGTATGCACAAAGCCGAACATAACTTATGATCATGCAAAGCACGCTGTAATGAAGCATATATACACAATAAATGCAACAGTCTAAGCGAATGTTATGCAAAGCAAGTAAACACGAGCCAAACCACATCTCATGCAGAAAGGATGTAAGAAAATTATGCAATCTTAGCGAGCATGTGCGATAAATACACAAAAGTGAACGAAGGGTGATAGATACACAAAGTGAGTAAGCATGTGCGATAGATACACAAAAGTGAAGAGAGTGTGATGGATACACTATACGAATAAAGTGTGATTGATACACTAAGTGAAGCAAAGTGTGATAGATACACAAAGCGAAACGAGTGTGATGGATACACTAAGCAAATATGTGATAGATACACTAAGCGAACGTGTGTGATAGATACACAAAGTGAGCATAGTGTGATTAGATACACAAAGTGAAGCGAGTGTGATGGATACACTATATGAGGCAAAGTGTGATGGATACACAAGGTGAGCGTGTGATAGATAAACAAAGGGTGAACACAGTGTGATGGATACACAAAAGGTGAACACAAAGTGTGATAGATGCACTGAGTGAACAAAATATGATCGATACACTAAAAATGAGCACAAAGTGTGATAGATGCACTATGTGAACAGAGTATGATAGATACACCAAAAAATGGACACGAAGTGTGATAGATGCACTATGTGAACAGAGTATGATAGATACACTAAAAATGAACACAAAGTGTGATAGATGTACTATGTGAACAGAGTATGATAGATACACTAAAGGTGAACACAAAGTGTGATAGATGCACTATGTGAACAGAGTATGATAGATACACTAAAAATGAACACAAAGTGTGATAGATACACTAAAGGTGAACACAAAGTGTGATAGATGCACTATGTGAACAGAGTATGATAGATACACTAAAGGTGAACACAAAGTGTGATGGATGCACTATGTGAACAGAGTATGATAGATACACTAAAGATGAACATAAAGTGTGATAGATGCACTATGTGAACAGAGTATGATAGATACACTAAAGGTGAACACAAAGTGTGATAGATGCACTATGTGAACACAGTATGATAGATACACAAAAGTAAATGAAGTGTGATGGATACACTAAGGGTGAATGACCTTAAACGGAACTTCTTTGAATGAACCGTACGTACAATATTGCCTGGTTGCGCCAGTTTCAAATGAACTGTACATACAATATCGTGCATGTATGAGAAAGAAACTTGATAGGTACAATGCAATACAATGCATGATGTTTAAGGAATGCAATAAACAAACCTAGTGGCGCTTTTAGAAAGCACCTCATGGGGTGAGTGGTGATGAACCGCTCTACTCTGACGGGGATCTCCCCTCGTGCTCTTCGAACACTTACCTTCAACTTACAGTACAAAGGCTTTGAAATACTAACAAGGGTTCTTCACGTAGAACACTTTGGAAGCTGCCTTTCTTCCTGATCATATTCACAACTTTCCCTATTCTCCAACGGGGTGACAGACTAGGTTGCTTTAGTATCCAGAATTGAGGTGCAAACACGCTATCTCAACCTATGGGGCTTCCATACAGATTTCAAGCCGAGGACACGCCTCTGGGTATTTAAACCAGACTTTAGTCTCGGAAATCCCGAACCTTTGCGTTCTAGGCAACAGCCATTCGAACTCTAGTTTCCACCGTCGCAGTTGGTCTCCTAGGAACTCATTGCGAACACAGCCAAGATGCCTCTGGTAGGGAATGGTACTCAGGGAGAGCACTTTCGATCGCCATTCTGGCTTGAAGCAGACTTGATCTTGAGCTTGTGGTAGAGACACACTCATACTTCGGAGCATTGGCACGACCTGAAGAGGTACACATGGAATGCAATCTCGGAACTTACTGAAGTTGAAACAAACTCAGATATCCGACATTTTCCCTCTTTTCTTTTGCTTTGCAGTCTGGAACCTATATAGATTCAGATAGTCCTGGTTTTACTGTTCTCGCATGACCTGGCTTGAACCCTGCGATTTTACGAAAGAACGAATCTTGTTTTGCACAGATGTGGAGAACGGCACGGCACTCGGAGCGCAAACTGATTTTATTTTTGAAATTGAGAGATGAGTTCTTGACCGGGGTATTGAGCCTACGACTGAACACAGTGCACTACGACTCAAAAACGGAAAACAAAAGGTAAACAACCTAAACACATCGAGTAACACTCGAAACGACTCAAAATAAGAATCAAGATAAAACAAAAAGACATGACACTCAGACGTGCACAGGGAGCCTATTTCTCTGGGTATTGTTTCCCACCTTTTCTCATTTGTGATTCTCACATCACTCGGCCCTCAGGCTCAGTTTTTTTTTTTTTTTTTTTTTTTTTTTTCCTGAAAAAGCCATTTTCCTCACTTTTTCTCTTAATGCACATCTCTCTATTCTTCAATCTCTCATTTTTTATCCCTCCCTAGGTGGTTGATGGATAAACAAGAAGTTACGAGCTCTTGCCCCTAGCATTCTGGTAGATTCTCTTTCTTCTGCTCACAACAGTGAACTTTTCCCACAGAGGGGTTGTGATGCGGCTGGATGTGCAACAGATCTGCAATTGACATTGGTTGATGATCCTCTACTGGGGAGTTTCGACGTGATTAGATCTGTCCAAATGAGGGAATGGAATATCCTGCTCCATTCTAGTTCGTGCTTCGCACTTAGCTTGATACCTCACTGCTTGGAGGATGAGAGAATTTTCGGCATTTTGCTGTTAGTTTCTGTTGTGCCCTTCTTGGAGAATAGGGTGCCCTTTCCGGCAAGTATGGTGCCCTTTCTGGCAAATGTATTGACAACGGGGGAAAGACAGGAAGCCTGACTTAGTTGTGCCCCTAGTTCATTATTTTGACCAATTTTTTTTTTGTTTTTGTTTTCTACTAAAACAATTTTGACCAACATGAGACTTAGATTAACATGCTTGTTCCATTTTCCGATTTAAAATCATGCAAGTCAGGCTATGAGCACTGAAAATTTTCCTTTTTGGGTCCAAGATATGGTCCAGTTTTTGGAAAAATGGAATAATTTTCGAGAAAATTAGTCAACTTCATTAAAAATTCTCAAAAACTATTTTTACAAATGGCCACTGCTCGACCAACACGGAACTTACTCTTGAGGTGCACAACCTCAGATCCAAAACAATGGAAAATTGCCCCTTGCCTGAACGACACTGCCCGGCAATGGAAAGTTGCCCCTTGTTTGAATAGCACCGCAGCGCACTGTATGGCAATGGAAAGTTGCCCCTTGTTTGAATAGTACCGCAGCGCACTGTATGGCAACGGGAAGTTGCCCCTTGTTTGAAGAGTACTGCAGCGCACTGTAACCAGTTCTCATGGTGAAGGTCACAACCGAACTCTTAGATACAGAAATGACAAAGATGACCCGTTCAATCTCATAGACAGGACAGTTGAATTTGAAGTGTTTTACGGCTGGACTTCAGAATGAAGGTGCCTACGAATCCCAAAGATGGGAATCAAGCCTTACGTAGTTCGGGTAAGGTACACTCGGGTATTAACCTTTCCTTTTGCACTCTAACTTTTGCCAAGGCCGCCCTTTCTGGGTTTTCAACCTTGCGAGCTTTGTTCTTCTTTTCTTTTCAATTCTTTTCATTTCTTTTCTTCTTTTTTCTTTTTCATCTTTTCTTTTCATTTTCTTCATTTTTCTTCTTTTTTTTTTTTTTTTTTTTGCATTTTTCTTCTTTTTTTTTTTTGTTCTTTTTCTTGCTCTAACTTTTGCGTGGGTCGCCCTTCCGAGTTTTCGGCCCAGCGAGCCTCTCAAGGGTAAAAGTTTAGCTTTGTCCATGTTGAATGGTTTGAGATCTCGAAGTCATCTGAATCTAGGAGAATGGCTGCTGTTCGCTGATGATGTGGAAGTCCATCCAATGGGGGGTGAATTTGCCCCTAGTGCTGTGGATAGGAACTTGGTTGTCCTTCAGCAATACTTTCTTCTTTCCTCCCTTCTGGGATTTGGCGTTCTTGCCGATCTTCATTAGCTTGAGCAATGACCCCATTTTTGACTCTTCAAGCACATCTGACATTTTTTGCCCCTAGTTCGAGGGGTGCTTCTTATCCGGCTTTGCAAGCTTTCTTTTGATTATTCCTGACCTCCTTGCCCCTAGTTCATGGGCTGCTTCAAATCTGACCACACAGGCTTCACATTGTGTTTGATCGTTGAACATTCTGAATCCAAGTTCAAGGTTTGAAAGGAAAAGGGGTCGAGACTTGAGGCTGAGAACGATCGTAGGCTGCACAATCTCAAGAGCGATTCCACACAGGTCTTCGCAGGACCGCGCAAAACATTTTTTTTTTGAAATCTTTTAAGAAAGCGACTAATCGCTCGCGCATAAGACAATGTAGAACCAATCTGGATCAAGCTAGGATCCTTCCCAGTACTCATATTAACAAACATGATTTCAATCATTAAGGGTTTAGCATGCCTCTCTTTCTCTCAATTGAAATTTTTTTTTTGCAAATGCCGAGGAATTCCTTCCTCTTTATTTTCATCACCATGTTCAAAAAGTTTTGAAAAACTCAGGTCAATGTAATGATTTCAAAGCACAGAAAAGACACAGTTTTTAGTCAAATACTGCCATCTCATTCAGAACTTCTGGCACAACTAGCACAAGGCAGAAGCAAACACAAGAGTGTGAAAATCACTGCTGTTCATTCAAATCTTTTGGCATTACTGGCTCCAAGCCAGAAACAGACTCAAAAGAAAATGAAAAGACAAACACAAAACAAGCAAGTGATGTCCGAGGTAACACCCCCGAAATCACCCGACTCCAACAAAACAGGACTGACTTGGTACAACAAGACAGACCCAACTGACTCAATATGAAAAGACTGACTCTATACAACAGGACAGACTCTAAACGACATAACAAAACTGACTTAATACCCGAGTTAGAAAGTAAGGTAAACAGCATTCGCAAATGCTCAAAATAGTGCGTGCCATCCCCACAGCTGGAGTGAACTGAGTGCCATCCGCAGGTGGTTCATCCCCTGATCACATATTCGCACTATCCCCCAAGTTCACTGATCCAATGGCGATAGACTTTGCTGAGCTGGTGCGGCGATGACCTTGTTGTCAAACAGACCTTGTTGTCAAACAGATCTTGTACATCATGGCGAAGACGAAAGCAACTGTCAGTGTCATGACTGGTTTGTTAATGGTAGGCACAGTACTTAGTCTGGTCATGCTTTGGAGGGTTAGGATCGGGTAAAGGCCGTTGTTCCAACGGTTTCAGATGTCCTTTCCGGAGTAAGACCTCTAAATCCTTTGACAAAGGCATATAAAGTGGGGTAAAAACCCTCTTGACTCGAGGTGGATATTTGGTTTTTTGTGAGCTACTTCCGGACGCACCAGTGAATGGGGTAGCTATTTTTGATGTGGTGGTGGTGACCATGCCCACTTCAGAAGATCTTGCAGCTGCATCACCACTGGTGGTCGCAGTCGAACTGCGGGAAAACGCCCTCCTGGGCTGCTCCTTCTCCTGGTCAAGGAGGCCCTGCCTCATAGTGTCCTTGATTTGCACCCCAATCTCATGTAAATCTGCAAAGGTGGGTAGGGGGAGAACGATCATTTTTTGCATGAGCTTGGGCTGGAGGTTGCGCACAACCATCCGAATCTGATCTTTGTCAACGGGCCTGATGGTCATCATCGAGGCTTTAGCCCTCCAGCGGGTCACAAAATCGGAGAAGCTCTCATTTGGCTCTTGGCGAGTGACTTCAAGATCACGAGTTGTGACCTCGATCTGTGTTATAAGAGTATTGAGCAATGAAGGCCTCAGCCATCTCTTCCCAGTTCTGTTTCACAGAGTTCTTCAATTTTGCATACCAGATTGCGGCTATCCCAGACATGGTTCGGCCAAATAGTGATAGCTTCTGTACTGTGGTCAAGCCCATTGGCCTCACGATATCAGAAAATAGGTGGAGGTGCACCATTGGGTCTCCAGAACCATCGAAGCGGTCGATATGTGGCATCTTGAACCGGTCCGGCAGCGTCACGGCCGAGTCAGTGTACCCATTCTCAATGTCCAGAATAGACTTCACACCTTGAGATTTCTTGAACAGCTTTTCAAGCTTGCTCACTTTTAATGCCGTGGGGTCCACATCGAACACAAAGGGGGAGTCCGGTAGATTGATAGGTGTGGGTGCCTTGGATAGTTGAGGTAGAATCGGGGGCGGAGGTGGCCCCGTTGGGATGTCTGTATCCTCTTGGACATTCTGGACATTTGCCGTCTCCTTGGGTATTGGGACTCTTGGTGGGGGAGGAACCTGGTGTGAAGCAGATGCTCTGGTTTGCTGTTGTAGCCTGACAATTAACTCTACCTGTTGAGCCATGACCTCGGCCTGTTGTTTGGCAAATTCAGCTTGACGAACAGCGTCCTGCTGTATGGTTTTCATACTTTCTTGGAGTTGACGCATCATCTTCTCCATTCCTGCCACACTACCCTGATCTAACTGATCTATCGGTATATTTGTCTTGTGGTAAAAGCAGATATCTCTAACCCAACTGCACACAGGTGAGATGGATAATGACTGCTGATCCGAAGACTGTTGAACTGATGATCTGTGCCTGACTGGCCTTTTTACCCTGCCTCTGGCAAAGGAACACCGATTTGCCCTTGAACTGAATCTCTGACCCGACAAAGTCTATCAGCACAAGCCCAATGTACCGGGGGATATTGGAGCCTTCTGAAGCTATAGTTCCACGACTACCTCGCAAAAGAGAAAACATACAGCATCTCAGCTTGATTTCACTAGAACAGGTATAAGCATAGCTGAATGACTGTGCTCTCTACTGAATTCTGCCCAAAACTCTGCCAGTAAACTAATACCCTCAGGTAAAACTGATTCTCTCAGGAAAAACTTATTCCCCCCAAAATACTGATGCCCTCAGGCCTGATACCCAAACTTGCAAACTGATACATGCATTCCTGTAGAGGCACACTCTAAAAGCTCATAGCAAACAAGTGAGAGCCAAAACACCCCTATGGAGGGGTAGGGTTTCCCTGTCCTATTTTATTAAGAGCTAGGGTTTCACTACGCATACAACGGTTTCAAACAACCTATAATCGGGTAAGCAACCTGTCCTAGTTTGGGATGGTCACTATGGATTCCGAATATGCACTAGGTCGAATGGTCAAAAAGGGTGCCCCGGTAAAAACTGGGGTTTGTGTTCCCATCGTGGCAGAGCCCGTAACCGGTCAGCCTTATGGCACGCTTTTCAAAGCGAGCCTCCGACAAACTGTTTAGGAAGAGCAGATGGCAAACACGGTGTCCTAGGCACACCAATGCAAATGCAATGCAAAGAAACACATAAGTGTAATCAAAACAAGATATCATGAGTTCGAATCAAGTTCTCTAAATCCTCAGCAGAGTTGCCAGAAACTGTAGACGCGCTCGAACGTCCCGGGAAGATCCCGTTTTGTTTATTGGGCTTACTACAGTTCGGACTCAATGTCACGGTTCTGAATCTATTCTCACAAAGTGCAATGCAAGATCGATAAATCACCAAAGAGTCCAAATCCGGCAAATCATTTTGAAAAACTGATTTTTAGAAAGAAGTGCCAAACATGGACTGCTTTGCCAGATACAGAGTCGCCACCTAAATATTTTATTTTTGGGGAATTTAGGAAACCCTGACTCGTTCCTAAGGCCACGTGTCCGTCATCACCAAAGTTACCTCGGCTCGGGAACTTGGGTACGATTGGGGAAGGTCATTTCATGAGCAGCCCCGCTCGCCCGATCAAGGATCGGCCATTACTAAGCATGATATCTTGTTTTTGAAAACACATGTGCTCTTATTCCGGTTATTAACCTAGAATTACTATGTGATGCACACAGCATACAAGTATAGACTGGATTAGCTAAGTTGGAACAAAGCATTGCATATTCGTTTTGAAAACGGTTTGCTACTCGCAAGTAGGTTAAAATACGGATTTTGCCACTCTTAAGTGGGCTTAAAACTCGCAATCAATGAATTGTCCCAATTCAAGTAACCCAACCTTCACCCACAGCCAATCAGGCAGTTATATCACATAAGCAAATAGCCTCATGGTAAGCATGCTATCATGGCAGTCACTCACACACATGCAAGGATGCTAAAGCATAAACACTTACCGAGTACTCCAAGCCAAAACAAAAGCTATGTTAGAAATCAATGCATGAATCCTAACTATGCTGAGATGCCTAATGCAACACATGCATGATGCAACTAAGATAGGCTCGGCTATTTTAAAATGGCATATGAGATGTTACAGATAACATGTATTCAACTTGGAATTGAAATACAATGCAATTAGTATGATGCGCCGAGCCCGGTGCATGCAAGACAGATGAATGGATGCAATCATGCGAGCATAAGGATGCTAATTGAAACATGCCCTAAAACTAACCATCATAAGCTGGTAAATAAAAGGGAGAAAGACGTGGGGTTGGAAGACATGCATCACACACACGCACACTTATTACAACAGTTGGCCCTCTCGATGGAGGGTCCGAATAAATAATACAACACCAACTAGCTAATCTAAACTAATCTAATTAAGCTAGTTATTACACAACCAAAATGAATAATAAATTACAGCTAATTATTACGCAACTCTAATTAATTAACAAACTAACTAAGTAAGCAATTAAACTAGCATGCAAACTACATGAATGCGGACTGCCTCAACTCTGCCTTGAATGATAAAGGATGCATGCATGCTCGAGTCGCCTTGTCGGGAAATCCATCGCAATGCCTCGGCTTGCCTTTGTTTGCAATTGATTTCAGAAATTTGCACAAAGCTCCAGAGAGATGAAACTCCCCCTCGGGAAACTGTTGGAAGGCTGCCGACTAGCTTATAGGCATGGGAGACCAACTACCGACCACCTTTTGTGGTGGAAACCAAAGAAGGTGGTCTGCTTGCCAGAAAACCTGGTCGGCCGACCAGTTTCTTCTCCTGGATTTTGTTTTTTTGCAACAAAGGGAAAGAGAGAGGCACAACAAGGTATTTGCAACACGTGTGCATGACCACTCTCCCCATCATTGCATAAGCTCTAGGGAGTGTAGTCCTCGACCCTCGGGCCACTGGTCGCGCATCTCGATGCATGATGGCTGAGGAGTCGAATTGCATGACTCAATGTGAAATGAATGCACATACAAGCACCTAAAGCCAACAACTCCGTCATGGGTAGTCAAGAGTGTCGGCGATCGGGAATCGAGGCACGTTTCGTCACTTTGAGTACGAAACGTCCCTCGTTTCCCGTGTTCGGACTAACTCCTATTCCGAACACAATGCAACAAACAATGGCATACACAATGCGACTTTAAGTATGCAACCTAAATGCTATGCAACTAAGTGATGCAAACATGCAAAGGATGACATGCAAACATGCAACTAGCACACACAATGCTATGAACTAAAAATGGCATACTCAATGCATGTAGTACTTAGCATACACAATGCACTTAAGAACTAACATACACAATGAGATGAACAAGGCATGCACAATGCAATGATCAATCATGCGACAATGTGGCATACTCAATGCTATGGAATACAATGGCATACTCAATGCAAAAATGGACTTAAACCAAAATGAATGGGCCTCAGCCACACCCAAATCAGTGGCCATACATGATGAAAATGAGGCAACAAAACACATGCAAACATGCAAGATGCAAAGGCCCAAAGCCTAGGGCACAAGATACAACTGTATGAAAGCATGGGAAGGATGAAATATGGCATACAACAACACATGTTCCAGCTCTGAAATGACATACAAAATGGTCCCGAATCATGCAAACAACTCATGTTATGCATGTTGAATGGCTCAAATATCAAAACTAGTGAAGTGCATTACACTAGAGGTATGCAAAGCAATGCCCAAATGAACAAACGAACCCCAAATAGTCCCTATGCAGGTCCAAAACAGTGGCAAAATAGACGAAGATGATGGCTTGAAATGCACAAAAATGAAGCTCATGCAATGGCCCATAAATGAGGTATACAAGCACAACTCTCAAACGCATTTAAAGAGTGGAAAACATGGGAACATGGCACAAGTATAGGCTCTGAAATAACATGCTCAATGATGCCAAGACATGGAAACACCTCAAGTTAAGCATGCAAGGGGGTCCAAAACTCAAGGCTAGGCAAGGATATTACACTACAAGTATGCATGGCAAGCATCATTCAACCAAGAGGCCTCAAAAAAGAGCTAAGGAAGCCCAAAATATGAACAAAATCAGTTTGAAGTATGGCCAAAATATGCTAGAATCAATGGCCAAAACAACATGCAATGTAAGCTAGTGGGCATGGTTTACACTACAAGCATGTGAAGCATTCAAGAGGCCACTAAACCAGCCAAAGACAGAGCTATGATATGCCAAATAATGGCCAAAAACCCACTGAAACAAGACCAATACATGCAAGAATAACATGCTCCTTTGATAAGCCATGAAAGGGATTACTCTACACATGCAAGAAGCAAGCAAAAGGGGACCAAACCAGCCATGGTCAGAGCCTAGGAAGGTCCTAGAAGTCACCAAAAAGTGCCTGAACTAGGCCTCCAAATGGTATAAACATATGCTCCTTTGGTAGGCCAAAAATGCTAGTAAACAAGACAACAAGAGAGAGGGTCACCCCTCTCTGATTTAGGCCCTCAAAACCACAGGCTCACCACTGAAAATCCACTGGATTTCAGTGGTAGGAAGGCCAAGCAAATATTAAATCAAAGGCTTTAGGGCATGGCACAAAACAAGGCTATTTAAAGCATGCAAAAGGGTAGATGACCTTCAACACCAAAATAGTCTTAAACAAACATCAAAAGGACCTCAAAACAAGACTTTTTTCAGTTGACAACAAAGCTCAAATAAGCATGCAAATAAGGCTAAGAGAAGGATCAAAATAGAGCTTAAAAAGGGAGAAAATGAGTTACCCTTGAAGCTCAACAAAACCAGCAACTTCTAGAACCAAAAACACAGCTCCTTAACCTTTGAAAATGGCCTCCAAGAACTTTAGGTTGATGGTGGAAGTGTTTGGCTATGAGGTGGTGTGCAAAGGGCCAAGAATCACACACTTTGGAGCTCAAAATAGTGAGATATAGAGAGGGATATATCTTTTGCTTTAGACAAAATTCTGAACCCTCACAAAGGAGGGGGAGGCCGTCCTTTATAGCCAAAAGGGACCAAAGCTTCTCAAAGAAGCTAAAAACCAAGGTTGAAGATCCTCCATACACGTGTATGGAGGATCCAGTCTGTGCCTTCTAGCTGGCACAGCTGGCAACAACTCACAGAGACAAAATTGGGGGAGGCAGGCCGACCAGTTCAGGTGGTCGGCCGACCACTTCCCATGGTCGGCCGACCAGTTCAAAAGGTTCAACTCAATGAAAGGTGGTCGGCAGCCCCATTTGATGGTCTCCACATTGAATGCAAGCTAATGGTATGGTGGGAGACCAGTAAATGTGGCTCAAAGACCAAGGAGACTAGCTTCCTGACAAGAAAACTGGCTGGTGGGAGAAAAGTGGTCTCCAAGGAGAAAAGGTGGTCTCCCACCCATGTACCACCTTCCAAACAATGAAAACAAGGTCCATGCCAAAAATGAACCAAGACGGATGCAAAACGAGGGTTCGTGGGTCAAAACGCGCAGCCAGGTGCCCTGAAAACAGGCTGTTAAGCAACGAAAGTGGCGTGCGACCACAAAGGTGGTCTCCCGGGCCACAGTGTCCCTCTAGATAGAAGAAACAGGGTGTGTGCCAAAAATCGTGCCAAATGGAGAAAGTTAAGCGGTCCCGAACCGAGGCGCACGGCCGACGGCTCCGAAAATCGAAAACTGGTCTCCAAACGGGAAAAGTGGCCTACGACCATGAAAAGTAGCCTACAGCCAATGAGAGATAGTCTATGAGACCTCTCCCTCCCTTCGGGAAGGGAAAACAAGACCTGGTTCGCAAATCGAGGCAAAACACAAAAGGGTCCCGATGTCCGAGGGTAAGGCTCTAAGCCGAAACTCCGAAACCTCAGAACGAGCACAACATGCACCATCACCGAGCGCTCAATCGATGACGTCTCGGTCTTAAGGTCGGTCAAAAATGGGGTGTCTACAGCTTGTGCTTTGGAGGGGAGAGGTAATTGGGATGATTATTTGCCGCACATGGAGTTTGCATATAAAAATAGTTAGTTATCATTCTAGTTTGGGAGTAGCTTCCTATGAGGCTTTGTATGGGAGGAAGTGTAAGTCTCCTTTGTGTTGGTATGAGGTTGGTGAGAGGCAATTGTTGGGACCTGACTTGGTGGAGGATGCTAGACAGAAAATTGTCACCATTAAAGAGAGATTATTGACTACTCAGAGTAGGAAAAAAAAAGTTATGCTGATCATCGTAGGAGAGATTTAGAGTTTCATGTGAGGGATATGGTATTCTTGAAAGTATCACCATGGAAAGAAGTCATTAGGTTTGGAAAGAAAGGAAAGTTGAGTCGTAGATACATTGGACCATTTGAGGTATTAGAGAAAGTTGGAGAGGTTGCGTACGGTGTTGCGTTACCCCCTAGGTTGGCAAGAGGGCAAAATGTGTTTCGTGTGCCTTTGTTGAGGAAATATGTGCACAGTCCGTCGCATGTGATAGATTATGAGCCGCTTTAGATTAGAGATGATTTTTCGTATGTGAAGATGCTTGTTCTGATCTTGGATTCAAAAGAGAAAATGTTGCGTACAAAGGCCATTAAATTGGTTAAGGTACTGTGGCGTAATCTTCTAGTTGAAGAGGCGACTTGGGAAAGTGAGGACGAGATGCGCGAGAAGTACCCACATCTATTCTCATGATTTACTCAGGTTAGTTTAGAGGACGAAACTTTTCTTTTAGGGGGGAGAATGTGAGAACCCGAATATACAAATCAAATAAATAATTAAGTAAATAATTATTTTATAATCTCAAATATTTTGCTTGTGAATCTTTAAGTGCAAACTAATTATTATTGGGAAGTCTTTTAATTAATTTTAAACCTACAATAAATTTATGGTGAAAGTATTTAATTTAGAGGTAAGATTTATTATTAAAAAAAAAAAATAGGGGACAAGTTAGTAATTATATATTGGATATAATAATAGTCATATTTTATTTAAATTAATGGTGAGAGGAAAAAATATATATATAAAGCAAAGGATAATTATTTAGAGTTTTGTTTAGATATATATATATATATATATATATAACAACCCTAGGGTTCCTAACTACAACATAGCAGCAGCAGCAGCAGTAGTAGCAATGTGAGAGAGGAAGAGAGAGCAAGAGATAGAAAAGAGAGAGGGAGAGAAAGCACCTTTGTGGCTCAACAACTCTAAGGTAACAATAAATCTATTCTTGTTCTATTATAGTATTTTGTATACATAGTTATGGCACATGTGGGTGTTGTGAGTTATTGGAAGAAAAAGGAACAGATTGATTGATTGGGTTAGTATTTCGTGTATATTATTATCATGCAAAATTTTAAAGCAAATTAAGGAGCTAAAGTCATTAGATAAGAATTCTGCACAGAACCACAAACTTTAAAAATCAAGTAATCATACCAAATGAATGAATTTTGAACTAAAATTTTTACATTAGATTAATTATGTATTGATTTGTATACCAGAATTTTCTTATAATTTTTGGGAGTTAAAATCCATATAAATTGATGCGTTGAAATCTGTCCAAAAAACTGGTGTAAAATAGTTATTTCGAAAGTGTCATTCTCTTTGGGTATAAATCTGAAAATTATCAAATTAGCGTCTTTAGAACCGGTTACGAGTCTAGTTTCTTATATTTTTGGCCTTGCATTGATTGCTCATGTATACTAAGAGAACCATTAATTTATTTAAAGTGCCGCAGAAAATAACCTGTTTAGATATATTTAATTATAAATAATTATTTTGATAAGAAAATGAAGTGAAACCAATTGGGTTTGAAACTTAGGATATATTAGTTCATATCTAGAGGGTTTCGGAATTTTTCGAACAACGTGGACTGGGTTTTATAATTTTCAAACTTAACGAATAGATTGGGAAAGCTTGTTTAAAATTCTGTTTTATCTGAAAGTCATTTTTAATTGAGTTTCGATTTGAACCCATGTCTTGGGTAATTTTAGACCTTGAAGAACATGACCTTAGGTAATATTTAAGAGTAACGGTGAGTTGGGTTGAGCCGTGTTAGTGCACTTTAGTTTGGGATTACTTAGTTCTTATTCTTTAGTATGTTTGAATTAGTAATGACGTGTAGTTTTCATACTTGGTTCAAGGCACTAGTTGGACTCTTATACTCTATTCGAGAATTACATTGTTCCATTTTCAAGTGAGTTGTTGCATGCTACATATTTTTATAAATGTTCCCCTACCCTGAATTGTTGGAAAATTGAATTGTTGTTTCAGGACTAATCTGTTTTGATAAATTATTATAGTATCAATGGAATTAAATTATTTCTGAAACATGTGTAAACCTGGCATACTATAAACTATTTGTTATGGTCTCATGTTTATAATGGTGAAATACCATGTTTTGAGAAACTGAATTGTATTGATTATTGGGACCATTTGTATATTTTAGTCTAGGGAAATTATTCCACTGTGTGTGGTGACTCTGGCCACTAGGGAACAGATTCGGGTTGGGCCGTGATGACTCTAGTGCTCAACGATTGTAAGGAAAAGACCTAGGTTAGGCTAGGTGATCTTCAATCGGATCGTCTTAGGGAAAAGACCCAGGTTGCCACCCTGAGGATGATTCTTAGTTCAGTATTGGATCCAACAGGGCTTATAGCCTTGAGAACTGTGTGGCATGTTACTTGTTATTTCTTGGTATCCGGAAAATTATTGGTGTTCATGTTGTAATCTGTTTTAAGTGGAAAATGTCATTTATCATGTTCTTGAGAAACATGAGTATTTTAACTTTTGAACTGTGGAACCTTCTTTTTGAAACAGATTGTCTTTACCAAACTGTATGTCAATCTAGTTTCTGTGATATATATCTTATTTTGGAATTGAACCCTATTTTCAAAACTATATTTAATATCCATGTTGCTACTCATTGAGCTATCAGCTGACTTAGTTGTTTATCACTTCCAGGTGTTAGAAGGACTTAGACTGGATTTATGGCATAGTGGGGACTCAATTGCATGGACCTCTAGGATATTTATTTATTTTGTTTTAGCTTGTTATGTCGGGTTTTGTGCATACTTTGCGGTTGGATTTTTTTATTATTGAGAATTATTTTATTTTGTGGACGGGTTGTGTTCCATTTAGTATATATTTTTGGAAGTTGGTTATGGTTGGTTTTACCATTTGTACTTGTGACTTGTCACTGGATTGAGCTTTGATTTATTTATTTATGGGCTATCATCACATTTATTCTTCATGATTTTGGGTTCATGTTTAGGCTTACGTGTGCCTTGGGCTGAGTCCCTGTGGGCCACGGCCGGTCATGCCCGGATTTGGGGTGTGACAAAAGTCCTTCAGAATCTAGAATTAAATACATGGAAAAAAAAAACACCAACCTTAACGGAGAACTCGAGCAGTTTCTGATGGCAGAGCTAGGATTAGAGTCCGTTTTTTGTTCGTTGGTGCGTTCGAATAAAGAGAAAGGCGCAGAATGAAATGAGGGACAACCGTATAATGGGCTCCTATATTTTAAGACGATACCATTTCGAAAAGGTGCAGAATTTTCGCAACGTTTTAAGAAACGACATCTCATCGATCTTTTTTTTTGGGTGAATAAACATCTCATTGATCTCCGGTGACAGCTGGTGCAGAAAACAACGCCGTGTGATTGAACATAATCTGTGTGCAAAGAGTGCTATATTTTATACTAACTTAGGCAGCGTTTCCAAAAACCCCACAAAACAAATAAATAAATAAAAGCCACCTTTTTTTTTTTGTTTTGATAGTGTTAAAAAAAGGGACTACATTGAACAAGTAACCAACTCAAGTCCTAGTGAATTTCTATAAACAAGAAACACAAAAAATACCAATCTTTGATGAGCTACATCTCCAATTTGGGAAATGCTCCTAATGAAAAGAAAAGATCACAATTGGCACTAATATGATTAGAAGGATGACGTGCCATCCTAATTTCATGAAACGCTTGTAAATGAAAGGGATTAAGTATGATAATGTTACATGTTCATAACTATAATTGAAGAGAATATGAAAAGAATACTTAAATCCTTGTGGACACGGGATAAAAGTTATAGAATGTAAAGTAAAAAAATAATGAGCAACAAGATATATGTTAAATTTTGCTTGTGATCCATACACAGAGATTACACTATAGATTTTTTTTTTTTGAATTCGTGAATACGAGGTGTATGAATCTACATAGACGATAAACACCAAAGAACAAAAATATATATATATTTAGAGATACATTCTCAAATACAGACTGAACAAAACAAAATGACAAAAAGTGATTCCATAGATATAAAATTGAAAGAAAATACAGGGTTGTCGAGAGAAAAATACAGTTCTAAGAGGCAAATACAGAAACTTCTTTTTAATTTAAAGATCATCGAGAAATATGGCATATCATCTTGACCAGTTTCAACATCATGCTGTCCACGCAACTCATTTCCATCTAGATGAGCTTCACCAATAACATTTATAGGGGAAAATTGCAATTGTAGTTCTTTTACAAGGAATATAACATAATCATCAAATGGTTCTTGAAGAATTTACCTATTTCCTCTGTCCTTTATGAAAAAGTATTGATACCTATTCTCTCTTTCTATTTATATATAACATAAGAGAACACAGTAGACAAAACCATCAAACCAAATGGCCATCATATCATAAAGGATTCATCAACCAAGAAGCAACGGAGGCTTCTCGAAGCATTAATACCAATTCAATGCATAAAATTAGTATGACAATTTGCTGATTGAATCCCACCTTAACTGAAAAACTTCTTCACTTAAATAATAATAATAATAATAATAATAATAATAATAATAATAATAAGAGTCCTTGTCGTCTCAAAGGTTGTTTTGTTAAATGACCAAAAACATGGAAGTTGTTAATAATATACGCGAGTCTAACACATTAAACTATACCACCAGGGTGGTGGTAACTTGAATAATGTACATGCTTTCCACATAGAAAGACAAGGTTTGACACTTGGCGGTGTGCACTTTAGAATTGGCACTGTACACCTTTCGTTAGACTCTATCTCTTGCTGTGGTGGTGTGTATATCCTGGTGGTGGCTCCCTTGCTATAGGTTGGGTTAAATCTGTTAGGATTAGGGACACTTACATAGAGAACACAAAATTTACGTGGTTCGGTAGAATGCCTACGTCCCTGGAGCAAAAATTAAGTTTTCACTAAAACAGAGTAATAAATTCTCTCTCAACTCACAGCTCTCTCTCCCTAATTTCTAATACAAATGAGCTTCCCCCCCCCTCTCTATTTATACACAAAGTTAGAGGTGTGAATTCTCGGGTTGGCAAACGTTTCTTCTTACGGCTGGTTGGTTGGCAGCCACCATTCTCGACCTCTCTTGAAGCTTCCATTCCAGCACCTGGTTAGTCTCCAATCTTGACTTCTAGGAGCTTCTAGAATGGTATGGATTGGTGTGAATTCACAACAATTCTTCCCCTCCACACCAATGTGCCCAACCGACTTCTCACTTGAAGTCCATCCTGGGTAGATTCTTGCAAACCTCTAGTTTGTCTCTGGTGACAACCTTGGTCATCATGTCAGAAGGATTCTTGTCCGTGTGAATCTTCACTAACTTCATCAACTGCTTCTCCATTAGTTCTCGTATCCAATGATATCAGACATCAATACGTTTCGTACGAGAATGGTACATGAAATTCTTGCTCAGATCAATTGTACTCTGACTATCACAATGTACCTTGTACTCTTCCTGCTATAGACCCAATTCTTGGAGAAACCACTTTAACCACAACATTTCCTTTTTGGCATCTCGGCAGCAATGTATTTTGCCTCTATTGTAGATAAAGCCACACACTTTTGCAATTTGGACTGCCATGAAACAGCTCCCCCAAGAAAAGTGAATGAAAATCTTGATGTAGACTTTTTACCATCAAGATCACTCGCCATATCGGCATCTGTAAAACCTTCCAAAATTCGTTCAACTCTCCCAAAACATAGACACATCTTTGAAGTTCCTTTCAAGTATCGAAGAATCTATTTGACTACCTCCCAATGCTCCTTTCTTGGATTGGCGAGGAGTCGGCTCACAACGCCAACTGCGTGAGCAATATTTGGCCGGATAACACCATTGCATACATCAAACTCCCTATTGCGAAAGAATAGGGGATTGCCTCCATTTGTTTCCTTTCAAGGCTAGTTGTGGGACACAAACGCTTTGTCACCTTGAAATTGTTGGCTAGCGGTGTGTTGACTGGCTTGGCATCTTTCATGTTGAACCTTTCAATCATCCCTTCAACATATTTTTCTTGTGACAACCATATATTCTTGGCTTTCCTGTCATGTATAATCTTCATGCCCAAAATCTGCTGCGTTAGGCCTAAATTCTTTATGTCAAAATAGTGCGACAAGTCATTTTTCAACTTGTTGATCATAGCAATATCTTTTTCGATGATCAACATATCATCGACACACAACAATAGGATGATGAAGTTTCTATCTGAAAACCTTTGGAAGTATACACATTGGTTTGCTACCGTTTTCGTGTACTCGTGATCCACCATGAATGAATCAAACTTCTTGTACCATTGTCTCAGCGCCTGCTTCAGGCCATAAAGACACTTTTTTAGTTTGCAGACTAGATTTTCTTTCTCTTTAACTTCAAAACCTTTTAGTGGTTCCATGTAGATCTCTTCCTCCAAATCACCATGGGGAAAGGTAGTCTTGACATCTATCTGTTCTACCTCCAGATTCAAGTGAGCTGCTAATCCCAAAGCTACTCGAATGGAAGTCATCTTCACAATTGGAGAGAAGATCTCATCAAATTCAATTCGCTTCTTCTCCCCAAAACCCTTGACAACCAAGCGACCTTTGTGCTGAAGCAATTTCTCATTTCCATCTTTATTCAACTTATACACCTGTAGCTTGCCTTTCGTGCTCCTTTTGGATACGACTAGCCCTACAGTTCGGACTCTTGTGGTTTTGAATCTGATTTCACAAAGTGCAATGTGATACAGTGAAAATACAAAAAGAGTCCAAATCCAACAATTCTTTTTGGAAAATCAATGTTTGAATCAGATGCCAAAAATGGACTGCTTTGCCGGATTTCAAAGTCGCCACCTAAATATTTTTAGAAAATTTAGGAAACCCGAGACTCGTGTCAAAGGCCACCTATCCGTTATCACCAAAGTGTCTCGGCTCAAGAACTTAGGTACGAGAGGGGAAGGTCATGAATTGAGCACTCTACTCGCCCGATCAAAGATCGGCCTCTACTAATCATGATGCGATTTTTATTTATGTTATATGCTCTTGTTCTGATTATTAGCTTATTTTTACTATGTGACGCACCTAAGTATAGACTAATTTACAAGAATTAGAACATTTGATTTCATGTTTATTTTTTGAAAAGAGTTTGTGAATATGCCACTTGAAAAAGTGGGCTTAAAATGGACATTAATCAAACTATCCCAAGTCAAGCAATTAGCCTCATGGAAGTATGCTTGGCATGGCAACACGAACATTCGATGCAAGATGTTAAAACTCAAAATTGCTCACCTAGTACTCTGAGCCAAAACAAAGCAAAATAATTAGAAAAATATGCATGCTCCTAATTAACGCAATATGACTAAATGCAATGCACACATTATGTAATTTATAGGCTCGGCTATGAGCATGGCATATAATTCCATTCAAGACATGCGATAAAGCACATATTCAAGCAATGAATTTGGACATCGATATTGGGTTAGTATGATAAGCCAAACCTTGGATGCATGCAAGATAATGGATGTAACCCATAAGAATGCTAATTTGAAAAATGATGTTCTATACTAACCATCGTAAGCAAGTAAGTAAAAAGGAGAAAAACGTGGGGTTGGAAGACATACAACTTATTACACATTTGCCCTCGTACAAGAGGGTGCAAATCAAAGTCCGAGAGTCCGAATTAAACTAATTATTACAAAATCAAATGAATATATTAAAGAATTAACTAACAAGCTACTCTATTACAAGAAGGATAATAATGAGAAATAAACTAGCTATCTAAGTTAATTAGCTATAACAATTACAAATAAATAATAATAATAACAACAACAACAACAACAACAACAACAACAAGACTAATTGTAACAATAAAACAATACTCGAAGCATTAATTTACAACAATGATGCAAGCAAGGATGCACAAGGGTTGCATGCACAGTGTCCGAGAACTGCTTTGTTTGCCTAGGCCTGCTCTGTTTCACCTTTAGCCACTGCCCTTTGTTTTCTGTAAAACATACTACTGACCAAACATTGATGGCCGGCCGTGCCACAATAAGGCCTGGCCTGGCCTAAATAAGGCCGGCAGTGCCTTAATTTTATGCAAAATCATGTTTTGTGCTCTGAAGTGAAAACAATGCAGACAGAGTCATTTTGAACTCTGTTTGTCCCTCTCACGCTTCTCTGTCATAGGAAAGCCTCAAGAGAAGATTGGAATCATTTCCAAAACCATTAATGAGCAAGTTGATTGCTTGATGATTTTGGATACAATTTTGACAAAAAATCAATAAATGCAATGAACAACAACCACCCCTTCCTCCTATCATACAGTGAACTCAAAGACGGAGGTAGAGATGCTTCAAGGTTCATCAAAATATCATGGATTGACATATGATGACCCTTGACACGATGGACTCGGCATAACGTCCGGCCAAACCCAAGCAATATACTTCATTTTTTTTATGTGGGTTGATTCATTTTAAGCCAACCTCATTAGTCTTTGCCATTCTTTAACCCATTTGTCCAAGGTGATTGTTACGTCCACTAAAGATTATGCCCACTAAGTGAGAAATATGTCAAACGGGAAGTGATTCTCAACATGAAAAAGAGATTATGCCGTTGACAATGAACCTCTGCAGAGATTAAGCCATTAAGTATAGATCCCTAGTTCATGTTTTGAATAACCATCAACCAATTGAAATAACTTTCAAATGAAAAAAATGAATGGTAAGTTGATTATTAAATGAGGTTCTTAAACATGGAAATCAATTAAAGAAAAGCTTAGAACAACATGCAACTAGCTATATATGCAAACTTATGAGACAACAAGCAAACTAATCAAAGCATGAACTAATTAAACAATCTAGGACAGCCCTAAAACAACCCTTAATGGATGAAAAATAGTGGCTCAAAGTGCATGAAAAGAGCCTAAAAAGCTAAACAACAAAGAAGGAAAACAAGGCTAGTAAGCAAGAACAAGGAGGGGTGGCTAACCCCTCCACTTTTGAAACCTCAAAGCATAACTTTTAGCCTCTTTTTAACTCTGAAAATCAATTAAGAAAGCAAAGAAAAAGAGTGTAAAAACAAGGGTTTGAGCTATAGGTGAAGGTGTCAGAAAGAGTGTTAACTCTCTCTACCCTTTAGTAGCTCTCCAAACCCAAGCTTAGATACTTGAAAGGAGATCAAAACAACACAAAACTACAAGAACTAGATAGTAAATGATAGAAATGAAAGCAAGAGGGGAAATAGCAAGCTTATACCTCTTGACAAAGGTAGCTCTTTGTTTGTGAATCAAACCAAGTCCAAACACACTCTCAAGCTTGAATTGTGATGCTCAAGGCTCAACCAAGGTTCCTAGGCTAAGGTGTGAAGGTGTATATGGTGTATGGATATAGGTTCAAGGTGGTAAGCTTGCTCAAAGGGTTGCTTGTACAAGAACAAAGAGCTCTCAAGAAGGTGTATAGGCTTTTTAGAAATTCTTCAACCCTCAACACAGAGATACGACTTCGTTTTTATAGAATTTGAGCAAGAGGGGTCATAAATATCTTCAAAAATGGATAGCTAGAAGGCTCCCGCCCAGAATAGTGTTTCTCGCTACTAAGGCACGGCCAGGTCTCAGTGTAATCCCCTGTTTTTCTGCTTCAGACCCAGCACAGGGTGGTACAATGTGTAAAAAGGGATTTCTGGGGTATAATTAGTGGAAATATTGAAGGTTTGGAATTGTTTCGGAGCTTAATCATACCCCCTTCGTTGAGATCTCGAACTACGCACAACACCACTTTCATCATCGAGTGTACCGGGCAAAGCGCTCGAGCCTTGTGGGCGATCAAAAATGGGGTGTCTCCAGTTGCCCCTCTTTGACAGAGCTTGAAGTCATAAAGTGACGAGAGTGAATGTCAAAGCCTAGAGACGACCCATTTGACGAGGCCACAAGGCTTGGGCAAGAAATCAAGACATAAATGCAAAGATTAAACTTGAGGGCAAAGCACAAACGAAATGCAGCAAATAACTTATGATCATGCAATGAAACAATCCAATGAAACAACGCAATGAAACAGTTGAATACAAATAAAGCACCGAAACAACGCTACAATCTAAACAAGAATGCAATGTTTAAACAAAAACATAAATCAAAGCAAAATAAACCCCGCCATGTCTCATATGGAAAGAAGTGAATAAACAGACACGTCTCACATGGAAAGGACAAAGAAATCACAAAACAAACTACGTCTCATGCAGAAAGGATGTAAGAAAATGCAGACCTAACTACGTAGGAAGGGTGAAGGGCAATGTAACCATCAAGCGCACCCGAGGTTTTCAACCAAGATCCTAACGCATCTCACACGAGAGGAGGAAGGGTGATGTGAACAAATAGGCCCACGTGCTATTTTTAACCGAAGTAAACAATCTTAGCATGTCTCATGCGATAGGAGGAAAAGTGGTGTGAACAACGAGCGCACCCGATGTTTTTAACCAAGAAAAACACTCCTAACTCATTGCACGCAAGGGGAGGAAAGATTGGTGTGAACAAACAGGCGCACCTGCTATTTTTAACCGAAATGAGCAATCCGAACGCGTCACACGCGAGAGAAGGAAAGATTGGTGTGAACGAACAAGCGCACCTGCTGTTTTTAATCGAGATGACCAATCCCTATGCGTTACACGCGAAAGGAGGAAATGTGGTGTGAACATTGTGTGCACCCGATGTTTTTAATTGAGGTAAACAATCCTAACGCATCGCACGGGATAAGAGAAAAGGTGGTGTGAATACTGGGACACGCCTAATGTTTTCAACCGAGGTAAACAATCCTAATAAGTCACACACGATAAGAGGAAAGGTGGTGTGAACACCGGGACACGCTCCATGTTTTTAACTGAGGTAAACAATCCTAATGCGTCGCACACAATAGGAGGAAAGGTGGTGTGAACACTGGGACATGCCCAATGTTTTTAACCGAGGTAAACAATCCTAACGCGTCGCATGTGATAAGAGGAAAGGTGGTGTGAACACCGGGACACGCTCAATGTTTTTAACTGAGGTAAACAATCCTAATGCGTTGCACGCGATAGAAGGAAAGGTGGATCGATAAAAGAACAAACAAATTTTCAGAATTTGGTAAAATGAAACTAACTTCCCCCAGGAAGGCCTCGGTAAACACAGTCCATGGAGATAACTCAAATCAAGACACAACGCATAAATGTGAATTAGAAGTAAACATGAATTCTACACAAAGACACGTAAGACCAAAACAATCAACGCAAAGTAGTAAAGTGAAATCCAATTTTTCCAATGTGTTAAAACAATGGGCTTTAATTTGAACATAACGCACCACGTTTCAAATTGGTTGTAAAATGAATGATGATCTTACTGTGGCATGAATGATTTTATCCAGAACTCCTCTGAATGAACCGTACATACAACAAATGTGCACTCACAGAATAATAGAACAAATTACAATTCAAGCAAAACAATTAAAAGTTTAAACTAATTAAAAGTCTTAAACAAAATTAAAAGTCTTAGAAAAAACAAATTAAATCATAAGTTTAAACTATGAGTCAAATAAATAAGTTTAAACAAATTAAATCAAGAAACAAATAAATCAAATTATGCATTCAAATCATAAAACAAAATAGAATGAACAAAATCCTCCCTTTTCCTTTCCTTCTCCTTTTTATATTTTACCTGCTCATTTTTTTTTTTTTTTCATTTTCCCTTGTTCCTTTGTTTTTTTCCCTCATTGTTTTTTTTTCTCACTGTTTTCCTCTCTTTTCTCTTTCATTTCTCTCTTTTTCAACTCTTTTTTTTCACTTTTTTTTTGTTTGCTTTTTTATTTTTATTTTTTCAGATTAAAGCTCCATAATACAAGAAATAAAGTAAAGTAAAAAAAACAAAACTGAGTTTATACTGAGAGCTGGCCGAGCCTCGATGAAGCACGGCTGGGCGTTAAGATAGTCGACCGGGCTTCGATAGCAGGAGGGGCAAAATCGAGAAAGTCGCGCGACATGTTTGTTTAAAACAAACTCA
The DNA here is from genome assembly GCA_030407325.1 of Camellia japonica. Classification (NCBI taxonomy): domain Eukaryota; kingdom Viridiplantae; phylum Streptophyta; class Magnoliopsida; order Ericales; family Theaceae; genus Camellia; species Camellia japonica. The sequence continues at coordinate 58,825,476 of JAPPVO010000029.1, forward strand.
AACCTCATTTTTGCACACAACAAAGGTCAAAACTCTTCTCCTTCTCTCTCTAGGCTTCTCTCTCTAGATTTTCCCTTCCTTTGAGTTACCCAACAACCCTTGCAATTTTTCCTTTGAAACCCTTTCGCTCCTCTACACTTTGACCCGAACAATTCTTAATTTGGTGAAGTTTTGAGGTTTCTCTTTGGTTTCCCTCATATTTGCCCACACTTTTCTTATTTCCCCCTTTGATTTTCCAGCCCTCTTCAATTTCTCTCTCCTAGGGCTTGGATTTTGGGGCTTTTACTAATTTTCACTTATCCATTCACATTTTCTTCACTATTCTTCATTTTCTCTCTATGGCTAGTGACGAGGTTCCCATTTTGGACCTTGCTATCAGTATTGGGGCAGTCTTAGTGCAGATAGGGAGGCCAAGGACGCTCCCGCATTACCTCTCCTCATTGATAGGCCATTTGATGCGGCCACCCACCGACAACGCACACATGCTCCGTCCCTAGGCGGTATTTTGAGATTTGAGGGCCTTATCCCCGGGATAGATGAGGACATCCTACTGTGAGAGCTTCTGGAGCACTTGTCTGCCGATGCCTCCACTGTAAGCAACCTTCCTTTGTTTTGTACATATGTTGAAATCTCACAAGCAAACCACTAGTTAACGCTACATACACTCCCCATTTACAGGTGATAGCTAGGAGGATTGGCGGCTATGGATCCATATCTAGCCCCTAGCGCTGGTATGAGAGGCTTTCCACAGAGGTCTGCGCACTGGTTGATACTGCCGACTTTGGGCCCTTCTGTTCAGGGCTCATACAGATGAGGGCTGAGTTATTGCTTTACGGGGCCTTGGTAGAGAGATGATAGGACACTACAGACTCGTTCCACTACTCATCGATTGGAGAGCTAACCTTGACTTCATACGATTTCTCGATGCTCACTGGCCTACGGGTCGGGATTGGTGACCCGATCCCATGTGATCCTATTATGACGTAGTGGAGAGCCGCACAGTGTCAGCTTCTCGGGGTGATCCCAGACATCACCAGTCATGGGATGGTGAGGTATAGTTGGTTTTATGATCACTTTTCTGATTCTCAGTCCGCTACTCTAGATAAGGTCGCCCAGTACACTTGCGGCTTCCTTATATATCTCCTCGGTACTACCTTGTTTGCGAATAGGGAAAAATACCGTGGGGTTATATCTTCCAGGGGCACTGGTACACCTACCACAGGTGACAGAGTACGACTGGGGTGGCGCTAGCCTGGCCTGACCACCTTATACTGCTATATGAGCTCTGTATCCTACCGTAAGGTGGATTCACTCGGCGGCTACTGGAGAGTTTGGGAGGTACACCTCATATTTACGTTTTTTGTGCATCTTTACATTCTGTCCAATTCTGCATTTCTTGCTCATCTTGGCTTTGCATTTCCTGTTTATCTGCTCATTTACTTCATCCATCTTTTTTTGCTTGCAGCTCTGGGTTTACACATATTTCACCTCTCTAGCTCCGATCTCGTTGAGACCGATTAAGTTGTTAAAAGCCCGCTCCTAGTATTACAACTCCCGATTCGAGCGACGCTGCCGTGTAGACTGAAACTTCCCCTACTTTTGTCGTTTCTTTGACACCATCACTGTGGATCAGGTAACAAAACATTAGTCTTTACATTTCCATACTACTGTTACCATACTGCTATTATTCTCGTACTATACTATTTCTATACTGCACTGTTTCCATACTACTTAGATCCTTGACATCTGACATCTACTTCCACAAGTTGACTGGCATCCCTAGGCGGGTATCCCTTAGGCAGCAAGGGCGACCTACGTTGCTACATGGTATGCCTCTACCATGTAGATTTTGTTTGAGGGCCCTACTTGGGGGAGAGGTTCATTCACCAAACACGAAGGGTGGCTGATCCTGACATTCCATACCCTCCTTCTCCCGGCATGAGGGTAGTAGATGATCTTTACGATGGTCCTCAGATCGACTTCCTGATGATGGGAGATGATGGTGACCGATATCATGAGCCCGACGACTTCACCACTTTCTTGCAGACTCGAGTGATGGCACCTCTTATCCTTGGCATGGTCCGTGCTGTTCCAGAGGTTGCTGTTGCTGCTACTACTGCTGCCGGAGGAGTTCCTTCTACAGCTCCCATTCCTGGGTTTCCGGTGATTTCTACAGAGGTCATATACATGTGGCCTGACGAGGTGATTGAGCAGATCCCCCTTGAGCACATTGTTGAGAGGGATCGCAGACTGGTGCTTGCTCTCGCCATTGAGTAGGTACACACTTCTTCATGTTTCTGCCCGTCGTGTTACCTTATGTTTTCACTACTCTTTGTTATTTTTGTTCACTGTTCTCAAATGCTTTACCTTTTGCAGGTACCCAAGGCATATGCTGATGACCTCCTCAGGATGATTGATCAATTGCTTTTGATGGTGCGGAGGAGACGGACTACTATAGCCACTCATGGGATTGAGGTATGCTTTTGCCTCTAATTTACAGTCATGACAGTCTTGCTCATAACTTTATTGGTCTCTTATGATGTCTGTGCTTTCTCTCTCTTTATCTTTTCAGCTTGAGCCAATGCCAGTTGCACCTACAGGACCTTCTCCAGCTAGTAGATGAAGACGGGCCAAGTGAGGGGTAGATGAGAAGTTGATCGGGTGAGAGGTAGAGTGAGGCAGCGCTCACCTCCCAAGGAGTCCTTTGAGGAGTACACGACTTCTGAGGAGGAGGGTGAGGCGATTGACATGCAGTCTAGTAGCCTCAGTGATGACAGCGATGCACCTCCTCCACAGCCGAGGAGGAAGAGAGCGATGATGGGTTGCTGATGATGATGATGATTTTTGTTTTTGTTTTTGTTTTTTGTTTTTTTTTTTTTTTTTGCTTTGTAGTTAAAGACTAGCTTCAGATAGACACTTTTGTTTTTGAAGGATTTTCTTTTATTTTGCTGCTTTGTAAAACAATGATCGGGGTTGGACCCGCTAGTTTATAAAAGACAAAATTTTGAATGGTCTCCTTGCACAATGTGATGAATGGCGTAACCTTTGCATGGTAACTTCGCATAAGACTTAAAACAATGAATATCTGCTCTTGCATTCATTCTTGAGTCAGATAACAACCCACAATCGGGAAAAATGTAAAATACAACTCAACAATTGGAAAACACAATAAAAACAACTCAAAAATACTAAAAAACATTTGGTACAAACAAAACAAGACTCAACACATAGCCATGGTACATCGGGACAAAGGCCAGTTTTTCCTATAACTGCACTGATCTGAGCCACCATTTAGACTCAGCCAGGCCTAAATAGGCACGACTGGGCTTCACTGAGGCACGATCGGGCCTAAATGTGAGGTCGGTCAGTGCTGCCCAGCTGTCATGCACTCATCCTTCTCATCCTCTATAAATGGTGCTTTTATGCTATTTTTTTGGCAGAATAGCAAGTCTTTGGCATTTTACTCTCAAGATAGAGACACTGTGCAACAATAGGCTCCGAGACTGGATAGCCACTTTAGACGGCTCAGAAAGGTGAACTTTCGCGGTTTTGGCCTAAACGCCCTGTTTCCTCTGAGCCGCACTTCTCTTTGCTTTCCATTCCTACATGCCACTATCTGTTGTTAGAACCTAATAACACATGTGTTTCACTTTGGATCACAGGAGATGTGTCCAACACTTGAGGAATTTTGAACTTTGATGGAGTCCCCGCACGACAAAGAAATCATGCTGCAGCCTTGTTTTGGCCATGCCCAAGCTTTGGGACGGATGTATGGGCTAACATTATACGAGGCTCGATCCTTGGCACATGATGGGGAGCTAGACATCCCTAGTTTAGTTCATTGATTTTCTGCTATTGGAGACAAGAGTGACCTTCTTTGGCTAGGCCGCCGGCAACATGCTCTCTATTTATGCCTTCTTACACGATTCCTCCTTGCCCCTAGTTTCGGCGGAGCTAGCATCCTGTTGATCGAAGTGGCCCAATGTTTGAAAGAGGGTAAGAGTTGCATGGGTTTGGCACTGGCTGAAACCTTGATGGTTTTGGATGCCTTTCATCGGCGAGAAACTACCCGCTTCACAGGGAGTCCTTTACTTCTCTAGGTATTATTTTCCATCCTTCTAATTTATGATTCTTACATCACTCAACGCTCACTCTCTGTTTTTCTCTCTTAACCTCTTCCTTACTTTTCTCTCATCGTACACCTCTCTATTCTTTAATCTCTCTTATTTTTCATCCCTTTCCAGGTATGGTTGATAGATAAACTGCAAGTAGTGGACCCTTGCCCTGAGTACTCAGACCGAGCTTACTTCTTTCGCCAACGGTTGGTGGATCTCCCCTTAGAGGGTTTATGGTGTGATTGGATGTGCAACAAATCTGCAACTGACATAACTTGGTGTTGTCCCTGGCTTAATTTGGCCGAAATGAGCTATAGCATGTCCTGACAGTCAGGTATAGAGTTAATTGGCCTCACACATTGCGTATTCTATTTTCCTTTCCGGTTCAGATGCCAATTCGAGCATGATCACATACGTCCAGATGAGGGAGTGGAATACACAGCTCCATTTTTGGTTCATGCCTCGCACTTGCCCCGATATCTCGCAGCTTGGAGGATGAGAGAGATTCTGGCCCCTGCCGTTAGTTTCAATTACATCCTGTCTGAAGAGTGTTAGGCTTGGCTCGAAGAGGAGGCAGAGGTTGGGCCGTCTTTGGCATAGAGCCACCTAACTTAGCTATGCCCCTAGTTTTACTACTTTGATCTTTTTTTTCCAAGTTTTATGATGTAAAAGTAACTTTGATCTAAATCAAAGAGGAAGAATGTACTTGTGTTGAAATCAATAAAATTAAAGTTGCGAGTATTGAAAATTTTCCTTTCGGTCCCAAAAAAGGGTCCAAGTTGTAAAAAGGTAAAATTTTGAGAAAAATCAACTTTTATTAAAACTTTCCAAAACAATTTTCGGAAATGATCACCACTTGACACGCATAGAATCTATTCTCAAGATGTACAATCCTGAATCAAAAGATCATAACTGCCCCTGACTGCATATCACTGTTGCTCTGTATTATAACCCACTTTTCTTCCCAAAATAAAGATCACAACCGAACTAATAGATGACGAACAAAGATGACCTGATCAAGAAAACAGACAGGACAGTTGAGTTGGAGATAGTTATGGCTGAACTACAAGGTGAAGTTGCCTACATATCCCAAAAATGAGAATCAAGCCTTACGTAGTTCGATTAAGGTTCACTTGAGTACTAACTCTCCCATTTTGCACTCTAACTGTGATACCTCTGTTCCGTGATGTGCTAAATTGGTCCTTAATTTGAATATGATTATGTGTTTAGCATGATTTTATGTGCCATTATGTGAATATATGTGATTTTGAAGTTTTATCTGTTTACCGTAGGCATATCTGTTTAAGTAATCTGCTTTGGAAATTAAATTGAGGGCCTTATCGGCCACGAAACCCGAAATCTATTACGCCATTGTTATTGGCATAATTTTTAGAACCTACGGTGAAATTTAATTAAAAATTGATTCGGGTCTGATTAAATTGATTAATTAATGGGTTAATCCCCAATTGTTATTATTATTATAATAGACTTAGTGGAGGTTGTTGTAGAGAGGCACTACACCTCAATTCTCCTCCTTAGTTGCATTGTGGCTGATCTTGGACTCAAAATTGAGAGAGGGCCGACTAGAGAGGGAGGAGAGGAATTGTGCAATTGTGGTCTTGAAACTTGGAGGTTGGAAGTCTAATTCAAGATTCAATCATAGATTGTGAGAATCAAGCTTCTAGGTAAGTAACTCTTGGATTATAGTTTGCAATTTTGTGTGTGTTTAAGCTAATTGAGTGATCAAGAGTAAAATTGAATGAAATTGGGTTGGTTTTGTTGAATTAAGGCTTGATATATGCATGCATGTAAGAGATTGTTTTGAAATAGCATGTATAAGCTTGAAATGCATGATTCAAGTAGGATTTTGGGTTGAAACTCATGTTTTGATCACCATTGGTGTTGTCTAAGTTGAAAATGTGGCTAGTTCATCACATGCATGTACAATTTGAGAAGATATGAGCTTGAAATGCATGAATATGTATGATAGAGTTGAAGTTGATGTCAATTTGAAACATGCAAGTGTGTAATCCTTGAAATTGAGCTTCCTAATGTTGTAATCTTGTATTGGTAGCATGTTAACATGTGTAAATGTGTAATTTGAGCCATTGCATGCAAGTAATGTGGTTGAAACGTCGAAGTTGAGCTCAAGAACACATTCTGCGTTTTCCAGAATTTTGATGTCCGCTCGAGCGGGCGAACCTCCGCTCGAGTGTAAAAATCGTGCTCCCAGCACTTTTTGCAGGATTGGGTATCCGCTTGAGCGGGATATCTCACGCTCGAGGGGGGAGCTTTTGTGGACAGGCCTTCCGCTCGAGCGCTCTATTACACGCTCGAGCGTATTTTTCATGCAACTAGTACTTTTGCAGGCCTTAAGGGTCCACTCGAGCGGGGCAGTCCACGCTCGAGTGGGGACTCTGTCTTCTGAAAATCTGAAAATGCATTCTATGTTCTGTTTTCCGTTCCCTTTCACTTCTAAGCACTCTTAGGCATACATTGAGCATTGTAATTGAGTTAAAGAGATAAGAATGAAGCCTAAAGAGGAATATGTGAATTAACGAACGGATTGAATTGTTGGTGATCCTTTTATGTTCATAAAATGTGTAGGGTCAAGCTCCGGGGCGAACCCACAAGCCGATCACTGTGAGTAATATCTTCACAAGATATTTGAAATATACTGTTGTCCAATTGTTTACACTTATGTAAGTTTTATAAGTTCATTAGTTTGAATGGTGGAGAACGATTGATATAAATAACTGGGGCAAAGGCCGATTGATGCGAATGATTGGGCCAAAGGCCGATTGATATAAATAATTGGACCAAGGGCCGATTGATGCGAATGATTGGGCCGAAGGCCGATTGACATGAATGATTGGGCCGAAGGCCGATGGATACGAATGATGACATGATGATTGGGCCGAAGGCCGATGGATACGAATGATGGATATAGATGATTAGGCCAAAGGCCGATGGATATAAATGATTGGGCCGAAGGCCGTTCGCTGTACTGTTTCAATGATTACTTATATATTTTCCTCACTTGATATTATTCACTGGGCATTCGCTCATGCTCATTCGTGTACATGTAGGTGAGCCAAGGGATGTCCAGAACCAGCCCCGGTGAACTTGTGAGAAACAGTTTAAGTTTTGAGGAGTCAGCCCAAACGTCTCACGCACGAGACTGTCTTCGCCTTTTATCTTGTTTATAGTTTTGTTATATTGGCGAATACGTTGAACTACTTTTGTATATGAGACTTGGGTTTGACTGACTTAAATTTGTATGATCCTGGATGTACAGCGTTTTGTGTTAGTACATATTTTTTATGTGAGTTATTAACATAGAAATGTTTGGAATGTTATGGTGTGGATTTAAGCACGGCTCTATGGACAAAGTTTTTGAATTGCTTCCGTTTGGCCCCTTTAGCTCTGATGAGTTTTCAATTTATTTGAATTGGGGCCGTAGGTAATCACGCGATTACTGGCCGGTTATGGCTAGAACCCATAGGGGCGGGTTCGGGTCGTGACAGAGTGGTATCAGAGCACGAGTTAATAACTCATACACTTGTCCAAAAGAGCAATAAGCGTCTAGAAAAGATCTAGGATGCATTCATAAGTATGAATTTGAAAGCACCAAGTATATGCATAATTGTTTTGAGATGAACGACTATGTGCCTTAAGTTATGAATTGCCTGCATCGCAATTTATTTGGATATGTATGCTTTTTGATATCTGCATACTTGTAAATCTTTTGTATGAAATGTATTTGCCTGAAATATAATGCAAGTTTAATCAGATGGTGAGAACAAGAGGTGATGAGTTAGAAGAATCCTCTACTGCCAGGATAGACAAAATAGAAAGACTGCTACAGGAAATGGCCGAAGCTTTGAGACAGCAACAGGAGTGGCAACAATAGTGGCAGCAACCACATCCACCACCTCCACCTCCAGCACCTCCTGTGCCAGATAATCAGAACGATGACCGAATCATAGCCCTCACCAAAGAGTTCAAGAAAATGAAACCACCACATTTCCATGGCGGACTAGATCCTTTGAAAGCTGAAGCTTGGGTCCTCGGCATCGAAAAACTGTTTGAAGTATTTCCGTGTTCAGAAACACAGAAAGTGCTTCTAGCCACCTTCATGCTAGAAGACGAAGCGAGAAGATGGTGGATGTTGATGCGTGAGAGTTACAAGGATGCTGATTGGGCAAAGTTTTTGGAAATCTTTTATGACAAGTACTTCCCGCAGTGTGTCCAGGATAGGAAAGTGACGGAATTTATGGAACTAAAACAAGATAGTATGACCGTAGCCGAGTACGAGGCCAAGTTCACCGAATTGGCCAGATTTGCGCCACACGTGATTGACACGGATTATAAGAAAGCGCGACATTTTGAAGGTGGGCTCCGAGTTGACATTTTAGAGAGAGTGAATGTCTTGAAGTTGGAGACTTACATTGGGGTATTAGATCGAGCCATAATATCTGAGACTAACATAGCCAGACAAACGAAACCAACAACTGATTGGAAGGGTAGCAAAAGGCAGGGCTTCTTCTCAAAGAAGAAGTTTTCAAAGAAGCAAAATACGGGCTCCTCGAATACTTCTAATTCTTCCCGAGAGACAACCCCGTCGTGTACCACTTGTGGAAATAGGCATCGTGGGGTTTGTTACCGTGTGACAGGTGCTTGTTTTAATTGTGGTAAACAGGGGCATATGGCTAGAGATTGCAAACAGAACCGTGGAAAATTTGCTGCTAGTTCAACAGCATCAGTCCCAAAACCAAGAAATGTTACAGGACCTATTCCCACCGGAGATACCGTGAGACAAGGGAGAGTTTTTGCGCTTGTCTCGGGCGATACGCGGAATGCCAATGTCGTCGTCTCAGGTACCATTTCAATATGTAATCAGGATGCCTTCGTATTAATTGATTCTGGATCAACACACTCATTTGTGACATATACATTTGCATTTAGACTGAAAAGACCCCTAGAGTTATTGCCATATTTGTTGTGTGTGTCTGCTCCATCGGGGGAATCTGTGTTATGTGACTATATATATCGGTTTTGTGACATGCATATTGAGGATGCTACCTTATATGTAGATTTATTGCCCTTAAACTTTAGACATTTTGATGTAATTTTGGGCATGGATTGGTTGACTAAGTATTGTGCCACCATAGATTGTGTGACAAAAAGGGTTGTATTTAAACCGCCAGAACAAAAAGAAATTGTGTTTGTGGGTAATGGGGTAGTGCCTCCACCTTATTTGATATCTGCAATGAAAGCATGTAAACTGATCAGGAAAGGGTGCCAGGGTTATTTGTGCTATGTGTTGACCGAACAATCTGTGAATGTTGAATTGAATGATATTCCTATTGTTAGAGAATTTCCAGATGTGTTTCCGAATGAATTACTAGGGGAATTGGTAGACAGGGAGATAGAGTTCACCATTGAAACTGTGCCAGGCACCCAGCCCATTTCTAAAACCCCCTACAGAATGGCTACTGCTGAAATGAAGGAATTGAAAGAACAGTTGCAAGACTTGCTTGATAAGGGATTTATCCGACCTAGCACTTCGCCTTAGGGTGCACCAGTGCTGTTTGTGAAAAAGAAGGATGGTACCTTGCACCTGTGCATCGATTATCGGGAACTGAATAAGGTAACAGTAAAGAACAAATACCCCCTGCCCCGGATTGATGATTTATTTGACCAGTTGCAGGGATCACAGGTGTTTTCTAAAATTGATTTGAGATCCGGGTATCATCAGCTGAAAGTTAAGGCAGAGGATGTTGAGAAAACCGCATTCAGAACGAGGTATGGTCATTTTGAGTTTCTTGTTATGCCATTTGGAGTGACTAATGCTCCAGCAGCATTTATGGACTTAATGAATAGAATTTTTAAAACCTACCTTGATGAGTTTGTTGTAGTCTTCATCGATGATATTTTGATATACTCTAAAGATAGACTTGAACATGAACATCACTTGAGGACTGTTTTACAAATACTTCGGGAAAGGAAATTATTTGCTTAGCTAAAGAAATGTGAGTTTTGGTTGGATGAAGTTGTTTTCTTAGGGCACGTGATCAACAAGGAAGGAATTTCAGTGGACCCACAGAAAATAGAGGCAATTGTGAATTGGCCTACACCAACTAATGTAACGGAAGTCCGCAGTTTCATGGGTTTAGCTGGATATTATAGGAGGTTTGTAAAGGACTTTTCGAAATTAGCGGTACCTCTTACCTAGCTGACACGCAAGGGACAACCATTTGAGTGGAACGAAGAAAGAGAATCAGCTTTTCATGAATTAAAGACGAGATTGACTACTGCACCAATTTTGACATTACCTTCAGGTACGGAAAATTTCGTGATTTTCAGTGATGCATCTTATAAGGGTTTGGGTTGTGTGTTAATGCAGAACGGGAAGGTTATTGCTTATGCCTCTCGACAGTTGAAGCCACATGAGAGAATTATCCAACACATGACCTAGAATTGGCCGCAGTTGTTTTTGCCTTGAAAATCTGGTGGCATTATTTGTATGGGGCAAAGTGTGAAGTCTACACGGATCATAAAAGCCTGAAATACTTATTCACGCAAAAAGAGTTGAATATGCGTCAGAGAAGATGGCTGGAACTGATAAAAGATTACGACCTAGAAATTCAGTACCACCCCGGGAAGGCTAATACAGTTGCTGATGCTTTGAGCAGAAAATCAACGGGGAGTATGGCTTGTTTGCTTACTAAACAAACGGAGATTTTGCAAGACTTTGAGAAGTCTGAAATTGAAGTGGTAATGTGTGAACAAGGCGGATTGATAGCCGCTATTGTAGCCGAGCCGGCGATCATCGATGAAATTAAACAGAAATAGAAGGAGGATGAGTTTCTCAGGAAAGTGATTGACGAATTCGAGGCAAGCCCGAAAGCAGAATTCAGTATTGAGAATGAAGTGTTGAAATTCCGGAACCGAATATGCGTCCCAGATATCCCGGAACTAAAGAAAAGGGTTTTAGATGAAGCCTACAGGTCCGTATTTGCTATGCATCCGGGTAACAATAAGATGTATCGGGATTTGAAACAAACCTATTGGTGGCCTAAAATGAAGAAGGAGATCGCAGAATATGTGTGCAAGTGCCTTCAGTGTCAGCAAGTTAAGGCTGAACATCAGAAACCAGGCGGTCTACTTCAACCTCTCCCTATTCCTGAATGGAAGTGGGAACATGTGACTATGGATTTCGTTGTTGGCCTACCCCGCACTTCTCGAGGTATGGATTCTGTTTGGGTTGTAGTTGATAGACTAACTAAATCTGCACATTTTCTGCCTGTCAAAACTACATTTACTGCTTATAGATTGGCTACTATTTATGTTGATGAAATTGTACGTTTACACGGAGTTTCGGTATCTATTGGGTCGGATAGAGACCCGAAATTTGTATCTAGAATGTGGAAAAGTTTGCAGGAAGCCATGGGAACAGAACTAAGGTTCAGTACTGCATTCTACCCACAGACAGATGGGCAGTCAGAACGAACGATACAAACTTTGGAAGATATGCTTCGCATGTGTGCTTTGGATTTTCAGGGGAGTTGGGAAGATTATTTGCCACTTGCGGAATTTGCTTATAATAACAGCTTCCACTCCAGTATCGGTATGGCACCATACGAGGCTTTGTATGGTAGGAGGTGTAGATCACCTATTTGTTGGACAGAGGTCGGGGATAGAGCTTTGCTTGGGCCCGAAATTGTGCAAGACACTTCTGAAAAGATCAAAACTATTCGGCAAAGGCTCAAAATAGCTCAAGACCGACAGAAGAATTATGCGGACGTTCAGAGAAGACCTCTTGAGTATGAGGTTGGTGACCATGTGTTCATCCGTGTTTCTCCGATGAAGGGCCAAGTCAGATTCAGGAAAAAGGGCAAGTTGTCGCCCCGTTACATTGGGCCGTTTCAGATTTTGGAGAGGCTTCGTCAAGTTGCCTACAGGGTTGCTTTGCCACTGGGATTCGAGCAAATCCATAATGTGTTTCACGTGTCAATGTTGAGGGGTTACCTTCGAGACCCGTTTCATGTGATCGATTATCATCGGGTTACTATTGATGAAAATATGGAATATGCTGAATGGCTGGAACGGATTGTAGACAGGCAAGTGAAATAGTTGAGAAGCAAGTCCATCCCAATGGTGAAAGTAGAATGGAAAGAACACTATGGGACGGATGCTACATGGGAAAAAGAGGAGGAAATGCGACTGAGCTATCCACATTTGTTTCCCGACGAAGGTAAATTAAGTTTGGAGGACCAAACTTCCTAAAGGGGGGAAGACTGTGATACCCCTGTTCCGTGATGTGCTAAATTGGTCCTTAATTTGAATATGATTATGTGTTTAGCATGATTTTATGTGCCATTATGTGAATATATGTGATTTTGAAGTTTTATCTGTTCATCGTAGGCATATCTGTTTAAGTAATCTGCTTTGGAAATTAAATTGAGGGCCTTATCGGCCACGAAACCCGAAATCGATTACGCCATTGTAATTGGCATAATTTTTAGAACCTACGGTGAAATTTAATTGAAAATTGATTCGGGTCCGATTAAATTGATTAATTAATGGGTTAATGCCCAATTGTTATTATTATTATAATAGACTTAGTGGAGGTTGTTGTAGAGAGGCACTACACCTCAATTCTCCTCCTTAGTTGCATTGTGGCTGATCTTGGACTCAAAATTGAGAGAGGGCCGACTAGAGAAAGAGGAGAGGAATTGTGCAATTGTGGTCTTGAAACTTGGAGGTTGGAAGTCTAATTCAAGATTCAATCATAGATTGTGAGAATCAAGCTTCTAGGTAAGTAACTCTTGGATTATAGTTTGCAATTTTGTGTGTGTTTAAGCTAATTGAGTGATCAAGAGTAAAATTGAATGAAATTGGGTTGGTTTTGTTGAATTAAGGCTTGATATATGCATGCATGTAAGAGATTGTTTTGAAATAGCATGTATAAGCTTGAAATGCATGATTCAAGTAGGATTTTGGGTTGAAACTCATGTTTTGATCACCATTGGTGTTGTCTAAGTTGAAAATGTGGCTAGTTCATCACATGCATGTACAATTTGAGAAGATATGAGCTTGAAATGCATGAATATGTATGATAGAGTTGAAGTTGATGTCAATTTGAAACATGCAAGTGTGTAATCCTTGAAATTGAGCTTCCTAATGTTGTAATCTTGTATTGGTAGCATGTTAACATGTGTAAATGTGTAATTTGAGCCATTGCATGCAAGTAATGTGGTTGAAATGTCGAAGTTGAGCTCAAGAACACATTCTGGGTTTTCCAGAATTTTGATGTCCGCTCGAGCGGGAGAACCTCCGCTCGAGCATAAAAATCGTGCTCCCAGCACTTTTTGCAGGATTGGGTATCCGCTCGAGCGGGATATCTCACGCTCGAGCGGGGAGCTTTTGTGGACAGGCCTTCCGCTCGAGCGCTCTATTACACGCTTGAGCATATTTTTCATGCAACTAGTACTTTTGCAGGCCTTAAGGGTCCGCTCGAGCGGGGAAGTCCATGCTCGAGTGGGGACTCTGTCTTCTGAAAATCTGAAAATGCATTCTATGTTCTGTTTTCTGTTCCCTTTCACTTCTAAGCACTCGTAGGCATACATTGAGCATTGTAATTGAGTTAAAGAGATAAGAATGAAGCCTAAAGAGGAATATGTGAATTAACGAACGGATTGAATTGTTGGTGATCCTTTTGTGTTCATAAAATGTGTAGGGTCAAGCTCCGGGGCGAACCCACAAGCCGATCACTGTGAGTAATATCTTCACAAGATATTTGAAATATACTGTTGTCCAATTGTTTACACTTATGTAAGTTTTATAAGTTCATTAGTTTGAATGGTGGACAACGATTGATATAAATAACTGGGGCAAAGGCCGATTGATGCGAATGATTGGGCCAAAGGCCGATTGATATAAATAATTGGGCCAAGGGCCGATTGATGCGAATGATTGGGCCGAAGGCCGATTGACATGAATGATTGGGCCGAAGGCCGATGGATACGAATGATTGAGATGAATGATTGGGCCGAAGGCCGATGGATACGAATGATGGACATGGATGATTGGGCCGAAGGCCGATGGATACGAATGATGGATATAGATGATTAGGCCAAAGGCCGATGGACATAAATGATTGGGCGGAAGGCCGTTCGCTGTACTATTTCAATGATTACTTATATATTTTCCTCACTTGATATTATTCACTGGGCATTCGCTCACGCTCATTCGTGTACATGTAGGCGAGCCAAGGGACGTCCAGAACCAGCCCCGGTGAACTTGTGAGAAACAGTTTAAGTTTTGAGGAGTCAGTCCAAACGTCTCACGCACGAGACTGTCTTCGCCTTTTATCTTGTTTATAGTTTTGTTATATTGGCGAATACGTTGAACTACTTTTGTATATGAGACTTGGGTTTGACTGACTTAAATTTGTATGATCCTGGATGTATAGCGTTTTGTGTTAGTACATATTTTTGATGTGAGTTATTAACATATAAATGTTTGGAATGTTATGGTGTGCATTTAAGCACGGCTCTATGGACAGAGTTTTTGAATTGCTTCCGTTTGGCCCCTTTATCTCTGATGAGTTTTCAATTTATTTGAATTGGGGCCATAGGTAATCACGCGATTACTGGCCGATTATGGCTAGAACCCATAGGGGCGGGTTCGGGTCGTGACACTAACTTTTGCCAAAGTCACCCTTTAGGGTTTTCAACCTTGTGAGCTCAGTTTTTCTTTGTTTCTAATTTTTCATGCTCTAACTTTTTCCTAGGTCGCCCTTTCGGGTTTTCGGCCTAGTGAGCCTTTCAAGGGTAGTATTTCTTCAACTTGTCCATGTTGATCTGCTGTGAAAATTCCAGGCCATCTAAGTCCATAAGAATAACTGCCCCTCTTGACCAGATTGACTTGATGATGTAAGGACCAATCCAGTTGGGTCTGAACTTGCCTCTAGGGTCGTGGATGGGGGCTCGGTTGTCCTTCAGTACCATGTCTCCTTCCTTAAGATTCCGAGACTTAACTTTCTTGTTAAAAGCCCTAGCAATTCGGCGTTGGTAGCCTTGGATGTGATACAAAGCCTTCAGCCTTCTCTCATCAAACAACATTAACTCATCGAAGCTACTTCGTTGCCAATCCGCCTCTACTATCTGACACTCAGCCATAACTTGTAGTGATGGTACTTTAATTTCAATTGGCAAAACAACCTCCATCCCATAGACGAGAGAATAGGGGGTCGCCCCAGTAGATGTTCGGATTGAGGTTCTGTAGCCCCAGAATGCAAACCACCATTTTTTACAGAATTCTCTTGATATTTTTGTTTGTGGCCTCGACAGCCCCATTGGTCAGTGGTCTCTGGGTTGATGACTTATGGAAAGCCACGTTATATTTCTCAAGCAAGTCTAGCACCTCTTTCTTGAAGTGTGACCCATTATCGGAGATAATCTCATTCGGAACCCATATCTATAGATGATGTTGTTGTTGATAAACTTAGCTACATGCGACGCTTTTAGCACAGAGTAGGACTGGGCCTCTACCCATTTGGTGAAGTAGTCGATTGCTACCAAGATGAATTCATGTCCGTTCGACCCCTTTGGCGTAACTACGACGATAACATCTATCCCCCAAACAGAGAATGGCCATGGTGAAGTCATGTTGTAAAGCTTCGACGGTGGAATGTTAATGCGATTGGCATGAATCTGGCACTTATGGTATTGCTGCACAAAACCAATACAATCCTTTTCCATGGTTGACCAGTAGTAGCCTTGCCTAAGGATTTTTTGGGCAAGTATCACATTGTTCATGTGGGCCCGCACTCTTCTCCGTGAATGGCCTCTATAAAGCACTTTGATTCCTCTTCCTCAACACACAGTTTATGCATTCCCAGATGACCTCTTTTATACAGCTTACCCCCACAAACGATAAATTGGATGGCCAGATGCTGTATTCCCCTTTTGTCCTTAGCAGTCGCTCTTGGTGGATACGTCTCCTTTTCCAGGAAATTCCAAATATCATAGTACCAGGGTTTTTGTCTTAAGCCTCATCTATCGCGGCAATGGTTTCATAGGCTGGCGTGTACTTCTGTTCAATAATGATCGGACGCATCCTGACTCCAAATGAAATGTCTACCATAGAAGATAGAGTTTCTACTGCGTCAGCGAATCGGTTCGTTCTCTCTTAGTAGATGGGTAAACGTTAGCTTTTTAAACCATGGAATTAGCACATCCAAGACCTGATGGTAAATCTTCATTTTCTCCTCTTTTACCTGCCAATCTCTGTTGGCTTGAGACACAACCAAGTTCGAATCCCTGATGACATCTAACCTTTTTGCCCCTAGTTCCAGGGCGGCTTCTAAATCAGCAATACAAGCCTCATACTCTGCTTTGTTGTTAGATACTTTGAACCGTAGTTTGAAGGCTAAGGGTATATGGGAGTCATCGGGTGCTATCAGCAACACACCGATCCCATAACCGTACTGATTGGTTGTTCCATCAAAGTACATCATCTACGTTTTCTCCTCTATTTCCAGAATATCTTTATCTGGGAAAAAGTACTCCACTGCTTCATCTCCTTCTACTGGGTGATCTGCCAGGAATTCCGCTATATTTCTCCCTTTAACCGACTTGCGTGTAACATATTTAAGATCAAATTTGGAGAGAAGAAGCTGTAGACACCCCATTTTTGACCGTCCTCAAGACTTGGATGTCACCGTTGGAACACTCGGTGATTATCCATGTCTGTGTTCGTTTGGAGTTCCCAGAGGTCTCGGCTACGCGCCTTGCCTCAGGATCTCCGAACTCGACCGTTTTGTGTCTGGTTTTGCACCAAACACTTGTGTTCTGCCTTGGAGGGGTAGGGAATGCCTTGTGAGGCATCCCCACACATCACCGGCCGTGGCTAGAGGCCACCGGCTGTTGTTTGTGTCCACCGGCCATGAATATTGCCGGCCGGCACTCTTTTTGGCCGACCGGCCATCAATTTTGTCAAAATGACATCTTTGGCCGGCCGACTACTGTGCATCTGCTTTTGCAGATATTTTTAGCACATCTGTCTTGCATTGGCTTCCCCTCCATACACGTGTATGGAGGGATGGCCCTCTTGTTAGCTTACCTTGTAAGCTTTACAAGATTGGCTCCTCTATAAGAGGAGGCCTTCTCTCCCTTGTTCAAGGGTTAGACAAGTTGGAGAAGAGAGTTAGAGAGCTCTGGTTTTAGGGTTTAAGTTAGTGTATCTAACCTATATCTATATCTCTCCCTCTCTTGCCTTTGTGTGTGTTTTAGGCTTAGTTTTGTGCACAAACACCTACCATCACACCATCCTCTTGGAACTGAGGGTTTGAGGTTTGTTTTTGGAGCTTTGAAGCTGGATTGAAGCTTAAGGAGGCAACAAGATCACCATTGTTGAAGAAAGGCTTCAAGGGTAAGAAACTAGCCCTTTTTACCCCATTTTTGCATCCTATTTCTACCTATCTTAGAGTTGTTTTTGTGTTTAGTGTATAACATAAAAAAGTTCTGTTTTTAGGCCCTCTTGATTGTTTGTTAAGAGTGTTTTGTGGTTTGGGTGTGTTTGACCACCCTTAGGCCTTGAAAGGCCCCATTTTTGTGCTATTTTGTACAAGTTTCGAGACTTTGGTGTTTGGGTCTCCTCACCACTGAAATCTTGAGGGATTTTAGTGGTAAGGATGATGCCTTGAAGTCCCAAGAAGGAGAGGGCCACCCCCTCTCCTTATTGTCCTTGAAAAGGACCAATCTTGGCCTCTTAAGGGAGCATCTAGCTTAGGCTCTTGTTGATCATGCCATGGCTGTGTTTTATGCTTATACTGCCATGAAATAACTTTGTATTCAGTTGGTTTTGGTACACCATGCATGCTTAGCATACCTACCATATAATGCCTTGATATTGCCTTAATATGCCTTAGGATGTTAGCCTTTGTTCTAGCATGTTTTAGGCTTAGCCTTGTGAGGGTTTTGTGCTTATTTTGCCATGTTTTAGATCTGTCCATAGTTGTTTGGGTCGATCTCGGCATGCTTAGTATAGCTCCTTTGTATTTGAGCTTGTATGCTTCAAGTATGTGAATGTGTAGTATGTGTTGCTTGCATCATTTCGGTGGTTTGGAACCACCCTACATGTTATTTCAGTCCCTTTGACATGCTCATATGTTTGCCTTGGATGCCTCTTCGAAGCTTTGGAAGCTTACCTTGCATGCTCCATGTTTTAGCATTTATGCATGCCTTTAAATTCAAACCATCTAGATGCCATCTAGTTAGTCTTTTGGGTTTAGTTTCATGTGTTAAAACTCTGTTTTTGGTTGCCTAAGTCTTGCCATGTGTGGTTGTACTAAGTGTAGTCCATTGCCTCTTTGGTGAGCCTTGAATGCTTGGACCATTGTTGCATGTTTAGCTTGCCTTGTTGCTTGGTTTGGCACCATGTTTTAACATGATTCTTAGAGCTTATGTTGCATGCTAATTGTCCATGATATCCCCTTTCAAGTGTGCCTTAGAGTTGCTTGTTTAATGCCTAAGTGTTGGTCCAACTTTCTTGCATGTGTGTATGTATGTTTGATCCCAATTCCTTAGCGTTTTGGCCACTGTTTTGGGCCTATTTAGAGTTGCCTAATTCATGTTTAAGTCCACCCTTTATTTGTCTTGCATGCTTGCTAGCTTGTATGCTTGTTTGCATTGCCATGTTGCATGCCTAGTTAACATGCTTAGGGTTGCATTACCTTGGCATGCATGCTTTACCTCTTGACTAAGTCATGATGGAGGTAGAAGCCCCTTGGTTTGATTGTGTGCATTGCATTTCATTTGACATGAAAGTGCATGCTTGATTCTTCGGGCCATCATGCATGGAAATGCGTGATTGGTGGTCCGAGAATCGAGGCACATGTTCCTTTGAGTCACAAACATGATAAGGGGCATGATTGGTGCATACATTGCTTGAATTGTATTGCCATGCTATGCCTTGCCCTCTGCTGCTGTCAATTGCAGGTTCTGCAGGCATTCTTGGCCGGCCGGCAATATTTAGTGCCGACCGGCAATGTATTGGTGGCCGATAGCCTCATTTCCAGCCGATGGCCATATCTAGCTGCCGGTGGCCATTCTACTCAGCCGATGGTGGTCCCCAGTATCTGAAGAAGCATCTCTGAGACTTTGGCAGTTTTCAGAGGAGCAAAGCAGGGAAAACAGAGGCAGACTATGCATGGCAGTGCGATTCCGAGCAAGTCCCGAGCATGCGCTGCATCTGACCCGCTTCCCGAGGGCTTTACTGTTTTAATTAGATTAATTAATTTGTTTAGTTAATTTAATTAATTTGTATTATTATTTTGGTCCCTCCGGGCGAGGGCAAATCTGTAATAAGTGTGGGTGCGTATGTGTGCATGTCTTCCAATCCCCACTTCTTTCTTCCCTTTTATTTACCTGCTTATGATGGTAGATTAGGGCATATTTAAAATTAGCATACCTTATGCAATGCATGCATGCATCCATACATTTGTCTTACATGCACCGGGCTCGGTACATCACGCTAACTGCATTTTATTTCAATTTCCAAATTGAATACTTGTTACTTGTAGCATTTCACATGTTGTGTTTAGGATAGCCGAGCCTGTCTAGATCATATTTTGCTTGTGTTACATTAGCCACTTAACATGAACTAGGGCATGCATGTTTGCTAACTAGTTTATTGTTTTGGCACGGAGTACGATGTAAGTATTTATGCTTTAGCATCTCGCATGCGTGTGAATGTTAAACATGACAGTATGCTTACCATGTGGCTAAGTACTTATATGAGATAAACTGTTTGAATGCCTGTGGGTGAAGGTTGGATTGTTTGAGTTGGAAAAAATCGTTGAAATCCGTATTTTAGCCTACTTGCGAGTAGCAAATTCCAAAGCGCTTTTCAAAACAAACGGATATGCAATGCTTGTTTCCAAATTAGGCAATCTAGTCTATACTTGTTTGCTGTGCGCATAACATAGTAATTCTAGGCTAATAATCGGAATAAGAACATATAACGTTTTCAAAATTGGATATCATGGTTAGTAGAGGCCGGTCTTCGGACCGGGCGAAAGGGGGTGCTCATAGCTGACCTTTCCCGATCGTACCCAAGCTCCCGAGCCAAGACAACTTTGGTGATGACGGACACGTGGCCTTCGGCACCGAGTCAGGGTTTCCTAAATTTCCCATTTTAAAAAAAATATTTAGGTGGTGACTCTGTATCTGGCAAAGCAGTCCATGTTTGGCACTCCTTTTCAAAATCTATTTTTCTCAAAACGATTTGCCAGATTTGGACTCTTTGGTTCAAGATTAAGAACCGACACAAATCGAGTCCGAACTGTAGCCGAGGTCCCCTGCGGGCATGTTACAGAAGCGACCAACGGGCTAGCCTACCCATAAGCGTTGGTTTGTCAAAAAGATACTTGATAAGATCTAATCTCGAAACCAGAATTACCAAGTGAGCTAATAGGTAGTGCCTCAACTTCCGGGTAGCCCATACCAAGACTAGGCAAGCTTTCTCGGGGGGAGTGTAACGGGTCTCGTAGTCCAGCATTTTCTTGCTCAAGTGGTAGACAACTTTCTCCATCTTGGCCTCTGACTCCTAAGCTAACATACACCCCATGGTTGAATTCGTGACTGACAGGTACAAAATCAATAGTTTTTTTGGCTCTGGCGGTGATAACACAGGCTGATTCTGTAGGTACTGCTTAACCTGTTCAAAAGCGAACTGATAGCGATAATCCCATTGGAATTTCTTTCCTTTCTTCAGAAGACCAAATAGTGGTTCACAAGTCAAGGTTAGTTTTGAAATAAACCGCCTTATGAATTTCACTTTACCCAGAAAGCTGCGCATCTCATTTTCAGTCCTCGGTGGTGGCATTTCTAAGATGGTCTTGATTTTGGAAGGATCTACCTCAATTTCTCTCTGTTTGATCAGGAATCCCAACATTTTTCCTGTTGTTACGCCGAAGGTGCATTTTTGCGGGTTCACCCTCAATCTATACTCTTTGATCCGCTGAAAGAATTTCTCCAAGGTGATGTAGTGGCCCTCTTGATCTTTGGACTTGACAATCATATCGTCCACATACACCTGAACCTTTTTGTGGATCATGTCGTGTAGAATGGTGGTTGCAGCCCTTTGATAAATAGCTCCAACATTCTTCAACCCAAACGGCATGACTCGATAGCAGTAGGTGCCCCATGGAGTAGTGAAAGCAGTCTTCTCCCTATCCTCGGGTGCCATCAGAATCTAGTTATACCCGGGAAACCCATCTATGAACGAGAGCAATGCGTCGCTCGCAGTGAAGTCTACTAACTCGTCAATATGCAGTAGTGGAAAATCATCCTTTGGACTAGCCTTATTTAGATCCCTAAAGTCGACACAGACCTTTATTCTGCCATCTTTCTTTGGGACTGGAACAATATTGGCCAACCACATTGGATACTCAGATAGAAACAAGAACTCTGCCTCAATTTGTTTGGTAACTTCTTCCTTGATCTTCAAAGCCCAATCTGGCTGAACTTTGCACAGCTTTTTCTTAACTGGTTGGGCCTCAGGGTCAAGAGGGATTCGGTGTTGTACAATCTCAGGATCGATTCCAGGCATGTCTTCGTAGGACCACGCGAAAACATCTTTGAAATTTTTTAATAAAGCAATTAAATGCTCATGTTCCTCCGAGGACAACGTGGACCCGATCTGGACCAAGCGAGGATCTTCCTCAGTACCCACGTTAATTGATACGATTTCATCTGTACATGGCTTAACACGCCTTTCCTCCTTATGATCAGTCAAATTTTTCAAAACCCGAGGAATTTCTTCCTCTTCGTTTATGTCAAAATTTTGAAAATTAATATCAGTACAACAAACCATAGGCATAGAGAAGTAGGCAAAGTCCACAGCATTCCCATTCAAAAAGTCTAGATCTTTGGAAACAGTAGACTCGAAAGAAAAGCTGAAAGATGACCTAGACAGGACTTTGGTATCTGGGTTACCACTCCCAAAAGTACCAGACTCAGAGGAACTCGAATCTGACTCTAACTCCACAGACTCAGTGGAATCAGATCCGGGCTCACTATCCGATCTAGAACTGTTGATGATGCCTTGCTCAAACTTCTAGACTAGGCGTGGAGCCTTAGGTGCATCCATGATAAGATTGGAGAAATCCGCTGTTGGGTTATCCCCGATCATTGAGATAGTAAAACTATCCCCCAAGTTGGTGGTCTTAGCTCCAACAGTAGAACTTATCAGTAGGTTAGCCAGTGCTTTTCCCAACAGCTCTTCCTCTTCAATGTCTAGGCTTGTAGACTTGCTGTGATCCATACTAGGGCTCAAGTCTGCTTGTTCATCCTCCTCTTCTGGTAACTAGTGTCTGAAGAAGATCTTGAACCTCGGATACCTTATTTTTGTTTCCTCGTCAAACCAGGGCTCTGGGAATCCACAAAAGGGGAAGTCTTCCCCTTGGCAAACAAAACGTCTGTTCAAGTTCCGTTGTATTGGTTTGTGAACTAACTGGTACTGGCTCCCAATCCTCTTTACTTTTAGCCTTTCTTTCAACTCCTTCCCTTTTCTTTGCCAATCTGCAGCAGTAGGTTTGTATCCCAGCCCAAAAGCGTGGGGGTTGTGACTGATCTCCTTGGCGACAGTGGCCCCTTGCCTACCACTTTCACCTAGTCTTGATCCGGGCATATGCCCCTGTTTGTTCATCATGTAGATAGATTGCGCACTTACGTAGTTCCCATTGCCCTTCGCCATGATGGTTTGGACCAACCGGGCTTCTACCAGAGAGAAGCCAGAAAGAAACACGTCCTCCTCCCCATGTATGATTTCCAATAATGGTGCAGTGGTTCCCTGGGGAGGATAGATCACAAAATTACCGTACACAGTGGCAATCGCGCCTTTAAAGGGGTACTTCACTAACTGATGGACTGCTGATGATATAACCCTCATCTGATGTAGCCAGGGCCTTCCCAATAGTAGATTAAAAGTGGCCGGAATGTTAATGACATGGAATTCCACCTCATGTTTGGACGGGCCGATTAGGATTTGACTCTTGAATGTTCCCATAACATCCCGGCTTGTATTGTCATAAGCTTAGACAGCTTGGGTTGTAGGTGTAAAGTCAATCGGCCTCAAACCAATGGCATAGGCAGTCCTCACTGGACATACATTGATCGCTGACCCAGTATCTATTAACACCACCAGAATCCACTTTTTTCGACTTTCCAGGGTTACGTATAAGGGTCGGTTGTGGTTGGCACCCTCACGTGGTAACTCCTTATTTGTAAAAGATATCACTGGCACAACATCCCCAGATGTAACAAACGATACCAATTGGTCAGCAATGGTGTCGATAGGTAGTTTGGTCCGGTTCATTGCGTCTAACAATGCTTGCCTATGCTCCTGGGATGCCACTATCAGCCCCTAGATTGATATGTCCGCCTGAATCTTCTTGAGCTATTTCAAGACTAGGTTTTCTTCAGCATCCTTCTCTTTTTCTCTCTCAACCTCCTTTCCAGAGGTCTCTGGCTGATCTAATGCTGCGGGTTTGAAGTACTGACCACTCCGGTCATGTGATTGATCTCGTTAGTATACCAAGTGTCGTCCAAGGTATCAGCTTTCCAACCTTCGTTAGTGAACGTATGACTTGGGTCGCTGTCTTCCCACCACTCTCCTGCAGTCATGGTCGGGCTAGTATTAAGTTCTATCTAGAGTATGTTAACATCACGCGCCCCATCATCATCCCATTCTTCCTCTACAACAGTCTTGGTTTCTGAATCCTGATATTTTCTGAGCTTCCTCAACATCCTTTTTCCGATTGGTGGGCTCCCATTCAACCTTGGTAGTTTGGGCATCACTCTCTGTTGTCTTGGGTTCTTCTTTCCTTTTTCCTTTTCCCTGCTCCAGAGCTATCTTTGTATGGATCTCTTCTATCCGTTCCCTTTGAAATGGTTCTAGTGCCAGTTCTTTCTCAATCAGAGATGCAGCCTCAGCCTTGCCACTAGCAGCAATCTCCTCTTCTTTCCCAGTCTCTCCTATTTGTTCCTCCACGTCTGACTCTTCTTCACTCAACCATCTATTGCCTGTTTCTAGCTGTCTCAGGTCCCACCATCCCACCTGAACACTGCTTGTATCCTTCTCTTCGAAGAAGTACAAATCCTCCAGATCCTCCTCCAGATCAACCAAATCCTTTTCTAAGTAAGCCAAGTCATTTAGGCCTTGTTTAGGCTGATCATTATGATGTTTCCCTAACTAGCCTTCCCTGATAGCATTAATGTTGAGAAATTCTAGAAATATGACTATTGGCTTTGGCTGATCGATGGCCACAATGTATAAACTAGGATCGTACTCCTCTACGAGCAAGACCCCCTTCTCTATGACACGAGTATCAGACAACCTTGTCTTCAGTGCATTATCTTATTTCCCCATTTTAATTGCCACGGGCCTAGATTAGGTTTGTGGTGTTAGATCCATCATGCACATGTCTGTGCCTTCTGGAATAACTACCTCCAATTTTGGTAGATGGGATGAAGTAATGTATGTGCTAGGGTTAAAGGTGGGCGGTAGTGTATGGATGTGGTTAATGTTTCTGGGCGGGGGAATTTGGTTATGCGCGAGCAGTGGGTTGGTTGTTACGTTTGGTTTGGGAGTAAGGCGATGACTTTGTTGTCAATGAGATCCTGGATCTCATGACATAGACGGTAGCAAATGTTTGTGGGATGGCCATGTTGTTGGTGGAAGATACAATATTAGGTAGGGTCATGTTTGGCTGGCAATGGGTCCAGAAGTGGATAAGGATCGAGAGGCTTGAGATGCCCCTTTTCCATTAATAGTTTGAGGGCGTGGGCTGGGCTCGTATGGAGGGAAGTAAAAACTCTTCGGTTCCAGGATGGGCCAGTGTTTTGTGAAGGTTGTGAGGTTGTGGCAGTAGCAAAGGGATTAGCCATCTTGGCCGTTGAAACAACAATACTGACATCTGCAGACCATGGAATAGTGCTATTGCTAGCATTGGTATTCCGAGAGAATGGCCTTCTTGCGGGTTCACTTGTTTTTGTAGATGATACCCTTTTTGAATGCACTCTCAATCTGAACCCCCAACTCATGTAAGGAAGCAAATGTTGACAATGACGCCACTATAATTCTCTGTAACATGTTTGACTCAAGGTTCTGGACCACTAGTCAGACTTGTTCTCTTTCGGCAGGTCTATTTGTCATTTGGGCTGCCTTGGCTCTCCACTGGGCGACAAAATCTATGAATGATTCTTTGGGGTTTTGGGTAGTAGCCTCCAGCTCACTGATGGTTATCTCTATCTGGGTGTTATATGAATACAAATTGACAAGTGCCTCAGATAGCTCCTTCCAATTATGCTTTGTCAAGTCTTCCAATTTAGCGTACCAAATGGCTACTATGTCAGACAAGGTACTCCCAAACAAGGATAATATTTGAGCCCTGGACAAACCCATGTGCCTCAATACATCTGAAAACAACTGAACATGCACAATCGGATCCCCACTCCCATCGAATCTGTCGATGTGGGGCATCTTAAATTTCTCTAATAATCTGAATGATGCCTTAGTGTACCCATCTTCGATATCCGGAATGGAGTTGAAGCCCTGGGATTTCTTCAATGCTTTCTCTAATCTAACAATCTTGACCAAGGCTGGATCAATTTCATTGATATCAAAAGGAAAGATTCCAGCGGGAGGTTGAACTGGAGGCCTATAAGCTAGAGCCAGGGAAACATTTCCTAAAGATTTGGGATTTGGGGATTTTCAACCGATGGGGGTGGATCAAGATTTGGCTGGGCAGCCGGCACTGGATGTACGGTTGATGCGGATGCCCCAGATGTACATCATAGATCGATGATAATCTCATTATGTGCAGTCATCCTTTAGTTTACAGTACCCATAGTTCTCTGGAAAGTCGCCATCATGGCAACAAATTCCTCCGCATTCTGTGCTGCATTCTGTGCCATTGTTGGTCTGGGTGAACTAGATGTTGGTGAACTGATTGAGTGAGAATGGATAGGTGCTTGCAGCGTGCTTTGTACTGATGCTACTGACTGTCTGTTCCTTTTTCGTCGAGTAACTGGCAGAAGTGAGACCAACATAGGCTGGTCACCAACAAGGTCTTGAGCTTTGCAAAGCCTGCCAAAAGGAGTCCACACAACTTGGGAGATATCGGGTTTTTCTGAAGCTATGATGCTAAACTACCTAGCAAAAAGAAAAAAAAAATAATCAAAATCGGACAGCACTTCAGCCCCAATTCATAACAGTCATAACACACAGTTGAACTGTAATCTCCACTGAACTCCATTCTCAAACTTATACTGATATGAACTACCCTGTACAGTCTCACTGTAAGAGTACATACCAAGTAAAAGAACCAAAACACCCCTATGAGGGGGTAGGGTTACACTGTCCTAGATTTTTGACATGATCTAGGCTGTACTATTTCAAATAACGAGTTTCAAAACATCCTGCAAATGGGTGGCATCATGTCCTACGTTGAAATAGTCACTATAGCTTCACTTTATGCGACTAGGTCAAATGGTCCAAACGATACCTCAGCAAGATTTACCTAATATACCTCTCATACCTAACACCAAGAAGTGAAAAGAGGATCAAGCGGTACAGCGGTAATCCAAATCCAAGGGTTGTGTTTCCAACATGGCAGAGCCCATGACCGGTCAGCCTTTTAGCAAGCCTTTCGGGTGAGCCTCTAGTACACCGTCCAGGAATAGTAGATGGAAAACACTGTGACTTAAAGTAACCATGCAAGTGCAATGCAAAGAACATATAAGTGTAGATAAAATTTCACATCATGATTTTCAAGTCAAGTTCTCTAATTCCCCAACAGAGTCACCAGAAATTGTAGCTCGCCTTTCGTGCTCCTTTCGAATACGACTAGCCCTACAGTGCGGACTCCCGTGGTTTTGAATCTGATTTCACAAAGTGCAATGTGAAACAGTGAAAACACAAAAAGAGTCCAAATCTAGCAATTCTTTTTGAAAAATTGATGTTTGAATCAACTGCCAAAAATGGACTGCTTTACCAGATTTCAGAGTCACCACCTAAATATTTTTGAAAAATTTAGGAAACCCGAGACTCGTGCCAAAGGCCACCTATCTATCATCACCGTTGTGTCACAGCTCGAGAACTTAGGTACAAGAGGGGAAGATCATGAATTGATCACCCCACTCACCTGATCAAAGATCGGCCTCTACTAATCATGATGCTATTTTTATTAACGTTATATGCTCTTGTTTCGATTATTAGCTTATTTTTACTACGTGACGCACATAAGTATAGACTAATTTGCAGGAATTGGAACATTTGATTTCATGTTTGTTTTTTGAAAAGAGTTTGTGAATATTTTACTTGAAAAAGTAGGCTTAAAATGGACATTAATCAAATTATCCTAATTCAAGCAATTAGCCTTCATCCACAGGCATTCAAACCGTTATATCATCTAAGCAATTAGTCTCATGAAAGTATGCTTGGCATGGAAACACGAACATTCGATGCAAGATGATAAAACTCAAAATTGCTCACCTAGTTGTACCTCGACTTTTTCGTGCCCCCTTTCGAAAGACGAATAAGCCCTACAGCATCGGACTCCCATAGTTCTGAATCAGATCTCATAAGTACAATGTGAAATAGATAAACACCAAAGAGTCCTAATCCGGCAAATCTTTTGGAAAATCGATTTTGAATCAAATTGCCAAAAATGGACTGCTTTGCCAGATACAAAGTAGCCACCTGTGGACTCGCCTTTTTCCGTGCCCCGCCTTTCGGAAAGGTTTGAAAAGAAGGCCTCACAGTTTGGACTCCCGCGGTTTTGAATCTACTCTCACAAGTGCAATGTGAAACTGATAATCATCAAAGAGTCCAAATTCGGCAAATCATTTTGAAAAATTGATTTTAGCATCAAAAATGCCAAAATTGGACTGTTTTGCCATATATAGAGTCGCTACCTAAATGTTTTATTTTGAGAAATTTAGGAAACCCTGACTCGTGCCGAAGGCGACGTGTCCGTCATCACCAAAGTTGTCTCGGCTCAGGAACTTGGGTACGAGGGGAGAAGGTCATGAATTGAGCATCCTCGCTCACCCGATCAAAGATTGGCCTCTAATAATCATGATATGATGTTTTATAAACATTATGTGTTCTTATTCCAGTTGTTAAACTAGCTTTACTGTGTGACGCACACAAGCAAGTATAGACTAGTTGCAAGACTTGGAACAATTCAACTTACGTTCATTTTCGAAAATGGTTTGAATTTGCCACCCTCAAGTGGGCTTAAAGATGCAGATTTGCCGCCAAACGAGTGGGCTTGAAATATTATTTGCCACAAGAAAATGGGCTTAAAACTCACATTCGTTGAATCGTTCCAATTCAAACAACAAGCCTTCATCCACAGGAATTCATTCAGTTTAGCATTTAAGCACATAGCCTCATGGCAAGCATGCTAATCATGGCAACATTCACACTCATGCAAGTATGCTAAAGCATAAAACTCACCGAGTACTCTAAGCCAAAACCAAAACTAGTTAGAAGAATGCATAATCCTAACTATACAAGATGCCTAATGCAACACATGCAATATGAAATTAATAGGCTCGGCCACTAATATGGCATATGCAACACTTTGATAGCTTGCTTTGAAACACGTATTCAAAGAAGTATTCAAATTGCAATGTAGTTTGAATGATGCACCGAACCTCGGTTCATGCAAGACAAATGAATGGATGTAAACGTGTGAGCATAAGGTATGCTAATTGAAACATGTCCCTAATCTAACCATCAAAAGCGATTAAATAAAAGAGAGAAAGACGTGGGGTTGGAAAATATACATACACGCACACACACTTATTACAACATTATGCCCTCGCGAAGGAGTGTCCGAATGAATAAGCTAACTAGCTATGCTAATTAAGCTAACTAATTCTTACAGCAATTGAAACAATTGACTAACTTATTCTAAGCTAATTAAATATTACAAATTGAAGTAATTAGCTAAATACTAAGCTAATTAAGTACAAAGCAATTAAACTAATTAATTAGCTACCACTAATTAACTAAACAAAGCAACTAAATGGCCTGGGGAAGCGAGGGATGCATGCATGTTGGGTTTCTCCACCCGAAAAAACCACTACCTTGCCGCTGAACGCCTCTGTTTGCACATTTGAACACCAATAGTGCTGCTAACTTCCAGAATAACTCTGTTCTACCTTACCAACACACTGGGCAATTTTCATTGGTGGCCGACAGGGGGCCTATCGGCTACCAATGGTGGCTGGTCGGCCACTGATGACATGAACTCCACTTTTTGCTACAACAGAGAGCAGACAGGGCAAAATAGTGTATTCTCACAAGTTTGTGTGTAGTTTTTACACTTCTTATCATCAAAGAAGCTCAAAGGAGTGAAACTTTTGGCTCTCAAACCACCAATCAAGCAATTTCCATGCATGATGGCCAAAGAACCAAACTTGTACAAGTTTAATGAGTGCAAAACAAGACTCAAAAAGACCACCACCCTATCATACATGATCAAGGGTGATGG
Organism: Camellia japonica; assembly: GCA_030407325.1. NCBI lineage: Eukaryota > Viridiplantae > Streptophyta > Magnoliopsida > Ericales > Theaceae > Camellia > Camellia japonica. The sequence continues at coordinate 58,855,173 of JAPPVO010000029.1, forward strand.
TGACCAAGGAAAGTGGCACATTTCATCACTTTCGAGTATGAAATGTCTCATTTTCCTCATGTTAGAATTAACGTCCATGCAATGCAACACAAAAGATGCTTATCTTGCCTTTTTTACTTATTCATTTTGTTTACTCATTTTACATTACCGATTCATTCTTTAATTGATTAAGTCCAAAGGTGAATGTCCTCTAAGGGAAAGATGGTTCAAACAACGAGTTGGTTTGGGCATGAAAGAGGCATTACACTATTCGTAATGAACCCCCTAAGGGATTAAACCATTAGGTGCAACACCTCAATTCCACACTTAGACAAACAAGTGATTTGAAACCACTTTCAAAGCAAACAAAAGAGTGAAGAATGGAGGGAGATTGTAGAGATTTTAAGTGCTAAAATGAAGTGAAAAACAACACTAAAACATGCTATTAGCATAAAGCAATGATGATTAAAGCATTAAAACATCAAGCCAATGAAGGAAACAACACCACAACTATGCAATACAAGCCTTATTTGAATTAACCAGCCTAAAACAGAGCCAAAACAGGTCAAAATAAAAGCAAAAATATGCTGGAATTAAGCGAAGTTAAGCTAGAAAAACATTCTAACTCATGAAGCTAACTAGGCATGCAAACAAGACACAAGGAGGGGAGGCTAACCCCTTCAATTTTGGACTTCAAAACATGGCTTTTACCACTGAAAAACCTCTAAGATTCAGTGGTTAGAAGGCCCAAAAAATTTGTTTTGAAAGTGATGAAAAGATGACACAAAAGCTTAACAAGCTAAGAAGCAAAAGGGATGGACAACTCCCTAACTCAAAAGGGCTCAAACCACCACTTTTGGGCCTCAAAAATAGAAGTTTTTACATGTCAAAACCAGCCCCAAAATAGCAAAAGAAGAGGGCAAAGCAAGTATTGAAAGCAAGCTTAAGTAACAAGTGTTATACCTCTTGAAGCTAAGGCACAAAATAGGCAACAATTCAGACCCAAACCTCCTTCTAGAGCTCAAACAAGGCTCCAAGGAACCTCAGCTCAAAGGTGGTCAAGTTTGATTAAGGTAGTGTAAGAGTGTAGAGAAAATAAGCTACAAGGCACAAAATATGAGAGAGAGAGAGAGAGAGAGAGAGAGAGAGAGAGAGAGAAATCTAGAGAGAGAGAGAGATATTTTTGGTCTAAATCTTCTAACCCTCCAAAATGAGGGAGGAACCCCCCTATATATAGAAAAACACCCCTTGAGTTGAGAAACATGTCACCATACACGTGTATGGAGATGCAGCTCAATGTGCAACAGCTGGCATAGTTGTCAATAAATATCTGGAAAAAGAGACTGGTGGCTGTTGGCCACCATCGATAGTCGACTAGCCACCATTAGTGGCCGACCGGCCACATCCATGGCCGACAGGCACAATCCATGCCGATAGCCTTGGGGGTGGCCGACAGGTCACCAAGAGGTCCAGACACCAAGTTTTGGTCCCAAACAGGGCAGAGAATGAACAATGTTTAAAGGCTCAAAGACAAGGCATTCCGCCGAGGGCTTCGGGTGCTCAAAATGAACACAAACATACCATCACCAAGTGCACAAGCGATGACATCTAAGTCTTGAGGACGGTCAAAAATGAGGTGTCTACAGTTGCCCCTCTTTGACAGAACTCGGAAGTCATGAAATGACGGAAGTGAACGTCAAAGCCCAGGACGACCCATTTTTGACAAGGCCGAAGACTTGAACAAACAAACAAACAAACAAGACAAAAACGGTTGCGCCCGCAGGCTGCCTACGTATCCCTTTGCAAGGAATCAAACCAGGGTAGTTCTGGGGCAAGATGCAAATGATATGCACAATGCGAAAACATAACTTATGATCATGCAATGAGGCTGTAATGAAACATCTAGATGCAAATGTTATGCAAAGAAATGCTACAGTCAAACAAACCGAAGCAAGGTACAACACGCAGGAAAGGCAAAGAGTAACACAACGGTCAGGCGCACCCGAGGTGTCGAACAAGATCCCAACGTGTTGCACGCGGAAGGAGAGAAGGGATGGTGAACACCGGGACGGACCCAACTGTTCTTAACCAAAGGGAAAGGTGATAAATATCGAAACGCATCCAAATATTTGTAACCAAAACAAGGAGTGGTGATAAACCTCAGAACGTATCCAAATGTCTCTAACTAAAACAAGGGACGATGATAAATATCGGAACACATCAAATGTTTTTAACCAAAGCAGGGAGTTGTGATAAACATTGGAACACGTCCAAATGTTTTTAACCAAAACAAGGAGTAGTGATAAACATTGGAACACGTCCAAATGTTTTTAACCAAAACAGGGATAAAACGAAGGACATAAATGATCTCACCTGCAATTCCTCTGAATGAACCGTACATACAATATCGTGCCTGCATAAGAAAGATACTTAACAAGCATAACATAGTAAGAGTGCATGTTCTATGTAAGATGAATAATCATGACAAAATGTTAAAGACATGTTTTATGCAAAACATGCGAGAAACAAAACGGAAGCATGTTCTATGCAACGAGAACTGGAGCATGTTCTATGCAACATTGGAATGCATATTCAATGCAATAGTACGAAATGCATGTTCTATGCAAGATTAATAGCACAAAATGTGTATTCTATGCAAGATTAACAAATGCATGTTCCATGCACGATAATTGGAAGCATGTTCTATGCATGTTCAATGTGAAAATGGAGAAATGCATATTCTATGCAACAATGGAGGAATGCACATTCTATGCAACAATGGATTGAATAGCAACTTCCGATTTACCTCTCGGAAAATCTGCAACAAGTTAAAAAGGATACACCTCATTCGTATTGATTAGTGATGAATCATCATGCACCGAAGACACGATTTAGAGCTTCTGTAGAGGCAATTTGAGCTTAAAAGTGAACTTTTCTTGCACTTTCTTGAGAACTAAGGACACAAAACAGCAGCAAAACACAAAGGAGGAGCACTGGAAGCTTGTCGGCAACTAGGGAGAGATGTCGACTGCTTGTCAGCCAGGCATAATCATTGTCAGCCACCAATGGTGGCTGTCGGCCACCAGTGGTGGCCGACCTGCCATCGATGGCAGATCAGGCCATTTTGGTCTTTTTACATTCGGGTTTTTAAGTATAGGGAATGGGGTCTTATTTCCTCCATACCCCATGCTTGAAATCCTTCCCTCTCTCTCTCTAGACCTTTCTTCTCTCTAGATCTGAGCTTTCCACACATTTTCCAATGCCCCACACGAAGTTGATTCGCTAAAACTTCTTGATTTCCTACGTTTTGAACCGACTAAAAACTAATTTCGGTGTTTTTTTTCTTCATTTTCACCACTTGAGGCTTGTTCCCCTCGAGTTTCTCTTGGGTTTGGTGCCTTTCCTCAGGCTTTGACTTTTTCTCCCATTTTCTCTCTCCTAGGGTTTGACATGAGTTAACTTTCGGCATTTTCCAGCTATTTTCCCCATTTTCTCCACTTTTCATCGACTCTTCATCTATATCCCAGATGGCAGACGACTTTCCACATGATGGGGCTCCTCTAGAGGCAGAGTTCGAGGTAGAGTTCGATTCTGATGCAAAGCCGGAGCCCTTACCACTGGGAGTAAGGCCTTTTGACACGGCGAGATATCATCCCCAGACGTACATTCTGCCTGTTGGAGGCATTAGGCAATTTACTGATTTCGCTGATGCACTAGTGGATCTCTTACTGAGGGAGCCAGACTCCCATCTTTCAACCGTTGCCGTGGAGGTACAAACTCTATGCACTTGCACATCCAATGTTCTTTACTTGTATTTCTTGCACCAAACAAACTCTTGCACTGTATTTTTACCAATGCGATCACATTTGTTTTACACTTCCTTTTCATCGAACTGTATTTAGACTGATTCATCTGTCCTTTGCCACAGGGTGACGCCCGTGCATACAGGCGCTATGGGGCTACGATGGCCAGAGATTGGTACGACGAGCTCCCTGCTAGAGTACGAGCTATTGTTGACGAGGCAGGCTTTGGCCTATTCTGCTCTGGATTGTCACGAGTCATAGTCAGCCGTCCACTTCTCGAAGCACTAGTGGAAAGATGGTGGGACACCACCAACTCTCTCCACCTTTCTACTACCGGAGAGATAACGATGACCCCTTACGACTTCGCCATGATCACAGGCCTTATCGTAGGGGGTGATCCGATTCCCCTTGATCCTGATATGGGGGAGTGAGAGGCTGCTTGGATTGAGCTTCTGGGGAGGCGCCCGCCTTTATTCCGGACAACCTAGGTCAGATACAGCTAGTTTGAGGAGCAGTTCTGGGGGACCGAGCCCAAGACAGTGGAGGGGATAGAGCACTATGCTCAAGGTTTTCTGATGTTCCTTTTTGGTACCACCCTGTTTGCGAACAGCGCGAACACTGTGGGACTATACTTGCTGAGCGCACTAGTAGTCCTTCCCCGAGTGAGTTTCTATAATTGGGGCAGGGCCGACCTCGCCACCCTATACAGCTCTATGAGCTCGACCTCCCACGGGATTGGACTCTTGATCGGAGGCTACTAGCGAGCCTAGGAGGTCTACATCTCAGTTCTCTCTTTACACTTTGCATTTTCTGTTTAACATTTTTCCATTTACATTTGTTCAACGCATGCACTTTCTGCTTTGTACTTTCTATATCTATTCATACGCTGTATACTTTCTGCTTTGCATTTTCTTTATTTATTCATACACTGTATTGATCTGACACACTGCACTCTTTCCACAGTTATGGATGTACGCATACTTCTCGACTCTTGCCCCGGAGCCAGAAGTGGAGGTTCCATTGACGGTCCCCTATTCACGAGTGTATGATAGCCAGCTTCGCCATCGAACTCACGAGCCCTTTTCTTTCTTCAGGCGTTACTCCGACACTGTAGCTGCTCATGAGGTAACCTAAAACACGGTCATTATTTGCTTTCGCACTATTCTGATTCACATTATAGCCACTGACAGCAACTGACAATCTATACAACTTCCATTTGTAGATCTCATGGCAACCATAGGCCACGATACCGAGAGGAGTTAGAGATCGATATAATACGGCCTAGGGCATGGCTCGTTATCGCATTCTACTTGAGGGTTCGGTCTGCCGAGCCTGGTACCTTGGTGAGAGAGTCGTACGCCAGTCTCTGGGCATGCTTGCTCAGTTCATACTGACGACGTCGCTAAAGTCCATGAGATCAGCAGACGACCTATCTGTCGACAGAGTTATCTAGTTCATAGTGGGCTTGGAGGCGGAGTACTTCCGAGTTGAGGGTGATTATGCAGTCTTCATTCAGACACATCTTATGCCACCTCTGACCGGTGTTAGCGGAGGTGAGGGAACGAGAGCTCCTGTTGCCATCATGGGGCCTAGGGCGACCAAGGCAGTCAGGGCCTATGGCAGAGCGGCTTCTCAGGCGAGACGGATGACTGGTTGGACAGAGCTTCCCACTACACTTACCTGTTGGCCTCATAGCGGGGAGGCTTACTAGATCCCTATTAAGCCTACAGCAGCCGGGCACGAGCTTGTCGGGGTTCGAGGCCCGACTCTAGTATGTACCACACTTTACATTTTGTATGTTAAATTTATTTCAGTTATGCTTATGGAACACTGATCACCTCAATGCACTTACAGGCATCTATAGAGTACACCAGGGATGCTCGCCAGCTAGCGGCTTCCTTAATGGAGATGGTGCAAAGGAGCATGAATCTGCTCAGCCTCTACGGAATTCAGGTAATTTTCTTCAATTTACATTTCATGCCATCAAACTTTCTGCTGATACATTAGCATTTCAATTGTAATTTGTTCCACATTACAATGATCTGATCTGCTGTACTCAAACACTGCATCCATACACTATACCTGCACATTGTATTTGACTTCTGCTACACTCATGCTGCATACCATCTTTGCATCTAATACATACACTGAGATTGATATATTGACAACTGCCCTTTTCAGATCCCACCCATACCGGGTGCCCCAGCGGGAGCTGCAGCGGGACCATCAGTGCCCCCTCCGGCGGCAGAAAAGAGAGAGAGAGACAGGCTCCGCCACACAACCGAGGCAGAGCCAGGGACACCAGAGATGAGAGTGGCCCTTCCGAGTGATGACGAGGCTGAGACCAGCGAAGCCGGGGAGGCAGCGAGTCAGCACACTGAGTCATCCAAGAGCAAAGATGATGACGCCGACTCGAGTTCTGCGAGTGGAGATGATGCTGAGTCAGACTCTAAGGCAGAAGGCAGTGATGATTCTGGTTCTGGTTTAGAGGGAGGTGCAGACAGCGGCGTTGACGGATACAACTCTGAGGCTCTGCCCAGGAAGAGGACGAAAAGGGCCTCTCGAGACTAAGATAGCTGGCGCTAATTTTTTGTATTTTTGCTTAGTTTCTTTTTGCTAGTAATATTAGCACTTTGTACAGTTTTAGACAGGTTTTATTTGCTTTAAAAACTTGTACTCTTTTGTAAAAAGTAACCATGATCAGAATGAAAACCAGTTTTTTGATGAAAAAGTGTTGTATTTTGCATTCTGAGCACCGCATAACATTGCATAGCATAAAAACGAGATTGATCTTGATTGAAAACTGCACATTGTATTGGCTTTTTCTTAATCAGGTAATGAATCGACCAACACTTAGCAAAAAAAATAAGACAAGATGATAAACAAACTAACAATAACAACTTGATAAACAACGTAACCACTCAACAAGCAACAACTCGACAAGCAAAAACCAGCAAATACAACTCGATAAGCAACACAACAGCTTGATAAACGAATTGAAACAGCTCGACAAACAAATTGAAACAACTTAAAAGAGACTCAACAAAACTACCAAAACAAGACAGCAGAATGCACCAAGAGTAGAACAAAACACAGGTTCTCAGCACTCTCAACACACAGAAAGACCACAAGAATGCTGTCGGCCATGAACAGAGGCTGTCGGCCACCAGTGGTGGCTGTTGGCCACCAGTAGTGGCCAGTCGGCCACAAAAGGTGGCTGTCGGCCATCAGCACTGGCCGGTCAGCCATCAGTGTAAGGGACCTCCAGATTGTTGCCACCTGTCTTCCACTCAGTGCCTTATCTTCTATAAAGGTTGGGACTTCGTAGTTTCTTTATTCCAGCTCTGTTTTTGTCACAAATGGAGCCATTCTTTACCCAAAAACTCTCAAATTGGATTGCAACTTTAGATGGCTCGGAAAAAGTAAATTTATGGGGTTTCGGGATAAATGCACTATTCTCGCTGAGTCGTTCTCCACTATTTTTTCCATTCCTCCATGCCGTGGCTAGGCGTTGGAATCCAATTACACATGTTTTTAGCTTCGGAGGACGAGAGATATGTCCTATAATTAAAAATTTCCAAGTTTTGATGGAATCCCGGCGTGACGAGGAAATCTTGCCTCAGTCCTGTTTTAGCCACATCCAAGCTCTAGTGAGAATGTGTGGGCTTACTTTACATGAAGCTCGATCCTTAGTTCACAACGGAGAGCTGGATATTCCCGGTCTTATTTATCCATTTTCTGACACCGGTGACCGCGGAGACCGTCTTTGGCAGAGTTTTCGGTAGCATGCCCTTTGTTTGTGTACATTGGCTCATTTTCTACTTGCCCCAAGTTTCGGACGGTCTAGCATTCGACTGATTAAAGTGGCCCAAGACTTGAAAGAGGGCAAGAGTTGCATTGGCCTATCATTGGCCGAGACTTTGATGGGCTTCGATGCCTTCCATCGGCGGGAGATGACTAAATTCGCAAGAAGTTCACTATTTTTCTAGGTAATGTTTCCCATTCTATCTCACATGTGTTTCTCACATCACTCGACACTCATGCTCTGTTTTTCTCTCAAAACCATGTCTCACTTTTCTCTCAAAACCATGTCTCACTTTTCTCTCCACATACACCTCTCTATTCTTTAATCTCTCTTATTTTTTTCATCCCTCCCCAGGTATGGCACATGGACAAGTTGAAAATAGTGGACTCTTGCCCTGCATATTCAGCGCAAGGCTATTTCTTTCGCCAACGGCTAGCTGATTTCCCGAATGAGGGATGGTGGTGCCATTGGATGTGCAACAGGTCTACTATTGACATTGCTTGGTGTTGCCCCTGATTTGATCTGCCCGAGATGAGCTACAACATATTTCGACAACCCGGCATTCAGCTAATTGGCCTAATACACTGTGTCTACTATTTTCCATTTTGGTTCAGGCGTTAGTTTGGACACGACCAGACTTGTCTAGAAGAGGGGGTAGAGTACCTGGCTCCATTCTTCGTCTGAGGCTCACAATTAGCTCGATATCCCATTGCATGGAGGACAAGAGAACTTCTGACTCTTACTCCCAATTTCAATTGCGCCCTTTCTGGCGAATGTCTGGCTTGGCTTGAAGATGAGGTGCAAATTGGGCCTACTTTAGCATCTGAAGCTTCCACAAGCTCTGGGAGGGGACACAGGAACACCTGATTCACCCATGCCCCAAGTTTATTACTCTAATCTATATTTTCAATTTTTCCTTTTGAATGTAATAAAAATCAACTTTGATTTGCATTGAGAGCTGGAGAACTCTGTATTGAAATCAATGAAATTGAAGTTGTAGGCATTGAAATTTTTTCTTTTGGTCCAAAAATGCTCTACGTTGTAAAAAGATTAATTTGAACAAAATTAACTTTTATTAAAACTTTTCAAAACCATTTTCGATAAGGATCACAACCTGACACACATGGAATCTATCCTCAAGATGTACAACCCCGAATCCAGGAATGGAAAAATTGCCCCTTGTTTGAATAACACTGCACCACAATGGAAAATTGCCCCTTGTCTAAACAACACTACACTACACTGTAGCAAATCTCATAGTGAAGATCACAACCGAACTCTTGCGATACAGAAAAGACAAAGATGACTTGAACAATCTCATGGACAGGACAATTGAGTTGGAAGTGTTTACGGCTGAGCTTCAGAAAGAAGTTGCCTACGTATCTCGAATATGGGAATCAAGCCTTACATAGTTCGGTTTGGGTTCACTCGTGTATTAACACTCTCCTTTTGCGCTCTAACTTTTGCCAAGGCCGCCATTTCTGGGGTTTTCAACCTTGCGAGCTTAGTTTTTCTTTTTTCCAATTTTTCGTGCTCTAACTTTTGCCTAGGTTGCCCTTCCGGGTTTTCAGCTTAGCGAGCCACTCAAGCATAATATTTCTTCAACTTGTCCGTGTTGATTGGTTGGGAAAATTCTAGGCCATCTAGGTCCATAAGAATAACAGCTCCACCCGACCAAATTGATTTGATGATATAAAGACTAGTCCAATTGGGTCTGAACTTGCCCCTAGGGTCATGGATGGGAGCTCGGTTGTCTTTTAGCACCAAATCCCCTTCCTTAAGATTCCTGGACTTAATTTTCTTGTTAAAAGCCCTGGCAATCCTGCGTTGCTAGCCTTGGGCATGGTACAGTGCTTTCAGCCTCCTCTCATCGAACAACATCAGTTCCTCGAACCTGCTCTACTGCCAATCTACTTCTGCTATCTGGCACTCAGCCATAACCCGCAGCGATGAAACCTCTATTTCAATCGGCATAATAGCTTCCATCCCATAAACTAGACAATACAGAGTTACCCAGTAGATGTTCGAATTGAAGTCCTGTAGCCCTAGGGAGCGAATGACAATTTGTCTGGGCAGTCCCTGTAAGTCACAACCATTTTCTGCAAAATGTGCTTGATGTTCTTGTTAGCAACCTCAACAGCTGCGCTGGTTTGTGGCCGATATGTGGATGACTTATGAAAAGCCACGTTGTATTTCTCTAATAAGTCGATCACTTCTGCTTTGAAATGAGGGCCATTATCTGAAATAAACTCATTCGGGACCCTATAACGACAAATGATGTTATTCCTGATGAACTTGGCTACATGCAACGCTTTCAGCACTGCATAGGATTAGGCTTCCACCCACTTTGTAAAGTAGTCTATTGCCACAAGGATATACTCATGCCCATTTGACCTTTTCGGTGTAATTGCCCCAATAACATCAATTCCCCAGATTGAGAAAGGCCATGGTGAAGTCATGTTGTACAACTTCGACGGCAGGATATTCATGCGATTTGCATGAATTTGGCATTTGTGGCATCGCCGAACAAAATCGATACAATCCTCATCCATGGTTGACCAGTAGTAGCCCTGTCTGAGAATTTTCCGGGCTAGCATTACTCCGCTCATATGTGCTCCACACACTTCCCCATGGATGGCCTGCATTAGGTGCTTCTACTCTTCTGCATCAACACACAGCTTGTGCATTTGCAGATGACCACATTTGTACAACTTACCTCCTCAGATGATAAGCTGAGTAGCCATTTGTCGTATTGCCCTTTTATCTTTAGCATTTGCCCCTAGTGGATAAGCTTCATTTTCCAAGAAGTTCCACGCATCATAATACTAGGGGTTTTGATCTTCTACTTCATCTATTGCGGCGATCAACTCATAGACCGGCGCATATCTCTGTTCAATAATGATCGGACGCATCCGGACTCCAAAAGGGATGTCTATCATAGAAGATAGAGTTGATAAGGCATCAGCGAACCTATTGTTCTCTCTTAACAGATGCATGAAGGTCAACTTCTCAAACCTAGGAATCAGAACATCCAGGGTTTGGTGATAGATTTTTATCCTTTGTTCTTTAACCTTCCAGTCTCCTTTCGCTGAAGACACAACCAGGTTCGAGTCCCCGATGACGTCCGGCATTTTTGCCCCTAGTTCCAGGGCGGCTTCCAAGCCAGCGATACACGCTTCGTATTCTGCTTTGTTGTTGGATACTTTGAACCGAAGTTTGAAGGCTAAAGGTATATGGGAATTGTCGGGTGCTATCAGCAACACCCTTATCCCACAGCCGTACTGGTTAGATGCTCCGTCAAAGTACATTGTTCAGGTTTCTTCCTCAACCTACAGAATAGCCTCATCTGGGAATAGGTATTCTACTGCTTCGTCCCCTTCCACTGGGTGATCTGCCAGAAACTCTGCTACTGCTCTCCCCTTGACAACTTGCGAGTCACATACTTCAAATTAAATTCGGAGAGAAGAAGCAGCCAACGAGCTAGCCTACTCAAAAGTGCTGGTTTCTCGAAGGGATATTTGATGGGATCTAATCTTGAAACCAGAATTACAGAGTAAGCTAACAGGTAGTACCTCAACTTCCTGATAGCCCATACCAAAGCTAAGCAAGCCTTTTCCAGTGGCGTGTAGCGGGTCTCATATTCCAGCATCTTCTTACTCAGGTAATAGATGGCTTTCTCCACTCTATCCTCAGATTCTTGAGCAAGCATGCATCCTATCGTTGTATCTGTTATTGACAAATACAGAATCAACGGCTTCCCCAGCTCTGGTGGTGACAACACGAGTGGGTTTTGAAGGTACTGCTTGATCCGCTCAAAAGCAAACTAGCATTGATCATTCCATTGGAATTTATTTCCTTTCTTCAGGAGACCAAATAGTGGTTCACAAGTCAAGGTTAATTTTGCAATAAACCGTCTTATGAATTGCACTTTACCCAGAAAGCCTCGCACCTCCTTTTCAGTCCTTGATGGTAGCATTTCTAAGATGGCCTTGATTTTGGAAGGATAAACCTCGATGCCCCTTTGTGTGATCAAGAAACCCAGCATTTTCCCTGTTGTTACGCCAAAAGTGCACTTCTGTGGATTCAGCCTCAACCGATATTCTCTAATCCGTTGGAAAAATTTCTTCAAGGCGGTGTAGTGGCCCTCTCTTTCCTTAGACTTGACAATCATGTCGTCCATGTACACCTCAACCTTTTTGTGGATGTCATGCAAGATAGTGGTTGCAGCCCGTTGAGAAGTAGCCCCAGCATTCTTCAAGCCAAACGGCATCACCCTGTAGCAGTAGGTTCCCCACGGCGTAATGAAGGCAGTTTTCTCTTTATCTTCGAGTGCCATCAAGATCTGGTTATACCCGGAAAACCCATCTATAAAGGAGAGCAATGCATGGCCTACGGTGAAGTCCACCAACTCGTCGATGTGCGGTAGAGGAAAGTCGTCCTTCGAACTGGCTCTGTTCAAATCCCTGAAAACTACACACACCCGAAATCTGTCATCTTTCTTCGGCATCGGAACAATGTTGGCCAACCAAGTCAGATACTCAGACACTAGCAAAAACCCTGCATCTATCTGCTTGGTGACCTCCTCCTTAATCTTCAAAGCCCAATCTGGGCGTATTCTTCGAAGCTTCTGCTTGACGGGTCGGGCCGCGGGGTCAAGAGGGATCCGGTGCTGTACAATCTTAGGATCGATTTCAGGCATGTCTTTGTCGGACCATGCGAAAATATTTTTGAAATCTTTTAATAAAGCGACTAAGCGCTCGCATTCCTCCGAAGACAACGTGGACCTGATCTGGACTAGACGCAGATCCTTCTCAGTACCCACATTAATTGAAATGATTTCATCAATAAGGGGTTTTACAAACCTCTCCTCCTCTCGATCAATCAATTGTTTTGAAACCAGAGGAATTCCTTCCTCATCGTTTTTATCAAAATTTTGAAAGTCATGATCAATGCAATATACAAGTGGCACAGAGAAGTACTTGGAAACTGTGATGGTATTCACATTCAAAAGTTCCAGCTCATCCAATTCCTCGGTTACAACCAACTCAAAAGAAAAGGAAAAAGACGACCTGGACAAAACTACGGCATCCAAGTTATCAACCCCAGGAATACTGGACTCCGACTCAGAAGAACTAGAATCTAATTATGACTCCACAGACTCAGTGAAATCAGATTCTAGCTCACTACCTGATTCAGAACTACTAGACAAAAAGCCCTCCTCTAGTTGCCAAATGAGAGAGGGTGTGCTAGATGCATCCAGAATACCACCGGAAAGGTCCACACCTGATAGGTCTTTGATCATGGAAACGGTGAAGTCATCCCCCAAGCTCTCCGGTTTGATCTGAGGATCCAAAAGGAGACACTCCAGTGCTGCTCCTATCTCAAGTTCATTGCTGTTGGACTCACCCTCTGTACTCTGTTCAACCTCAGCAGTAAATTTAATCTGTTCCTTTGTGGCTTCACCCTCTTGCAGCTGTAGGTCGAAGAAAATCTCAAAGCCGGGTAGACGCTGCTTCTCAGAGTTCAACCATGGCTCAGGAAAGCCGCAAAATGGGAAGTCTTCTCCCTCCCAAATAAAACGGTCGTTCAGAGTTTCCCGAATTGGTTTATGCACAAGCTCATAGTGCTTCCCACTTTGCTTTGCTTTGGCTCTTCCTGCCATTTTTTTCCCTTTTCTCACCCAGTCCTCTTTGGTAGGCGTGTAACCGAGACCCAAGGCATGTGGGTTATGTAGCACTTCGGCCAGTGCAGTAATGCCCTTTCAGCCGCTCCTTCCTAATTCCATCCCGGGTATATGTTGTAGCTTATTCATGAGGTAGACTGATTTAGCACTGACATACAACCCCTCATCAATAGCCAAGATATCTTGCACCACTTGGGCCTCAGCCAAGGTAAACCCAGACAGAAAAACGTCCTCATCGTCGTGTACAATCTCCAGTACGGGTGCAGTAACCTCAGGTGAAGGATGTATAGATGAATTTCCAAATACAATGGCCATCCCCTTCTCATGGGGGTACTTCAACATCTGATTAAGAGTGGAAGAGACAACTTTCACTTGATGTAGCCATGGCCATCCAAGGAGTAAGTTAAAAGTGGCTGGAACATCCAGGACATGAAACTCAATCTCCTGTTGAGCCGGACCAACTTGTACTCTGACTTACACTGTTCCCATCACTTCTCTGCTTGTGTTGTCGTACGCCCGGATCACCTGGGCCGTAGGTACAAAGTCAGCTGGCTTCAAACCAATACCATAGGTTGTGCGTGATGGACAAACATTGATTGTAGACCCAGTGTTAACCAACATAGGCGGCACCCACTTTTCTCTACACTCAACTGAGATGTACAACGGTTTGTTATGTGTAGAGCCTTCGGGCGGCAATTCCTTATTTGAGAAGGTCAAAGTGGGCGAAGCACCTCCCGGGAAGACAAGTCCCACTAGTTGCTCGGGAGTTGTGTCGATAGACAACTTAGCGTTATCCATTGCTGACAGGATGGCTTGCTTGTGTACTCGCGAAGCCATAAGCAACCCCCAGATGGATATGTCTACTTGGATCTTCTTTAGCTGCTTCAATACAGCTTCTTCTTCTAGTAGTTTCTCCCTCTATTTTTCAGCCTCCTTGTCCTTTCAAGATGCTTCGGGTTGGTCCAGCTATAAGGGCTTGAAGTACCGCCCACTTCTAGTCATATGATCCACCTCCTTAGAGTACCAAATGTCGTCTGGTAGGTCTTGACCCCAATCCTCATCAGTGTGGGCAAGATGCAGATCATCATATTCCCATCATATTCCTCCGGCAACCGACAGACAATTGTTTGGTTCCGTTGTAATTACTCTTACATCACAGTCATCCCTCGCAGGGTGTTTGGCTTTTCCAGCTTTCTGACTATTCTCATCTCTTTCCTGTTCGAACCGCTTCAGTGCGGCTTCTTGCTCTGTATCAGTAGTACTAACAATGCTCAATTCCTAAGCCATTTGTTTTAGACCGGCGTCTTTCGGCAGTTTACCCTTTCTATCGGCTATTCCAGCCTCTACAGTGATTTCCGCTTCCTGCTTTTCTAGCTTCGGTTCAAGTTTCTCATCCACATCAGGTTCATCACTGAGCCACCCTGAATTATCCGCCGACCTGTTCAGATCGAACCAGTTAATTTGTACATTTCCCGGATCTTGTTCCTCAAAGAACTACAGATTGTTGATGTCCTTCTCGAGGTCGGCTAAGTCATCCAATCCATAGCTTGGTCCATTCTCCCGGACCACACTAACCTCTATTCCTGTTGGCAAATCCACCTCTGGTTTGGCCTGATTGGTTGGCATAATATAATGGCATGGGTTGTATTTCACCCCCGATAAATCCACAGAGCCCTCGGGCACTGAACTGACATTCCCACTCTCCACCAAGGCTACCTTGCCCTTATCTACCACGGTCACCACCACAGGTTTGGGTTGGGATGTGGACGTGTTCATCATGCACAAATCTATGCTTTCCGAGATGAACAGGGTCGGGTTAGGTAGGTGGGAGGGGGTGATGTATTTACTGGGGTCGTAAGGGACGGTCAGTGTATAGATGAGGTTTATTTGTCAGGGTGGAGGGGGTTGGTTATGTAGTGGGAGAGGAATTATAGTGACGTTAAGCTTTTGAGGGGGCGCTATCACCTTATTGTCAATGAGATCCTGAATCTCATGACGCAATCTAAAGCATCGATCAGTGTCATGACCATACTGTTGGTGAAAAGCGCAGTATTTGGCCGAGTTGTGTTACGGGAGAAGAGGATCGGGTAAGGGCGAGGCTCTAGTGGCTTAAGGTGTCCCTTTTTTATCAGGACCCCTAAGGCTTTGGATAAGGACATGTATAGTGGAGTGAAGACCCTTTGGCCTCGGGGTTGGTGGCTCGAGGTTTGTGAGGTTGTATTGGATGTACCGGCAAAGGGGTCAGCAGTTTTAGGTGTGGTGGTGACCATATTGTAGACGCGCCCGAATTTAGGCTTGCTACTACAGTTTGGACTCAATGTCACGGTTCTGAATCTAATATCGCAAAGTGCAATGCAAGACCGATAAATCACCAAAGAGTCCAAATCCGGCAAATCATTTTGGAAAATTGATTTTTTGTAAAGAAGTGCCAAACATGGACTGCTTTGCCAGATACAGAGTCGCCACCTAAATGTTTTATTTTTGGAAAATTTAGGAAACCCTGACTCGTTGCCTAAGGCCACGTGTCCGTCATCACCAAAGTTGCCTCGGCTCGGGAACTTGGGTACGAGAGGGGAAGGTCATGCAATAAGCACCCCCGCTCGCCCGATCAAAGATCGGCTTGTACTAAGCATGATATTTTGTTTTTGAAAACACATGTGCTCTTATTCCGGTTAATTAGCTAATCTTACTACGTGGTGCGCACAACATACAAGTATAGACTAGATCGCCTAATTTGGAACAAAACATTGCATATCCATTTGTTTGAAAATAGTTTGAAGTTTGCTACTCGCAAGTAGGCTAAATCGAAGATTTCAATGAATTGTTCCAATTCAGGCAATCCAACCTTCACCCACAGGCATTCAAGCGGTTATATCAACTAAGTAGTTAGCCTCATAGCAAGCATGCTGTACATGGCAATCAATAACACACATGCAATATGCTAAAGCGTAAACACTCACAGTGTACTCCGAGCCAAAACAAAGAACTAGTTAGAAATCAATGCATGATCCTAGTTCATGTTAAGATGGCTAATGCAACACATGCGAAAATGCATCTAAAGTAGGCTCGGCTATTCTAAGATGGCACATGAAAGGCAACTTGATAACATGCCCTAATCTAACCACTATAAGCACGTAAGTAAAAGGGAGAAAGATGTGGGGTTGGAAGACATACACATACGCACGTACACTTATTACAAAATTCGCCCTCTCGACGGAGGGTCCGAATGAATAATACAAATCAACTAACTAACTAACTAACAAGCTAATTAATTATTACATAACCAAATCGAATAACTAGCTACAACTAATTATTACAAAACCTTAACTAATTAACAAATTAACTAATTAAATACAAATTCATGCTAATTAATAAGAAAAGCAATAAACAATGTTGCCTCAACTCTGTTTGAAGGAGGAGAGTATGCATGCTCGGTTGCCGTCCCGAAAAGCTCTCCAATTGCTCTCTTGAGGTTCTGTCTGCAGGGTGTCCTTGAGAACTTGCTGCTGGATCTTACAAAAACCATGCTGGGGAGTGCACCAGTGGCCTGTCGGCCATGAGGAGCTGCTGCCGACCACCATGCCGGCCAAAGATGGTACACTGCCGGCCAAGGATGAGGGGGTGCCGGCCAAGGATGAGAGGCTGCCGGCCACTGGTGCGTTGTGATACCAAGCTGCAATAGAGCACAAAACAGAGGAAATAGAGGGTCTCCCAAGGATATGTACGCACTATGCCGCCCCATATCACCTCGAAACATCAATGGAGAGGCATAATCGGATCCAAGACCATCAATCACGCATCTCGATGCATGATGGCCAAAGATCGAATTTGTGCAAATTAATGTAAAATGAATGCACAAAAACACATAAATGCCTAGAACTCTATCATGCATCGTCAAGAGCGTCGGCGACCGAGAATTGAGACACGTTTCATAATTTGAAGTATGAAACGTCCCTCGTTTCTCGTGCTCAGATTAATACTTAATCCAAACAACAATGCAACACAAGCATGGCAAACATGCAAATATGACTTAAGCATGCAAACATGCAACTACATGGCATACTCAATGCAATGAGATATGACTTGGCATACACAATGCAAATAACTACATGGCATGTACAATGCAATGTAGGATAGCATACTACGTGCAATGAACAATATGGCATACTCAATGCAACATACATAGCATACTCAATGGACTTAAACCAAAATGGTAGACCTCAGTCATGCTCCAAATCAGTGGCCATGGTGTTAAAAAAAAAAAAGATGATATGAAAAGCATGATAAGGCAAGGCAAGCATGCATCCCAATTGGCTCAAGGATTAAGGCACAAAGATGCGACTCTTAAGCACACTTAAAGAGTGACAAGCATGGATATATGACAACACCACAAGTTCTGAAAACATGCATGGAATGGTGCCAAACCACCCTAGCAAGACTAATAAAGCGTGCAAGAAAGCTCAAAGCTCGAAATTGGCAAAGGGACTTAAGCCATGGCTATACAAAGCAAGCCCCAAAGGGGCAAGGGCATCCAAAACAGTCCCAAGGCAGGTCAAGGTGAGTGTAAAAACATGCTTGAACCTAGCCATTACAAGCTAGAACAAAAGGCCAAAAACATGAAGCATGTAAGGCTACAAAAGGGGTGTTATACTACAACTATTAAAACCAAACAAGGCATGACTTGGACAACATAAAACAGAGTTACATCATGTCAAAATAAGCCCAAAAACCTAGTGAGATGGCATCCCAAAGACATAAGCATAGAGGCATGCACAATGATCCATTCATAAGGCATAAAACACCAACTCTTCAAGGCATTGAAAACATGACAAAGGCAAGTGTATGACCATGAAATATGCACTAATATAACATGTCAAATGATTCCAAAGCATGAAAACATCACAAGTTAAGCATGCAAGCTCCCTTAAAACTCAAGGCTAGTCAAAGCATTTGCTCTATAGCTATACTAAACATGAGTGATATGACCATGGTAGCCCAAAACAGTCCCAGAACAGCCCAAAATAAGAATAAAATCATGCTGGAGTAAAGCCAAAATATGCTAGAATGACGAGCCAAATCAACATGCATATAAGGCTAGTAAGCAAGATTTGTTCTACAAGTGCATGAGCGACTCAAGAGACAACCGAAACAGCTTTAAACAGAGTTATGGCATGTCAAATGATGATCAAAAACCCACTGAAATGGAGTCAATACATGCTAGCAAGACATGCTACTTTGATGAGCCACAAATGGGATTACACTACACATACAAGATGTATGGACAAGTTGACCAAACCAGCCATGGACAGAGTTAATGCAGGTCCTAAAAGTCACAAAAAAGGTACCTAAACTAAGCCTCAAAAGTATAGGGATACATGCTCCTTTGATAGGCCAATAACTCAAGCAAACAAAACAAAAAGAGAGGGGGGGTGACCCCCTCTGATTTGGGCCTCAAAACCACATGCCTACCACTGAAAATCCACTGGATTTCAGTGGCTAAAAGGGCAAACAAAGACTAACTCAAAGGCCTTAAAGCATGGCACAAAACAAAGCCAAACAAGGCATATAAGAGGGTAGAACACCCTTAACACCAAAAAGACCTTAAACAATCACCAAAAGCACTTAAATACAGAACTTTTTTTTGGTTGAAAGAAAGGCCTAAAACAATATGCAAGGATGGCCAAAATGAGATACAAATAAATGCTAAAAAGGGGAATATACTCACCCTTGAAGATCAACTTCGAAACCAGCAACCTCTGAGGCCAAAAACCAAGTTTCATAGCTCAAACAACACTCCTAAGAACCTCAGCTCAAAGATGGTGGGGTATCACTATGTGTTGTAGTGTAAAAGTGCAAGAAAAATGGACTTTAGAGCACAAACAAACACAATATAGAGAGAGAGAATGAGAAATATATATAGAGAGAGAGAGAGAGAGAGAGAGATACAACTTCTCTAAAAATGGCTCAACCCCTGATAGAGAGGAAGGGCCTCTCGTTATATAGAATAGGGCAATGCAAAGCTTGTTAAACAAGCTTGGTAAGTGCTTTATCCCTCCATACACGTGTATGGAGGGGAGATGAGTGAAAACTAGCTGGCTCAAAAGATCTGGCGTGAAACCTGTTGAGGCAAGTGTTCTGCCGGCCATCAGTAGTGACCGGCAGTGCCTCACTGATGGCTAGCAGGCATCATCAGTAGCATGCAGGGGAAAAAGGAAGGCCGACAGGGCCAAAAAAGGGCCGGCAGTGCACTATGAGAATCAAGCTAGAAGGGCCAACACATGGTCCAAGAATGGGGCAGAAAGGATACAGGGTTTGGAAAGCTCAAACCTGTGACGTTCCGCCGCGAAAGTCGAGTACTCGACAAGCAATCAAACTTGTGGTTGGATGTACCTGCAAGCACAACCAAGTCTTGAGGACGGTCAGAAATGGGATGTCTACAGTTGCCCCTCTTTGACAGAACACGAAAGTTACAAAGTGACGGGAGTGAATGTCAAAGCCCAGAGACGTCCCATTTTTGACAAGGCCAAAGACTCAGGCTAACAGTCAATATAATCATGCAGAGATGCACCTGCAGGCTAGGGCAAGATGCGAATGACATGCACGATGCAAGAGCATAACTCATGATTATGCAAAGAAAGCTGTAACGAGGCAATTATATACAATAAATGCAACAATTTTAAGTAGGCGAATACAAATCTAACTACATTACATGCAGAAAGGATGTAAGAGAATTATACAATTCTTGCTACGTCTCACACGGAGTAAATACAATACCTGTTTGGTTCGTCTGGTCGCGCCAGCTTCAAATGAACCGTACATACAATATCGTGCCTGTAAAAGAAAGAAACTCAACAGGTACAATATTGTTAGAAACATGCATAATGATGCAAGTGAAAAGCGCATAATAACGCAAGATAAAACATGCGTAACAATGAAGGTTAAAGAAGTGCGTAACAGCGCAGGTAAAACATGCATAACAACGCAAGTAAAACATGCATAACAGCATAGGTTAAAGAAGTGCGTAATAGCGCAAATTAAAGCATGCGAAACAATGCAAGCTAAAGAAATGCATAACAGCGCAAATAAAACATGTGAGACAACGCAGGTTAAAGGAATGCGTAACAGCGCAAATAAAACATGCGAGACAACGCAGGTTAAAAAATGCATAATAGCGCAAATAAAACAAGCGAGACAACGCAGGTTAAAGAAATGCGAAACAACGCAAATAAAACATGCGAGACAATGCAAGTTAAAGAAATGCGAAACAACGCAAGTTAAATAAATGCGAAACAACGCAAATAAAACATGCGAGACAATGCAGGTTACAGAAATGCGAAACAACGCGAATAAACATGCGAGACAACGCAGGTTAAAGAAATGCGAAACAATGCAAATAAAACATGCGAGACAACGCAGGTTAAATAAATGCGAAACAACGCAAATAAAACAAGCGAGACAACGCAGGTTAAAGAAATGCGAAACAACGCAAATAAAACATGCGAGACAACCCAGGTTAAAGAAATGCGAAACAACGCAAATAAAACATGTGAGACAACGCAGGTTAAAGAAATGCGAAACAACACAAATAAAACATGCGAGACAACACAGGTTATATGAATGCAAAATAATGTAAGTAAAACGTGCGAGACAACCCAGGTTATATGGATGCAAAATAATGTAAGTAAAACGTGCGAGACAACGCAAGTTATATGGATGCAAAATAATGTAAGTATAACGTGCGAGACAATGCAAGTTATATGGATGCAAATAATGTAAGTAAAACGTGCGAGACAACGCAAGTTATATGGATGCAAAATAATGTAAATATACAGAATGGATGTTTAATACAACAAGCGAATGCTAGGTGACCACAAAAGCATGCCTGATAAAGACATCTTGGAGGCAACTTCCGGTTTACCTCCCGGAAGATTTATGATGTGTCAAAAGGATACACCTTGTGCGCGTTGATGGGCGATGACCACCGTATATTGAGAACATGATTCCGGGCTTCTACGGAGGCATTTTGAATCAAATTTTGAACATTCCTTGGAATTGTTCGAACCCAAGTTCACATACCAAGGTAAAATAGGCAATAGAACCTGGTGGAGGTCTGCCGGCCATCGATGGCAACCGCCGACCATCAACAGAGTGGTGCCGGCCACCGATGAGGGAGTGCCGGCCACCGCTGGCAGATTCGGCCATTTTGGTCATTTCGCCCATGGGTCTTTAAATAGACCCAAAATCCCTTCATTTCTCCCACACCCCTTGCACAAGAATCATTTCCCTTGTCTTCTAGGTATGCCTCCTCTCTAGATTCGCGCGTTCTACGCGTTTCCCAACACCATAAACAACCTTGAATCGTTAAAACCCTTTTGTTCTGTTCGATTTGAACTTATCAGAATTTGAATCTGAGGTGTCTTTTGTCATTTCCCCCATTCAAGGATCATTTCCCCCGAGTTTCTCTCGAGGTTAGTTCACTTTTCCCGGGTTTTCAACTTTATTTGAATTCTTCTCTCTCTTAGGGTTTGGTTTGTTCAAAACTTTATCATTTTGCTCATTTTTGCTCATTTCTGCATCTCTTTCAAATGGCTGACGATGTCCTACATGATGGGGGTTTCCCGGCACTCCCTGCAGTGGAGTTTGCCGCAGACTTTGTGGCTGAGTCGGGGGTTGAGCCTGAGCCTTTACCACTAAGCGTACGTCCCTTCGACCCCGCGAGGTATCACCCGAAGACCCATATGATACCAGCGGCGGGAGGCATCCACACTTTCACTGATTTCGATGAGGATGTGCCAGACGATCTCTTACTGAGGGAGCTGATGTCTCATTTGTCAGCCATTGCTGTGGAGGTACCAACTCTACTTTTCTGCAGCTTTACCTTCAATTATTTGCATTGCTTGCATTGTTTTGATCTGCTTGCATCACATGCTTGGATCCGGTTGTATTTCATACATTGTTGCTCTGCATTTAACTATACTTCACACATCACTACCCTGTATGTACTGTATACGACTGCACCTCATGCGTCACTATTCTGAATTCAACAGTATTTTCAATACATCACTAATCTGCATGCGACTGTACTATAAATTGTACCTTCGATACATCACTGATCTGAATGCAACTGTATTTTCAATACATCACTGATCTAAATGCGGCATATGCACTATCAATAGAACGGATCCCGCTCCTTCAGAGGTTATGGTGCGACGACGGGTCGGGATTGGTATGATGTACTTCCCGGGAGGGTCCGCCAGATCATCGACGGGACCGGCTTCGGTTTGTTTTGCTCCAGCTTGACACGGGTCATAGCGAGTCGCCCTCTTCTAGGGGCTCTTGTGGAGAGGTGGGTAGGACACCACCAACTCTTTCCATTTCTCCACGGCAGGAGAGATGACGATGATGCCGTTCGACTTCGCCATGATCACTGGCCTGGGCGTAGGAGGTGATCCAATTCCTTTTGATCCCGACATGGGAGAGTGGGTGGCCGCATGGCATACATTACTTGGAGCGCGTCCGCCGACACTTCGAGCAGGTATGGTCGGATATACCTGGTTCGAGGAGCATTACAGAGGGGAGGATCCCGAGACTGATGAAGAGGTGGAGCAGTATGCCAGCGGCTTCCTCTTGTTCCTTTTCGGTACCACCTTGTTTTTCGAACAGGTGGAATACCGTGGGTTTATACTTCCTGGGCGCTCTGGTGGTGCTCCCGCGTGTCCATTTCTATGACTGGGGCGCAGTCGGCCTCACCACTCTCTATGGATACATAAGCTCGACCTCTCGGATGTGCGGGAGATTGATCGGCGGCTACTAGCGAGCTTGGGAGGTACACAGCTTAGTTTTCCCCTTTTCATTATTTTGCTTAGCATTTCCTGCTTTTGCTTTGTTCAACACTTGTACTTTCTGCATTTTCTGTATCTGCTCTTGCACTGTATGCTTTCTGCTTTGCATTTTCTGTACACCATACATACTGCACACTACATACCATACACTGCACACACAAAAATCTAATATCTACTTTAGACCTGTATTCCTTATGCATTGTACTGCGCTCTGCTTTCTGCATGTTCAACACTCTGTTCATACACTGTATTGATCACATCTTTCTTACAGCTGTGGGTGTACGCATACTTCCCAACACTTGCTCCAGAGCCTGTGGAGAAGACCCCAGCGACAGTCCCGTTCTCTGATGTGTACGACGACCTGCTTCGTCGTAGGACTCGAGAGAGCTTCATGTTCTTCCGATAATATTTTGATTTAGTCACGGCGCATGAGGTAATTCTGCAACGAGGTTATTTCAGTTAACCTGATGCACCCACATTCGTTATTTGACAACTGATCGTCTTGTTCGTTCTCTTTTCTCAAATCACGTGGCAGCCATGGGGTGCGATTTCGTCAGGACTACGAGATCAGTACCACACTGCTCGGACTGTGTCTCAGTTCCACATCCTGTTTGAGGGCCCGATCTGTCGCGCCTGGTTTTTGAGTGAGCGCTTCGTACACCAGACCTTGGGCTTGCCTGCTCCGTTTGCACCGACGGCACCTCTGCCATCGATGAGGGAGACACACAGGCTGTCCGTCGACCAAGTGATTCAGTTCATGGTAGGACTGGAGACGGATTACTTCCGCACAGAGGGCGACTATGCGACCTTTATTCAGACGCATCTGATGCCACCTTTGTCCGGTGTTCGAGGAGGAGAGGGAGTGAGGGCTCCAGCTGCGAGAGGCGGAGCGACCACATCTCGTAGGAGGAGAGGTCCTGAGGGGAGACAGGGGACTGTATGGCCAGCGCTGCCTACTACTATGACATGCCAAGGGCGGGCTGGAGAGACTTATCAGATTCCCTTCGCTCCCCCTCAAACTGGTCATGAGCTTGTCGGAGTTCACGGCTCGACCCCGGTATGTGCTATACTTTTCATTCCATACAATCATTTCATTTCATTTGATATCCCGCAGATTACTAATGACTTCAACACTCTTGCAGGCTCCTATTGAGTACACTCGTCAGTCTCTGGAGCTGACGGCCTCGGCGATAGGGATGCTGCAGACAAGCCTGGACCTGTTCAGCATTTACAGTATTCCGATAAGTTCTTTCAAACTGCACTTCATGCCAAAAAGTCTTGTCTTGACACGTCATCATTTGCACAGCTCCACACCGTACTGATCTGATATATTGCTCCCATACACTGCTCACGGTACACATACGCTGCACATCATTCACCGCTCACAGCACATTATTCTTCGCATCTGATACATTTTGATTACTAATGCATTTCGGCGAATTGTCCTTTTTTCAGATTCCTTTTCTGATGTCAGGCCCATCAGATGCCCCGGCAGGAGCAGGGGTGGGTCCTTCAGCGCCTCCCCGAGCAGTAGGAGGGATGGGACATGGGACTCCAGCGCACAGCCGCAGCAGAGTTGGGCTTGCTCACGCCGGGAGTAGTTCACGGGGGCCTGCCCCATGCAATGATGAGTCTGACGAGGAGGCAGTGAGTCCTCAGTTAGAGTCATCTCAGGACGGAGATGAGGCTAGGGATAGCTCAGATTCAGACTCTGACGGTGGAGATCCTAGACCTTCATCTAGGAAGAGGACCAGGACGAATTCCCGCACTTGAGGCTACCGGCGCCG
The DNA here is from genome assembly GCA_030407325.1 of Camellia japonica. Lineage (NCBI taxonomy): Eukaryota > Viridiplantae > Streptophyta > Magnoliopsida > Ericales > Theaceae > Camellia > Camellia japonica. The sequence continues at coordinate 58,880,072 of JAPPVO010000029.1, forward strand.
ATCCATACATTTTGCTGCTTTTTCTTTTTTGCTTTATTTTTCTTTGTACTGGTAGTTTTAGCACCTTGTACTGCGTCAGGCAGGTTATATTTTCCTCAAAACTATGTACCTTTTGCAAAAGAAAATATGACGGAATGAAACAGCTCTTTTTGTTGAAAAAGTGTTACATTTGTACATTCTATGCATCGCATCACATCGCATCGCATCGCATTACATAGCAATGTAAATGAGATTGAATTTTGTTTTGAAAACCAAACACTCGAATTGCACTAATCAGGTATTGAGCCGACTAACAACAAAACAACTCGATAAGCAAAACAAAACCTTAACAAGTTTACAACTCGATAAGCAAGTTACAACAACTCGATAAATGAAATGAAGATGATTATAACTCGATACAAAAATGAAAACTAATACGTCTTAAACGAGACATAACAAAGTCCAACAAGACAAAACAAGACCTTAAAAGATAGGAATAACAGGACTCCACTGCAGCAAACAACTGGATTTTCACCAAGAAGGTCAGCGGGCAGGAGGAAAAGACTGCCGGCCACAAGGGGAGTCCTGCCGGCCATCCGTGTGCCACTGCCGGCCACTGATGAGCCACTGCCGGCCATCGATGGCAGACTCTCTGAAACGTCGACATCTGTCCTCCACTCACTGCCTTATCTTCTATATGAGTTCCAGCTTCGAGATTCTCTTTATTTCAGCTCAATTTTACACCAAATGGAAGCATTTCTTGTCCAAAACCTCACAAATTGGATTGCCAACTTAGATGGCTCGGAAAAGCTAAACTTTCGAGGCTTCGGAATAAATGCACTATTTACGTTGAGTCGCACCCCGCTGCGTTTTCCGTTCCTTCATGCCGCGGCAAGGTTTTGGAATCCGATGACACACGTCTTTAGCTTTGGTGGACAAGAGATGTGTCCTACTTTCGAGGATTTCCAAGCTTTAATCGAATCCGAGGGTGATGAAGAAATCTTGCATCAGCTCCAGTTCGGCCACGTCCAAGCCTTAGGACAGATGTGCGGCCTCACTTTGCATGATGCTCGGTCATTGATTCATGATGGAGAGCTGGACATTCCGAGCTTGGTTCGTCGATTTTCTGGCGCCGATGATGGCGGCGACCATCATTGGCAGGGTTATCGGCGATATGCGCTTTGCTTGTGCATGCTATCTCATTTCTTGCTTGCCCCAGGCTCTGGTGGGTTTAGCGCTCGTTTGATTAAGGTCGCGGAGGGCTTAAGAGAGGGCAAGAGCTGCATCTCCATGACGTTAACCGAGACATTGATAGGATTGGACGCTTTTCATCGCCGGGAGACGGCTAGGTTCGCGGGGAGTCCACTATTATTGCAGGTAATGTTTCCCACCCCATCTTACATATGTTTCTCACATCACTCGACCCTCAGGCTCGGTTTTTTCTCTCAAAAACCTTTTTCTTACTTTTCTCTCAACGTACACCTCTCTATTCTTTAATCTCTCATTTTTTATCCCTCCCCAGGTATGGCTGATGGACAAATTGAGAGTGGTGGACTCATGTGCGGTATATTCAGCTCGTAGCTATTTCTTTCGACAACGTCTGGTGGATGCCCCGGATGAGGGATGGTGGTATAGCTAGATGTGCAATTTGTCTGCTTTCGACATTGTCTGGTGCTGCCCCTGCCTCAATTTACCGGCAATGAGTTATAGCATGACTCGCCAGCTCGGGATTCAGTTGATTGGCTTGACACACTGTGTCTTTTACTTTCCGTTCCGGATCCAGTGCTAGTTCGGTCATGATCAGGCTTGTCCGGAGGAGGGGATAGAGTACCCTACAACATTTCCGGTCCGAGGCGCATAGCTAGCCCGATATGCCATAGCATGGAGGATGAGAGAGCTTCTGGCCCCCGCTCTTACTTTCAGCTGCACCCTCTTTGATGAGTGCATAGATAGCCTCAATGAAGAGGCACAGGTAGGGCCCACTTTGGCATCAGAGGCTTCCACAAGCTCTAGGAGGGGACGCAGGAACACCTAATTTTGCCCTGGATTTATTTGCTTTAATCAGAACTTTCAAGTTTTCTTTATGAATGTAATGAAAAGCAACTTCAATTTGTATTCAAGAGTAGGAGAACTCTGTATTGAAATCAAAGTAATTGAAGGTTGTGGGTACTGAAAATTTTCCGTTTGGTCCAAAAATGGTCTAAGTTGTAAAAAGATTAATTTGAGCAAAATCAACTTTTATTAAAACTTTTCAAAACCATTTTCGCTATGGATCAGAACTGGACACGCCTAAGATCTACACTGAGATGTACAACCCCGGATCCCCAGCAACTGGAAAGTTGCCCCTAGTCTGAATAGCACTGTACCGGAGATGACAACTAAGCTCTTGAATGCAGAATAGATGAAGATGACCAAACATGATCACATGGACAAAGTTGATCGGGGAAGTGTTTATGGCTGGACTTCAGGATGAAGTTGCTTACGTATCCCAAAGATGGGAATCAAGCCTTACGCAGTTCGGCTTGGGTTCACTCGAGTATTTACGCTCTTCTTTTGCGCTCTAACTTTTGCCAAGGCCGCCCTTTACAGGTTTTCAACCTTGCGAGCTCAGTTTTTATAATTTCAAATTTTTCATGCTCTAACTTTTGCCTAGGTCGCCCTTTCAGGTTTTCGGCCTAGCGAGCCACTTAGGGAAAATATTTCTTCAACTTGTCCATGTTGATCGGTTGGGAGAACTCTAGGCCATCTAGGTCCATCAGAACGACAGCTCCACCCAACCAGATTGACTTGATGATATAAGGACCAGTCCAATTGGGTCTGAACTTGCCCCTAGGATCGTGGATGGGAGCTCAGTTGTTCTTGAGCACCAAATCTCCTTCTTTCAAATTCCTGGACTTAACCTTCTTGTTGAAAGCCCTGGTGATTCGTCGTTGATAACCCTGAATATGGTATAGTGCTTTCAGCCTTCTTTCATCAAAGAGCATGAGTTCTTCGAACCTGCTTTGCTGCCAATCCGCCTCGGTTATCTGACACTCAGCCAGTACTCGCAATGACGGGACCTCAATTTCGATAGGCAGAACGGCCTCCATCCCATAGACCAAGGAATTCGGAGTCGCCCCAGTAGAAGTTCGAATTGAAGTCCGGTAGCCCCACAGAGCAAATGGCAGCTTATCTAGCCAGTCCTGGTAGGTTTCCACCATCTTCTGCAGAATACGCTTGATGTTCTTGTTGGCGGCCTCAACTGCTCCGTTGGTTTGTGGCTGATATGTAGATGACTTATGAAAAGCCACATTGTACTTCTCCAACAAGTCAATCACTTCCTTTTTGAAGTGGGAACCATTATCTGAAATGATCTCGTTCGGGACCCCATAGCGACAGATGATATTGTTCCGGATGAACTTTGGAACGTGCGATGCCTTTAACACCGCATAAGACTGGGCCTCAACCCACTTTGTAAAATAGTCTATCGCGACCAAAATGAACTCATGCCCATTGGACCCCTTTGGAGTGATAGCCCCGATCACATCAATCCCCTAGACTGAAAATGGCCATGGCGAAGTCATGTTGTATAGCTTCGACGGCGGAATATTCATGCGGTTTGCATGGATCTAGCATTTGTGGCATCGCCAGACAAAGCCAATACAATCCTCCTCCATGGTGGACCAGTAGTAACCCTGTCTGAGAATTTTTCGGGCTAGTATCACCCCCATTCACGTGCGCTCCGCACTCTCCTCCATGGATGGCCTCTATCAGGTGCTTCGATTCTTCGGCATCAACACACAGCTTATGCATCCCGAGATGACCTCTCTTGTACAGTTTACCTCCACAGACGATGAACTGAGCAGCCATTCTTCGAATTGCCCTTTTGTCCTTGGCATTTGCCCCTGGTGGATATGCCTCTTTTTCCAAGAAGTTCCAAACATCGTAATACCAGGGATTCTCATCTTGTACCTCATCTATGGCGGCAATCAGCTCGTAGGCCGGCGCAAATTTCTATTCGATGATGATCGGACGCATCCGGACTCCGAAAGGGATGTCTATCATGGAAGATAGAGTTGCTAGTGAATTTGCGAACCTGTTGTTCTCTCTTAACAGATGAGCAAAGTTCAACTTCTCAAACCGAGGAATCAGCATGTCCAAGGTCTGGTGGTAGATTCTCATCTTTTCTTCTTTGACCTTCCAATCTCCTTTAGCTTGAGATACAACAAGGCTCGAGTCCCCGATGATGTCCAACCAATTTGCCCCTAGTTCCAGAGCTGCTTTTAGTCCGGCAATACACGCCTCATACTCTGCTTCGTTGTTCGAGACTTTGAACCAGAGTTTGAATGCTAGAGGTATACGGGAATTGTCAGGTGCTATCAGCAGCACCCCTATCCCATACCCGTATTGGTTTGATGCTCCGTCAAAGTACATCGTCCAAAACTCGTCTTCGACTTGCAGAATGGCCTCGTCTGGGAACAGCTATTCAACTGCTTCATCCCCTTCCACTGGGTGATCAGCTAGGAACTCTGCTACCGCTCTCCCTTTTACTGACTTCCGCGTCACATACTTCAGATCGAATTCAGAAAGCAGAAGCAACCAACAAGCTAGCCTACTCGTAAGTGCCGGTTTCTCGAAGAGATATTTGATGGGATCTAATCTCGAAACCAGTATTACAGAGTGAGCTAACAAGTAGTGCCGCAGCTTCCTGGTAGCCCATACCAAGGCCAAACAAGCCTTCTCGAGTGGAGTGTAGCGAGTCTCGTAATCCAGCATCTTCTTACTCAGGTAGTAGATAGCTCTCTCCACTTTGTCCTTAGACTCTTGTGCAAGCATGCAGCCCATTGTAGTTTCAGTCACTGAAAGGTACAAAATCAGCGGTTTCCCTGGCTCAAGCGGTGACAACATAGGTGGGTTCTGTAAATATTACTTAATCTGTTCAAAAGCAGCTTGGCATCGGCCGTCCCATTGGAACTTCGTTCCTTTCTTCAGAAGACCAAAGAGTGGTTCACAAGTCAAGGTTAATTTAGCAATAAACCGTCTTATGAATTGCACTTTACCCAAAAAGCCTCGCACCTCCTTTTCAGTCCTCGGTGGTGACATTTCTAAGATGGCCTTGATTTTGGAAGGGTCGACTTTCATACCTCTCTGTGTAATCAAGAACCCCAACATCTTCCCTGCTGTAACACCAAATGTACATTTCTGAGGATTCAGCCGCAACCGAAATTCTCTGATCCTCTGGAAGAACTTTTGTAAGGCGGTGTAGTGGCCCTCTCTTTTCTTGGACTTGACAATCATGTCGTCCACGTACACCTCAACCTCTTTGTGAATCATGTCATGCAATATCATGGTCGCAGCCCGTTGATATGTAGCTCCCGCATTCTTTAGCCCAAACGACATCACTCTATAACAATAGGTCCCCCACGGGGTGGTAAAAGCAGTCTTCTCCCGGTCTTCGGGTGCCATCACAATCTGGTTGTAGCCTGAAAAGCCATCCATGAATGAGAGCAATGCATGCCTAGTAGTGAAGTCCACTAACTCATCGATATGCGGCAGAGGAAAGTCGTCCTTCGGACTAGCTTTGTTCAAAACCCTGAAATCCACACATACCCGAATTCTACCGTCCTTCTTCGGCACTGGGACTATGTTGGCCAACCAAGTTGGGTATTCAGATACCAGCAGGAACCCTGCGTCAATTTGCTTGGTGACCTCTTCTTTGATCTTGATAGCCCAATCCAGGCGGATCCTTCTGAGCTTCTGCTTGACAGGTCGGGCCTCTGGATCAAGAGGAATCTGGTGCTGTACAATCTCAGGATCGATCCCAGGCATGTCTTCGTAGGACTACACGAAAACAACTTTGAAATCTTTTAATAAAGCGACTAAGCGCTCGCGCTCCTCCGAAGACAACGTGGACCCGATCTGGACCAGCCGCGGGTCCTTCTCAGTACCAACATTAATTTGGGTGATTTCATTAACCAGCGGTTTTACAAACCTCTCCTGCTTTTGTTCTAGCAAATATTTCAAAACCGGAGGAATTTCTTCCTCGTCGTTTTCATCGAAATTTTGGAAGTCCTGATTAATACAATAAATCAAAGGCACAGAAAAGTATTCGAAGGCCACAGCCATTCCATTCTCATTAATCTCTTCCGAGTCGCCTAATTCCTCTGTTACAACAGACTCAAAGGAAAAAGAAAAAGATGATCTAAACAGGACTGTGGCATCCAGGTTGTCACCCCCAAGAATATCAGACTCAGACTTAGACGAGCTGGAACCTGATTCCGACCCCATAGACTCGGTGGAATCAGATTCCAGCTCACTACCTGACCCGGTGCTGCTCGATAAGAATCCCTTCTCGTACTGCCAGACGAGGGAGGGTACGACGGATGCATCCAAAATGTTTGAAGGTGGACTCGCGGTCATTTCATTCCCGATCATAGACGCTGAGAGATCATCCCCCAAGCACTCATGTACGATCGGAGGATCTGATAGTAGACAAGCCTGTGCTACCCTCATTTCAATCTCGGTGCTCTCGAAATCCACTTCCTTACACTGCTCAACCTCAGCTGATGGGTCTGTCTGCTCCTCGACAACATCATCCCCAAACAAATGCAAGTTGAAGAAGATCTCAAATCTCGGCAGGCGCCTCTTTTCTGCGTTTAGCCATGGCTCTGGGAAACCGCAGAAGGGAAAGTCTTCGCCTTCTCGGACGAAGCGTCTGTTTAGGGTACCCTGGATGGGTCGATGCATCAACTCAAAATGCTTCCCGATTTGCTTGGCTCTGGCTCTTCCAGCCATCTCTTTGCCCTTCCTTACCCAGTCCTCCTTGGTAGACAGGTAACCTAAGCCAAAGGTATGCGGGTTGTGCGGCACTTCGGCCGATACAGTAATGCCCTTTCGGCCACTTCTTCCTAGTCCCATCCCAGGGATGTGCTGAAGCTTGTTCGTAAGGTACACCGACTGTGCACTGACATACAACCCTTCATCAACAGCTAAGATGCTTTGTACGACCCGGGCCTCGGCTACGGTAAATCCTGATAGGAACACATCCTCCGCGCTGTGCTCGATTTCCAGAACCGGTGTAGACACCTCTGGCGGTGGATGGATTGACGAATTCCCAAAAACTATAGCCATCCCCTTCTCGTGGGGGTATTTCAACATTTGGTGCAAGGTGGAAGAGACCGCCTTCACCTGGTGCAGCCACGGTCGCCCTAGGAGTAGATTAAAGGTTGCGGGAACGTCCAAGACATGAAAGTCAATCTCGTGTTGTCCTGGGCCAACCTTAGTCTGAATCTGCACAATCCCTATCACCTCTCTGCTAGTGTTATCATACGCCTGTATTACCTAGGCAGTTGGCACAAAGTCTGCAGACTTCAACCCAATTACGTATGCCATCCTTGATGGGCACACGTTAATGGCGGATCCCGTATCAACAAGAACTACCGGTATCCATTTGTCTCTACACTCCACAGAGATGTAGAGTGGTTTGTTGTGGTTTGCGCCCTCAGGTGGTAGCTCCTTGTCAGTAAAGGTCAACGTCGGGGAAGCTCCTCTCGGAAAGACCAGCCCTACCGCTATTCAGGTGTAGTGTCGATTGAAAGTTTGGCCTTGTCCATTGCAGAAAAGACAGCTTGTCTATGAACTCTTGAAGGCATAAACAGTCCCCAGATGGAGATGTCTGCCTGTATCTTCTTAAGCTTTTTCAGCACAGCTTCTTCTTCGAGTAACTTTTCTTTCTGCTTCTCTGCCTCCTTGTTCTTCCCGAACGCTTCTGGTTGATCTAAGTGCGGGGGCTTGAAATACCGCCCGCTCCTACTCATGTGGTCAACCTCGCCAATGTACCAGGTATCATCCGGCTGGCTTTTCCCCCAGTCTTCATCGGTGTGGGCAAGACATAGGTCATCATCTTCCCACCACATGCCATCGGCAGCCGACAGACACCTGTCCGGCTCCGTTACAACTATTCTTGTGCCTACAGTACCTCCTGTTCCTGTGCCCGCAGCAAGTTCCATTCCTGTACACACAACACATTATGTCCCCGCAGGGGCTTTTGCCTTTCTGACCCTCTCAGAATCTTCGATGCTTTCCCGCTCAAACTGCTTCAGCGCAGCCTGCTATTTAGTATCTTCCGTACCCAGATTGCCCGTGTTCTGAGCAAAATTCTTTACACCAGTGCTCTCCGGCGATGTATTCTGTTCCTCGGCCCTTCCGGCTATGGCTGATGTCCTTGTCCCTGACGGACCTTGTTCTAACTGAGGTTGTTCAACAACATTGGGCTGGTCGTCGAGCCATCCAGTAGATTCCGCTGACCCATCCAAATCAAACCAATTGACTGTCACGTCCCCTGAGTCCTGCTCCTCAAAGAACTGTAGATTTGCAAAGTCCTCCTCCAGATCCGCTAGGTCATATAGCCCCTGATTAGGTCCATCCTCTCATACTACACAAATCCCTGCCTCCGCTGGCAATTCCACATTTGGCCTAACCTGGCCTGCTGATGTAATGTAACCGCTCGGGTTGTACATGAAGGTCGCAGAGTCCTCAGGCTCTGACTGATCATTTTTATCTGTTTCCACAGTTGACCCAATTCTATCTTCAATAGTCACCACCACCGTTTAAGGTTAGGTTTGGGAAATGTCCAACATGCACAAGTTAGTGCTGTCAGGAATGGACACCTTCGGCTTGGGTAGATGGGAAGGGGTGATATATATGCTAGGGTCATATGACACAACCCCAGTTTGGATTAGATTGATGCGTTTGGGAGGTGGAGCTTGGTTATGTGCTGGAAGAGGGATGGTTGTGACATTTGGCTTCTCCGAAGGCACGATCACCCTGTTATCAATGAGATCCTGAATCTCATGACGCAATCGAAAGCACTGGTCGGTGTCATGACCATGCTGTTGGTGAAAGGTGCAGTATTTGGCTGGGTTATGGGAAGCAGGGAGTCTGTCTGGTAGCGGCCGCGGCTCTAGGGGCTTCAAGTGCCCTTTTCTGATCAAAACCCCCAGAGCTTTAGACGGGGGCATGTATAGTGGAGTGAAGGTTCTTTGGCTTCGGGAGGAATACTTGGTCGTTTGTGAGTTACGTCCGGACGCACCAGTAAATGGTGTGGCTAAAAGGGTTTTTGGAGTGGTGGCGGTGGTAACCATACCCACATCTGAAGAGCTGGCAGCTGCAGCACTGCTTGTGCCTGCATTTGTACTGTGATTGAATGCCCTCTTAGGCTGTTCTCTCTCATAATCAATGAGCCCCTGTTTCATAGTGTCCTCGATCTGCACCCCTATCTCATGTAGATCTGCAAAGGTGGGGAGGGGAAGAACGATCATATTTTGCATGAGCTTGGGTTGGAGGTTGCGCACAACCATCCGAATCTGATCTTTGTCAATAGGCCTGATGGTCATCATCGAGGCCTTGGCCCTCCGCCGGGTCACAAAATCGAAGAAGCTCTCCTTTGGCTCCTGCCTAGTTGTCTCAAGATCACGGGTTGTGACCTCGATCTGTGTATTGTAGGAGTATTGAGCTATGAAGGCCTCGGCCATCTCCTCCCAGTTCCTCTTGACAGAGTCCTCCAGTTTTGCATACTAAATAGCCGCTACACCCGACAAGGTCCGGCCAAACAAGGAAAGCTTTTGCAATTTGGAGAGGCCCATCGACCTTAGTATGTCCGAGAACAGCCGCAAATGCACCATAGGATCTCCAGACCCGTCGAAACGGTCTATGTGCGGCATTTTAAATCGGTCCGGCAGAGTCACGGCCGAGTCGGTATACCCATCCTCAATGTCCGGAATGGACTTCACACCCTGAGACTTCTTGAACAGCTTTTCTAGCTTGCTCACTTTTAACGCTGTGGGGTCCACCTCGAACTCAAAGGGAGAATCCGGTAGGTTGGTCTGTGCTTTGGATAGCTGGGGTAGGATCGGGGGCGGAGCCGGTCCGATTGGAATGTCTGTATCATCCTGGACGTTAGCTGTCTCCCCGAGTATGGGAACTCTTGGTGGGGGAGGAACCTGGTGCGAAGCAGATGCTCTAGTTTGTTGTTATAGCCTGGTAATTACCTCTGCCTGTTGGGCCATAACCTCAGCTTAGGGTGTAGCAAATTCTGTTTGACGGGCAGCATCCTGTTGCATGGTCTTCATACTCTCCTAGAGCTGACGCATCATTTCCTCTAAGCCTGCCATATTGTACTGATCTATCTGAATAACTGATATATCTGTCCCTGTAATAGAAACTGAGACCTCAGCCTGACTGTTCACTAATGGGGTAGACCACTGATTTGACGATTGCTGTACCGATACACTGCGCCTTTTTGATCTCCGTCTGATAACCGGGGGGGTAAAGAAAGGAACACTGCTTGTCCATCTATCAGATCCCTGGATCGATTAAGTCTACGACCTCTAACCCAGGGTGCTCGGGGAATATCTACCTGGTCGGATGCAATGGTGCTAAACTACCTTGCAAAAAGATAAATAAAACATAATAAGGAAACAATGAACAGAAAAACGGACAGCATAGCGGCTTAAATTAACACAACACACAGTTGGCAAACACAAGCTGGATGAACTGTTTCTCAACTACTGACCACTGTTCCCAAATCACTGCCCCAAATCTGAATCTGATACCCATAGGTAAAACTGATTCCCAGATACTGATGCCCGTAGGCCTGATACTCAGATTTGCACACTGATACGTGCATTCCTGTAGAGGCCAACTCTAAAAGCACATAGCAAGCAAATGAGAGCCAAAACACCCCTATGTTGGGATAGGGTTTCCCTGTCCTATTTTGTCAGGAGCTAGGGTTTTACTACGCACGCAGCGGTTTCAAACAACCTACATTCGGGTAAGCAACCTGTCCTAGCTTGGAATAGTCACTATGGATTCCGATATGCACTAGGTCGAATGGTCAAAAAGGGTGCCCCGGTGAAAACCGGGGTTTGTGCTCCTGTCGTGGCAGAGCCCGCAACCGGTCAGCCTTATGGCACGTTTCTCAAAGCAAGCCTCCAGCAAACCGTTCAGGAATAGCATACGGCAAACATGGTGTCCTAGGCGCACCAATGCAAATGCAATACAAAGAGACACATAAGTGTAATCAAAACAAGATATCATGAGTTCGAGTCAAGTTCTCTAAATCCCCAGCAGAGTCGCTAGAAACTATAGACCTGCCCGAATTTAGGCTTGCTACTACAGTTCGGACTCAATGTCACGGTTCTGAATCTAATCTTGCAAAGTGAAATGCAAGACCGATAAATCACCAAAGAGTCCAAATCCGACAAATCGTTTTGGAAAACTGATTTTTTGTAAAGAAGTGCCAAACATGGATTGCTTTGCCAGATACAAAGTCGCCACCTAAATGTTTTATTTTTGGAAAATTTAGGAAACCTTGACTCATTGCCTAAGGCCACGTGTCCGTGATCACCAAAGTTGCCTCGGCTCGAGAACTTGGGTACGAGAGGGGAAGGTCATGCAATGAGCACCCCCGCTCGCCCGATCAAAGATCGGCCTGTACTAAGCATGATATTTTGTTTTTGAAAACACATGTGCTCTTATTCCGGTTAATTAGCTAATCTTACTACATGATGTGCACAGCATACAAGTATAGACTAGATCGCCTAATTTGGAACAAAACATTGCATATTCATTTGTTTGAAAATAGTTTGAAGTTTGCTACTCGCAAGTAGGCTAAATCGAAGATTTCAATGAATTGTTCCAATTCAGGCAATCCAACCATCACCCACAGGCATTCAGGCAGTTATATCAACTAAGCAGTTAGCCTCATGGCAAGCATGCTGTACATGGCAATCAATAACACACATGCAATATGCCAAAGCGTAAACACTCACAATGTACTCCGAGCCAAAACAAAGAACTAGTTAGAAATCAATGCACGATCCTAGTTCATGTTAAGATGGCTAATGCAACACATGTGAAAATGCATCTAAAGTAGGCTTGGCTATTCTAAGATGGCACATGAAATGCAACTTGATAACATGCTGTTGAACACGTATTCAAGTAATGTATTGAAAGTACAATGCGGTTAGTATGATGTGCCGAGCCTGGTGCATGCAATACAGATGAATGGATGCAAACATGCATAGCATAAGGATGCTAACTGAAGCATGCCCTAATCTAACCACTATAAGCAAGTAAGTAAATGGGAGAAAGACGTGGGGTTGGAAGACATACACATACGCACGCACACTTATTACAAAATTCGCCCTCTCGACGGAGGGTCCGAATGAATAATACAAATCAACTAACTAACTAACTAACTAACAAGCTAATTAATTATTACATAACCAAATCGAATAACTAGCTACAACTAATTATTACAAAACCTTAACTAATTAACAAATTAACTAATTAAATACAAATTCATGCTAATTAATAAGAAAAGCAATAAACAATGTTGCCTCAGCTCTGTTTGAAGGAGGAGAGTATGCATGCTCGATTGCCGTCTCGAAAAGCTCTCCAATTGCTCTCTTGAGGCTTTGTCTGCAGGGTGTCCTTGAGAACTTGCTGCTGGATCTTACCAAAACCATGCTGGGGAGTGCACCAGTGGCCTGCCGGCCATGAGGAGCTGCTGCCGACCACCATGCCGGCCGAAGATGGTACACTGCCGGCCAAAGATGAGGGGTGCCGACCAAGGATGAGAGGCTGCCGGCCACTGGTGCGCTGTGACACCAAGCTGCAACAGAGCACAAAACAGAGGAAAGGGAGGGTCTCCCAAGGATATGTACGCACTATGCCGCCCCATATCACCTCGAAACATCAAGGGAGAGGCATAATCGGATCCAAGACCATCAATCACGCATCTCGATACATGATGGCCAAAGATCGAATTTGTGCAAATCAATGTAAAATGAATGCACAAAAACACATAAATGCCTAGAACTCTATCATGCATCGTCAAGAGCGTCAGCGACCGAGAATTGAGGCACGTTTCATCACTTGAAGTATGAAACGTCCCTCGTTTCTCGTGCTCGGATTAATACTTAATCCAAACAACAATGCAACACAAGCATGGCAAACATGCAATATGACTTAAGCATGCAAACATGCAACTACATGGCATACTCAATGCAATGAGATATGACTTGGCATACACAATGCAAATAACTACATGGCATGTACAATGCAATGTAGGATAGCATACTACGTGCAATCAACAATATGGCATACTCAATGCAACATACATAGCATACTCAATGGACTTAAACCAAAAGGGTAGACCTCAGTCATGCTCCAAATCAATGGCCATGGTGTTAAAAAAAAAAAGATGATGTGAAAAGCATGAAAAGGCAAGGCAAGCATGCATGCCAATTGGCTCAAGGATTATGGCACAAAGATGCGACTCTTAAGCACACTTAAAGAGTGACAAGCATGGATATATGATAGCACCACAAGTTCTGAAAACATGCATGGAATGGTGCCAAACCACCCTAGCAAGACAAATAAAGCGTGCAAGAAAGCTCAAAGCTCGAAATTAGCAAAGGGACTTAAGCCATGGCTATACAAAGAAAGCCCCAAAGGGGCAAGGGCATCCAAAACAGTCCCAAGGCAAGTCAAGGTGAGTCTAAAAACATGCTTGAACCTAGCCATTACAAGCTAGAACAAAAGGCCAAAAACATGAAGCATACAAGGCTACAAAAGGGGTGTTATACTATACCTATTAAAACCAAACATGGCATGACTTGGACAACATAAAATAGAGTTACATCATGTCAAAATAAGCCCAAAAACCTAGTGAGATGGCATCCCAAAGACCTAAGCATAGAGGCATGCACAATGATCCATTCATAAGGCATAAAACACCAACTCTTCAAGGCATTGAAAGCATCACAAAGGCAAGTGTATGACCATGAAATATGCACTGATATAACACGTCAAATGATTCCAAAGCATGAAAACATCACAAGTTAAGCATGCAAGCTCCCTTAAAACTCAAGGCTAGTCAAAGCATTTGCTCTATAGCTATACTAAACATGAGTGATATGACCATGGCAGCCCAAAACAGTCCCAAAACAACCCAAAATAAGAATAAAATCATGCTGGAGTAAAGCCAAAATATGCTAGAATGATGAGCCAAATCAACATGCATATAAGGCTAGTAAGCAAGATTTGTTCTAGAAGTGCATGAGCCACTCAAGAGACAACCAAAACAGCTTTAAACAGAGTTATGGCATGTCAAATGATGATCAAAAACCCGCTGAAATGGGGTCAACACATGCTAGCAAGACATGCTACTTTGATGAGCCACAAATGGGATTACACTACACATACAAGATGCATGCACAATGTGACCAAACCAGCCATGGACAGAGTTAATGTAGGTCCTAAAAGTCACAAAAAAGGTACCTGAACTAAGCCTCAAAAGTATAGGGATACATGCTCCTTTGATAGGCCAATAACTCAAGCAAACAAAACAAAAGGAGAGGGGGGGTGACCCCCTCTGATTTGAGGCCTCAAAACCACCTGCCCACCACTGAAAATCCACTGGATTTCAGTGGCTAAAAGGGCAAACAAAGACTAACTCAAAGGCCTTAAAGCATGGCACAAAACAAAGCCAAACAAGGCACACAAGAGGGTAGAACACCCTTAACACCAAAAAGACCTTAAACAATCACCAAAAGCACTTAAATACAGAACTTTTTTCAGTTGAAAGCAAGGCCTAAAACAATATGCAAGGATGGGTAAAATGAGATACAAATAAATGCTAAAAAGGGAAATATACTCACCCTTGAAGATCACCAGCAACCTCTGAGGCCAAAAACCAAGTTTCAGAGCTCAAACAACACTCCCAAGAACCTCAGCTCAAAGATGGTGGGGTATCACTATGTGTTGTAGTGTAAAAGTGCAAGAAAAATGGACTTTAGAGCACAAACAAACACAATATAGAGAGAGAGAATGAGAAATATAGAGAGAGAGAGAGATACAACTTCTCTAAAAATGGCTCAACCCTGATAGAAAGGAAGGGCCTCTCCTTATATAGAAGAGGGCAATGCAAAGCTTGTTAAACAAGCTTGGTAAGAGCTTCATCCCTCCATACACGTGTATGGAGAGGAGATGAGTGAAAACCAGCTGGCTCAAAAGATTTGGCGTGAAACCTGCTGAGACAAGTGTTCTGCCAGCCATCAGTAGTGGCCGCAGTGCCTCACTGATGGCCGGCAGACATCATTAGTAGCAGGCAGGGGAAAAAGCAAGGCCGACAGGGCCAAAAAAGGGCTGGCAGTGCACAAAGAGGATCAAGCTAGAAGGGCCAACACATGGTCCAAGAATGGGGCAGAAAGGATACAGGGTTTGGAAAGCTCAAACCTGTGACGTTCCGCCGCAAAAGTCGAGTACTCGACGAGCAATCGAACTTGTGGTTGGATGTACCTGCAAGCACAACCAAGTCTTAAGGACGGTCAAAAATGGGGTGTCTACACATACCCACATCGGAAGACCTTGCAGCTGCACTACTGCCAGTAGTCGCATTGGAACTGCGTGTGAAAGCCCTCTTGGGCTGCTCCTTCTCATGGCCTATCAAACCCTGTTTCATTACATCCTCTATTTGCACCCCTATTTCGTGGAGGTCAGCAAATGTAGACAGAAGTAAGACTATCATCTTCTGTAACAGTCTTGGTTGCAGGTTATGGACCACCATTATGATCTGGTCCTTTTCAGCCAGTCGGACGGTCATCATGGAGGCCTTGGCCCTCCACCGAGTCACAAAATCAGAGAAGCCCTCCTTTAGCTCCTGGTGAGTTGCTTCAAGATCACGAGTAGTGACCTTGATCTGGGTGTTATAAGAGTACTGTGCTATGAAGGCCTCAGCCATTTCCTCTCAATTTCTCTTTCAAGTTTGGTATACCAGATGGCTACTATACCCGACAGGGTCCGGCCGAAGAGGGATAACTTTTGCAGTCTAGATAGGCCTATCAGTCGTAGAATGTCTGAAAATAGCGATGTACCATGGGGTCACCCGAGCCATCAAAGGGGTCTATATGCAGCATTTTGAACCTGTCTGGCAAAGTCACTGCCGAGTCAGTGTAGCCGTCCTCAATATCGGGGATCGAATTGACGCCCTGAGCTCATTTAAAGAGATTTTCCAGCTTGCTTACTTTCAGTGCAATAGGGTCAACCTCAAACTCAAACGGCGCCTCTATCGGCTAAGCTGGTGCCTTAGAGGTTTGGGGTGGAATTGGATCCACGGGGATGCCTGCATTTTCCTGGACATCAACTGTGGAAGTAGTAGCTCTGGGTACTGAAGGTTTGCAGGAGATGGATGGGATGTAGAGGCCGCTGCCTGTGGCAATTTTTGTTACTGCAGCCTAGCGATCAACTCAGCCTGCTGGGCTGCAATTTTTGCTTGGTGGGCGGTAACTTCTGCTTGGCGGGCAACATCAAGCTGCATAGCCTCAATAGTTTCTTGGAGTTGTCGAAGCATATCTTTCATGTTGGCTGGGGGACTTTGAACTACCAGAACTGGTGAGTACTCTCTGTCTGGAGTAAAAGCAGATGATTGGGCCTGACTGGGCAAAGGCGAGGTAAATGGTGACTGCTGAATTGGCAAGTTCTGCCGAATCCTCCTCCATCTAGTAACCGGCAGAAGTGAAACGAACACTGGCTATCCCCCAATTAGATCCCCAGATCTACAAATCCTTCTAACTCGGGTCCAGAGTGCTTGGGCGGTAACAGACTCGTCTGAAGCAATGGTGTAAGAATACCTTGCAAAAAAAAACAAAAATCAAAAACCGCACAGTACCTCAGCTCAGACTCAAACAACACGCAGTTGCAATCATAAGCTGGAGAACTGTACTCAACACTGAATTTCTGACTCCCAAAACGGATACCCAAACTTGCAACTGATACATACATTCCTGCAGAGTTTCACTCTTAAAGCACATATCATGCAAGTGAGAGCCAAAACACCTCTATGATGGGGTAGGGTTACCCTGTCCTAATTTCGTCAGGAGCTAGGGGTTCACTACGCAAACAAGCGATTTCACACAATCTTGCATTCGGGTAAGCAACCTGTCCTAGTTTGGAACAGTCTCTATGGTTTTCGATATGCAACTAGGCCGATTGGTCAAAAAGGGTACCTCGGCAAGACCACCTAATATACCTCTCACACCTAACACCGAGAAGTGAAATGAGGATCAAACGATACAGCGGTAGTCTAGATCCAAGGGTTGTGTTCCCATCGTGGCGGAGCCCGCAATCGGTCAGCCTTTTGGCAAGCTTTTCCAAGCAAGCTTCCAGCAAACCGCTCAGGAATAGCAGATGGCAAACACAGTGACTTAGGTGCACTGATACAAATGCAAATGCAAAGAAACACATAAGTGTAGATAAAATAACATATCATGAGTTCGAGTCAAGTTCTTTAAGTCCTCAGCAGAGTCGCCAAAAACTGTGGGCTCTCATTTTTTTGCGCCCCGCCTTTCGGAAAGGTTTGAAAAGAAGGCCTCACAGTTTGGACTCCCGCAGTTCTGAATCTAATCTCACAAGTCCAATGTGAAATTGATAATCACCAAAGAGTCCAAATTCAGCAAATCGTTTTGGAAAATTGATTTTAGGATCAAAAATGCCAAAATTGGACTGCTTTGCTAGATATAGAGTTGCCACCTAAATATTTTATTTTGGGAAATTTAGGAAACCCTGACTCGTGCCAAAGGCCACGTATCCATCATCACCAAAGTTGCCTCAGCTCGGGAACTTGGGTACGAGGGGGGAAGGTCATGAATTAAGCACCCCTGCTCGCCCCGGGCAAAGATCGGCTTCTACTAATCATGATATGATGTTTTATAAACATTATGTGTTCTTATTCCAATTATTAAACTAGCTTTACTATGTGACGTACACAAGCAAGTATAGACTAGTTGCAAGACTTGGAACAATTCAACTTACGTTTATTTTCAAAAATGGTTTAAATTTGCCACCCTCAAGTGGGCTTAAAGAAGCGGATTTGCCACCAAACATAGTGGGCTTGAAATATGATTTGCCACAACAAAGTGGGCTTAAAACTCACATTTGTTGAATCGTTCTAATTCAAACAACAAGCCTTCATCCACAGGCATTCATGTAGTTTAGCATTTAAGCACATAGCCTCATGGCAAGCATGCTAATCATGGCAACATTCACACTCATGCAAGTATGGTAAAGCATAAAACTCACCGAGTACTCCAAGCCAAAACAAAAACTAGTTAGAAGAATGCATGATCCTAACTATACAAGATGCCTAACGCAACACATGCAATATGAAATTAATAGGCTCGGCTACTAATATGGCATATACAACACTTTGATAGCATGCTTTGAAACACGTATTCAAAGAAGTATTGACATTACAATGCAGTTTAAATGATGCGCCGAGCCTTGTTGCATACAAGACAAATGAATGGATGCAAACGTGCGAGCATAAGGTATGCTAATTGAAACATGTTCTTAATCTAATCATCAAAAGCGATTAAATAAAAGGGAGAAAGACGTGGCGTTGGAAAACATACACACATGCACGCACACTTATTACAACATTATGCCCTCACGAAGGAGGGTCCGAATGAATAAGTTAACTAGCTACGCTAATTAAGCTAACTAATTATTACAACAATTGAAACAATTGACTAACTTATTCTAAGCTAATTAAATATTACAAATTGAAGTAAGTAGCTAAATACTAAGCTAATTAAGGACAAAGCAATTAAACTAATTAATTAGCTACCACTAATTAACTAAACAAAGTAACTAAATGGCCTCGGGAAGCGAGGGATGCATGCATGTTCGGTTTTGCCACCCAAAAAAGCTACGGTCATGCCACTGAACGCCTCTGTTTGCACATTTGAACACCAACAGTGCTACTAAGTTCCAGAATAACTCTGCTTCATCTTACCAACACACTGGGCAATTTGCATTGGTGGTGGTTGGTCGGCCATTGATGACATGAACTCCACTTTTTGCTGCAACAGAGAGTAGACACGGCAAAATAGTGTATTCTCACAAGTTTGTGTGTACTGTTTACACTTCTTATCATCAAACAAGCTCAAAGGAGTGAAACTCTTGTCTCTCAAACCACCAATCAAGCAATTTCCATGCATGATGGCCAAAGACCCAAACTTGTACAAGTTTAATGAGTGCAAAACAAGACTCAAAAAGACCACCATCCTATCATGCATGATCAAAGGTGATGGTGACCAAGGAAAGTGGCATATTTCATCACTTTCAAGTATAAAATGTCCCATTTTCCTCGTGTTCTAATTAACGTCCAATTTGAACACATGCAATGCAACAAAAAAGATGTTTATCTTGCCTCTTTTACTTATTCATTTTGTTTACTCATTTTACATTATCGATTCATTCTTTAATCGATTAAGTCCAAAGGTGAATGTCCTCTAATGGAAAGATGGCTCAAACAACGAGTTGCTTTGGGCATGAAAGAGGCATTACACTGTTGGTAATGAACCCCCTAAGGGATTAAACCATTAGGTGCAACACCTCAATTCCACACTTAGGCAAACAAGTGGTTTGAAACCACTTTCAAAGCAAACAAAAGAGTGAAGAATGGAGGGAGATTGTAGAGATTTTAAGTGCTGAAATGAAGTGCAAAACAATACTAAAACATGCTATTAACTCAAAGCAATGATGATAAAAACATTAAAACATCAAGCCAATAAAGGAAATAACACCACAACTATGCAAATACAAGCCTCAACTGAATTAATCAGCGCAAAACAGAGCCAAAACAGGTCAAAACAAAAACAAAAACATGTTGGGTTTAAGCTAAGTTAAGCTAGAAAAACATGCTAACTCATTAAGCTAACTAAGCATGCAAACAAGACACAAGGAGGGAAGGCTAACCCCTCCAATTTTGGACTTCAAAACAAGGTTTTTACCACTAAAAAACCTCTGAGATTCAGTGGTTAAATGGCCCAAAAAAGTTGTTTTGAAAGTGATGAAAAGATGGCACAAAAGCTTAACAAGCTAAGAAGCAAAAAGGATGGACAACCCCCTAACACAAAAGGGCTCAAACCACCACTTTTGGGCCTCAAAAATAGAACTTTTTACATGTCAAAACCAGCCCCAAAATAGCAAAAAAAAAAGAAGGGCAAAACAAGTATTGAAAGCAAGCTTAAGTAACAAGTGTTATACCTCTTGAAGCTAAGGCACAAAATAGGCAACAATCCAAGCCTAAACCTCCTTCTAGAGCTCAAACAAGGCTCCAAGGGACCTTAGCTCAAAGGTGGTCAATTTTAATTAAGGTAGTGTATGTAAGAGTGTAGAGAAAATAAGCTACAATGCATTAAATATCAAGAGAGAGAGAGAGTGTGTGTGATACCCCTGTTCCGTAGTATGCTAATTGGTCCTTAATTTGAGTATGATTATGTGTTTAATATGATTTCATGTGCCATTGTGTGAAAATATGTGGTTTTGAATTTCTATCTGTTCACTGTAGGAATATCTGTTTGATTATCTGCTTTGGAAATTAAATTGAGGACCTTATCGGCCGCAGAACCCGAAATTAGTCACGCCATTGTGATTGGCATAATTTTTAGAGCCTGCGGTGAAGTTTAATTGAAAAATTGATTCGGGTCGGATTAAATTGATTAAATTGATGATTCAGTGCCCAATTATTTAATATTATTAAATAATAGTTAGTGGGGGCCTTATGTGTGAGACCATATACACTCTCATTGTCTCTTTTGAACTCAAAAATCTGATTTTGGTGCCTTGAGAGAGAGGGAGAGCCGGCCATAGAGATAGAAGGGAGAGACTTGTGCAATTTTGACTCAAGCTTGGATATTTGAAGTTTAGTTCAAGAATTAACCATAGATTGGGCTTCTAGGTAAGCAATTGATTCTTGAATTCATGAGCTTAATGTGTAATCTTGTGTGTTCGAGGTTTGTTTGTAACCAAGAGCATGAGTTGAGTTGGTTTTGTTGGAATTAAAGCTTGATATGTGCATGCATGTAAAGAATACCTATGGAATCACAAAATCTAGCATGTAAATTGTAAATTATGAAAGATTGGAAGTGTAATCCCACATGCAAGCATGTTTTTGTTGAGTTTCATGGGAATAAGCACTAATTGCATCATTAGAAGTGAAAATGAAAGTCAAAATGGGCATGCATGTTGTTTATTAAAAATGGAAACCTTGAATGCATGAGTTTGAGTTAATTTGGGGTATGCATGTGATCAATTTGTGAAATTGAGCTCCATGTTGATGTATTTTAGTGTTGGTACCATGTTAGTACAAATATGTCTGAATTTTGAGCCATGGCATGCAAGAAATATTGGTTGGAATGTTGAATTCGAGCTCAAGAACTTAGCTGGAAAACCCAAAATTTTGATGTCCGCTCGAGCGGGGGAACCGCTGCTTGAGCAGGGATTTCGAGCTCCTAGTATTTTTCTTGCAGACATGGTGTTCGCTCAAGTGGGGAAGTTCACGCTCAAGCGGGGATCTTTGTAGGATGAACTTCCGCTCAAGCGTCCGAGTTCACGCTCGAGTGTAAAAATGATACATCCAGTACTTTTTGCAGACATGGCATCCGCTCGAGTGGGGAAGTTCATGCTCGAGCGGGGAGCCATGTAGAGAGGCCTTCCGCTCGAGCGCCAAAGTGCACGATTGAGCGTAAATTCGACCTAACCAGTACTTTTGCAGGCCTCAAGGGTCCGCTCGAACGGGGACCCTGTTTTCTGAAATTTTATTTAGGCGTTCTGTGTTTCGTTTTTCGTTCTCCTTCACTTCTAAGTACTCTTAGGCATGCATTGAGCATTGTAATTGAGTTAAAGAGATAAGAATAAAGCCTAAAGAGGAAAATGTGAATTTAAGAACGGATTGAATTGTTGGTGACCCTTTTGTGTTCATGGACTGTGTAGGGTCGAGCTCCAAGGCAAACCAACCAACCGATCACTGTGAGTAATATCGATATTTGGAAGCTTGTCATTTGTCCAATTGCTTATTTCCTTATAAGCCTTATGCCTTATGATTTGCTAGTTTGAATTGTGGACAAATGTCTGATAAGAATGAATGGGCCAGAGGCCGTTTTGATAAGAAAGAATGAATGGGCCAAAGGCTGTTTGACATGAATGGATGGGCCAAAGGCCGTTTTGACATGAATGGATGGGCCAAAGGCCGTTTGACATGAATGGATGGGCCAAAGGCCATTTGACATGAATGGATGGGCCAGAGGCTGTTTTGCCATAAATGAGTGGGCCAGAGGCCGTTTTGACAGGAACGAAAGATAAATGGGCCAAAGGCCAGTATGTTTGAAACCACAGTCACTTGACTTAAATTGTGTATATAGATGTTAAACAAAAATGTGAATTGGGCCCAAGGCCGTTCGGAGTATATTGTTCTACATATCGTTTGTATCTTCTTATTTGATATTATTCACTAGGCTATCGCTCACGCTCATTCATGTGTTTGTAGGTGAGCCAAGAGAGGTCCAGACCCAGCCCCAGTGAAGTCTATGTGGAACAGCCGAGTTTTGGAGAGTCATCCCTAGCGTCTCACGCACGAGACTCGTCTTCGCCTTTCTGCCATGTCATGTTATTTTTGTCATGTTGGCGAGGACTTTGCATATGTCTGTATATAGTTTTTCATGGGTTGACTTAGCTTGTGGATGATCCTGTTTGTATAGAACTTATGCTACTGTATTTCTGTTGTGAGTTTTTAATGTATATATGTTTGGTTGTTTGGATGTGCCATGTAAGCACAGCTCTATGGACAAAGTTTTGAACTGCTTCCGTTTGGCCCCCATTAACTCTGTTAAAATACAAATTATTTTTGTTTGAGGCCGTAGGTAATCTCATGATTACTGGCCGGTTATGTCCTTAACCCACGGGGGCGGGTTCGGGTCATGACAAAGAGAGAGAGAGAGAGAGAGAGAGAGAAATCTAGAAAGAGAAAGAGAGATATTTTTGGTCTAAATCTTCTAACCCTCCAAAATGGGGGAGAAACCCCCCT
The DNA here is from genome assembly GCA_030407325.1 of Camellia japonica. NCBI lineage: Eukaryota > Viridiplantae > Streptophyta > Magnoliopsida > Ericales > Theaceae > Camellia > Camellia japonica. Next base: position 58,902,963 of record JAPPVO010000029.1, read on the forward strand.
ATATATAGAAAAACACGCCTTGAGCTAAGAAACATCTCACCATACACGTGTATGGAGATGCAACTCAATGTGCAACAGTTGGCATAGTTGTCAATAAATATTTGGAAAACGAGACTGGTGGCTGATCGGCCACATCCATGGCCGACAGCCTTGGGGGTGGCCGATAGGTCACCAAGAGGTCCAAACACCAAGTTTTGGTCCAAAACAGGGTAGAGAAAGAACAAGATTTAAAGGCTCAAAGACAGGACATTCTGCCGAGGGCTTTGGGCGCTCAAAACGAACACAAACACACAATCACCGAGTGCACAAGCGATGATGTCTAAGTCTTGAGGATGGTAAAAAATGGGGTGTCTACACCACCTAAATATTTTTGAGAAATTTAGGAAACCCATGACTCTTGCCAAAGGCCACATGTCTGGCATCACCAAGATTGTCTCGGCTCAGGAACTTAGGTACGAGAGGAGAAGGACTTGAATTGAGCACCCCCGCTCGCCCGATCAAAGATCGGCCTCTACTAATCATGATGTAAATCTTATTTACATTATATGCTCTTGTTCCGGTTATTAGGCTAACCTTACTATGTGATGCGCATACAAGTATAGACTATTTGCCAAAATTGGAACATTTGATTTTATGTTTGTTTGCAAAATTGTTTCGAATATGTACCACTTGAAAAAGTGATTACAAAACATTATTCAAATTATTCCAATTCAAGCAATAAGCCTTCATCCACAGGTATTCAGACGGTTTATTAATTAAACACTTAGCCTTATGGCAAGCATGCTAGTCTTGGCAACATCAACATGCAATTATGCTAAAGTGAGTAAAGGCTCACCAAGTACTCCAAGCCAAGAAGATGATAAAGTTAGAAAAATGCATGATCCTAACTTATGCAATATGACTAATGCAATACATGCGATATGCAATTACTAGGCTCGGCTACTAATATGACATATTAGTCAATTTGAGAACATGCAGTCTAAGCACGTATTCAAAGAAGTATTTAAACGACAATGCAAGTTTAGCATGATGAACCGAGCCTCGGTACATGCAAGACAAGTGGATGCAAGCATGAAGAATGCTAAACAAAACATGATGCTTTAATCTAACCATCATAAGCAGATAAATAAAAGGGAGAAAGATGTGGAGTTGGAAGACATACACATTATTACAAATTTTGCGCCCTAACACGAAGGAGAGTCCAAATGAACTAACTAGCTAACTAAACTAATTAGCTATTACAACAACAAATGAATAATTTAGCTAAACTACTTAACTAATTATTACAAACTGAATGAATTAACGAATGAACTAATTGATTAACTAATCTAGCTAATTAAAATAATTACAACACGAGATGAATTAGCTATTCTAACTAATCAATTACAAAGTCACTATGTTAAGCACAACACTAATATATTTACAACACAGATCCCGAGGATCGATGGAGTGCTCATGCATGATTACGATTTCCACCCGAAAAGGCCACTGTTTCTACTGCTGACTACCTCTATTGCACAATAGAACACTTGCACTGATTTCCACCTCCAAACCAACTCTGTTCTGCTTCAAACAGACACTGCTTGATTTTGCACTGGTGGCCGGCAGAGGGCTGCCGTCCACCGATGATAGGCTGCCGACCACTGCTGACTGGATTGTCCTGCTGCAACAGAGAGCAAATAGAGTAGTGACAATGTATTCTCAAGGGTTTGTTTGCACAACTCACCCCTCCTTATCATTTAAACAGCTCAAAGGAGTAATAAGTTTGATTTCACAAACCACCAATGGATGTAATTTCATTGTATGATGGCTTATGAGTCAAGTGTGCAAGTTCAATAAATGCAACAAAACAAGACTCTCAAAACCACCTCCCTATCATGAAAGATTAAGGGAAGTAGTTGACAATGAATCTTGAACCGTTTATGTGACACCCCTGTTCCGTAATATGCTAATTTGTCCTTAATTTGGGTATGGTTATGTGTTAGCATGATTTTATGTGAATGTATGTGATTTTGGAATTTTATCTGTTCACCGTAGGAATATCTGTTTGAATAATCTGCTTTGAAAATTAAATTGAGGGCCTTATCAGCCACGGAACCCGAAATTGATCACGCCATTGTGATTGGCATAAATTTTAGAGCCTACGGTGAAATTTAATTAGAAATTGATTTTGGCCAGATTAAACTGATTAAATTGATAAATTGAGTGCCCAATTGTTATTATTATTATAATGGACTTAGTGGAGGTTGTTGTATACACCTCAATTCTCCTCCTTAGTTGCATTGTGGCTGATCTTGGACTCAAGAAAACTAGAGAGAGCCGACTATAGAGAGAGACAAAGAAGAATTGGCCAATTTTGGTCTTGAGACTTGGAGATTTGAAGATTAAGCTCAAGATTTGGCTAGAACTTGGGTATATAAGGCTCCTAGGTGAGTAAGTACTCCTTGAATCATGGGTTTGTGTTTGCTAATTGTAAATTCAGAGTTAAATAAGGATCAAGAGCATGAGTCAAGTTGGTTTTGTTAGAATTAAAGCTTGGTATGTGCATGCATGTATAAAATTGTGTTGAAATAGCATGTACAAGCTTGGTATACATGATTCATGTAGAGATTTAGTTGGAACTCATGTTTTGATCATCGTTTGTGTCATCTAAGTTGGAAATGAAAGTAATACATCACATGCATGTACAATCTATGAGGATAGGAGCTTTGAATGCATGAATGGGTATGATAGAATTGAGTTTAGTGTCAAATTGAGGCATGCATGTGATTTAATGTTGAAATTGAGCTTCATTGTGCTATGATTTGGTGTTTATGCCATGTTAGGACTAGTATACTTGAGGTTTGAGCCATAAAATGCAAGAATGTTAGTTTGAATGTCGAAATTGAACTCAAGAACTCAATCTGGGATTTCCAGAATTTTGACTCCCGCTCGAGCGGGGGAAGTGCCGCTCGAGCGGAGAATTCGAGCTCCCAGCATTTTCTGCAGACATGGTTCCCGCTCGAGCGGGGAAGTTGACGCTCGAGCGGGGAGCTATGTAGATAGGCAGTCCGCTCGAGCGGACGAGTTCACACTCGAGCGGAAATTTGAGGTAACCAGTACTTTTGCAGACTTAAGGGTTCGCTCGAGCGGGGAATCCCACGCTCGACCGGGAACCCTATTTTTTGAAATTTTGAAAATGCATCCTGTGTTCCGTTTTCCGTTCCCTTTCACTTACAAGCACTCTTAGGCATATGTTAGACACAGTAAATGAGTTAAAGGGATAAGAACGAAGCCTAAAGAGGAAAATGTGAATTTTGAACGGATTGAATTGTAAGTGACCCTTTTATGTTCATGGCGTGTGTAGGGTCGAGTTCCAGGGCGAACCAATCAACCGATCACTGAGAGTAATATCTTAACAAGATATTTGTAGTGTGTTATTGTCCAATTGTTACTTTTGCGTAAGTTTTGTAAGTTCATCAAATTGAATGGCGGACAACGATTGATATGAACGATTGGACCAAAGGCCGATTGACATGAATGATTGGGCCAAAGGCCGATTGAAATGAATGAAAGGCCGATTGAAATGAATGATTGGGCCGAAGGCCGATTGAAATGAATGATTGGGCCAAGGCCGATTGATACAAATGATTGGGCCAAAGGCCGATTGATGAATGATTGGGCCAAAGGCCGATTGATACAATGATTGGGCCAAAGGCCGATTGATATAAATGATTGGGCCAAAGGCCGATTGATATAAATGATTAGGCCAAAGGCCGATTGATATAAATGATTGGACCAAAGGCCGATTGATATGAATGATTGGGCCAAAGGCCGATTGACATGAATGATTGGGCCAAAGGCCGATTGACATGAATGATTGGGCCAAAGGCCGATTGATATAAATGATTGGGCCGAAGGCCGTTTGTTGTACTGTTCCAATAATTGCTTATGTAACTTGTTTATTTGATATTATTCACTGGGCATTCGCTGACGCTCATTCATGTATTTGTAGGTGAGCCAAGTGAGGTCCAACCCCAGCCCCAGTGAGGTCAGCTAGGAACAACAGGAGTTTTGGGAGAGTCAGCCTCGTGTCTCACGCACGAGACCCAACCTTGCCATTTTATTACGTATTTATATTCTGTCTTGTTGGCAAGGAACTTGTGTATATTTGTATATAGCGTGCTATGGGTCGACTCAGTCTAGATGATCCTGTCTGTAAAGAAGTTTATGCTACTGTACTTTTGATGTGGGTTATTAACGCATATGAGTATGGGTTGTTTTGGTGTGCATATAAGCACAGCTCTATGGACAAAGTTTTAAATTTTGCTTCCGTTTGGCCCCTTTACTCTGATGAGTTATGTCTAATTTGAATTGAGGCCGTAAGTAATCTCAGGATTACTGGCCGGTTATGTCCTTAACCCTTGGGGGCGGGTTTGGGTCATGACAGAGTGGTATCAGAGCACGAGTTAATAACTTACACACTTGTCCAGAAAGAGCAATAAGTGTCTAGAAAAGACCTAGGATGCATTCATAAGTATGAAATTGAAAGCGTCGAGGATGTGCTTAATTATTGTAATATGAACGATTACACGTTATAAATTTACGACTACTTGCTTCACCATTATCTGAATATGTATGCTTTTGTTATGTGCATACTTGTATATCTTTTGTGTGAAATATAATGCAAGTTTAATCGGATGGTGAGAACAAGAGGTGATGAGTTAGAGGAATCCTCCACTGCCAGAATAGACAGAATAGAAAGACTGATACAGCAAATGTCAGAAACTTTGAGACAACAACAGGAATGGCAGCAACAGTGGCAACAACCGCATCCTCCACCTCCACCTCCGGCACCTCCTGCGCCAGATAACCAGAATGATGACCGAATCATAGCTCTCACCAAAGAATTCAAGAAAATGAAACCTCCAGAGTTCCATGGTGGATTAGACCCTTTGAAAGCTGAAGCTTGGGTTCTTGGCATCGAAAAATTGTTTGAGGTATTTTTGTGTTCCGAGACGCAGAAAGTGCTTCTAGCCACCTTTATGCTAGAAGACGAAGCGAGGAGATGGTGGATGTTAATGCGTGAGAGTTACAAAGATGCTGATTGGGCGAAATTTCTGGAAATCTTCTACGACAAATACTTCCCGCAGTGTGTTCGGGATAGGAAGGTGGCAGAGTTCATGGAACTGAGGCAAAACAGTATGACTGTAGCCGAGTACGAGGCCAAGTTCACTAAATTAGCCAGGTTCGCGCCACACGTGATTGATACAGACTATAAAAAGGCGAGACATTTTGAGGGTGGACTTCGAAGTGACATTCTAGAGAAAGTGAATGTCTTGAAACTGGAAACCTACATTGGGGTGCTTGACAGGGCTTTGATATCAGAAGCTAATATAGCTAGGCAAACCAAACCGGCAACTGACTGGAAGGGTGGTAAAAGGCAGGGCTTCTTTTCAAAGAAGAAGTTTCCAAAGAAGCAAAATACGGGCTCCTCGAATACTTCTAATTCTTCTCGAGATACAACCCCGTTGTGTAATATTTGTAACAACAGGCATCGTGGGGTTTGCTACCGCGTGTCAGGAGCTTGTTTTAATTGTGGTAAGTAGGGGCACATGGCCAGGGATTGTAAATAGAACCGTGGAAAATTTGCTGCTAGTTCAACAGCATCAGTCCCAAAACCAGGAAATGTTACGGGATCTACTCCAGCCGGGAATACCGTGAGACAGGAGAGGGTTTTTGCACTTATTCCAGGCGATACACGGAATGCCAATGCTGTTGTCTCAGGTACTATTTCAATATGTAAGCAGGATGCCTTTGTATTAATCGATTCTGGATCAACACACTCATTTGTGACATATACATTTGCATCTAGACTAAATAGACCCCTAGAGTTATTACCATATTTGTTGTGTGTGTCTGCTCCATCGGGGGAATCTGTGTTATGTGACTATATATATCGGTTTTGTGACATGCATATTGAGGATGCTACCTTATATGTAGATTTATTGCCCTTGAACTTTAGACATTTTGATGTAATTTTGGGCATGGATTGGTTGACCAAGTATTGTGCCACCATAGACTGTGTAACGAAGAGGGTTGTATTTAAGCCACCAGAACAAAAAGAAATTGTGTTTGTGGGTAATGGGGTAGTGCCTCCACCTTATTTGATATCTGCAATGAAAGCATGTAAATTGATCAGGAAGGGGTGCCAGGGTTATCTGTGCTATGTGTTGACTGAACAATCTGTGGATGTTGAATTGAATAATATTCCTATTGCTAGAGAATTTCCAGATGTGTTTCCAAATGAATTGCCAGGGGAATTGATAGACAGGGAGATAGAGTTCACTATTAAGACTGTGCCAGGCACCCAGCCTATTTCTAAGGCTCCCTACAGAATGGCTACCGCTGAAATGAAAGAGTTGGAAGAACAATTGCAAGATCTGCTGGATAAGGGGTTTATCCGACCTAGCACTTCGCCTTGGGGTGCACCGGTGCTGTTTGTGGAAAAGAAGGATGGTACTTTGCGCCTGTGCATCGACTATCGGGAATTGAATAAGGTAACAGTAAAGAACAAATATCCCCTACCCCGTATTGATGATTTATTTGACCAGTTGCAGGGATCACAGGTGTTTTCTAAGATTGATTTGAGATCCGGGTATCATCAACTGAAAGTTAAGGCAGAGGATGTTGAGAAAACAGCATTCAGAACGAGGTATGGTCATTTTGAGTTTCTTGTTATGCCATTTGGAGTGACTAATGCTCCGGCAGCATTTATGGACCTAATGAATAGAATTTTTAAAATCTACCTTGACGAGTTTGTTGTGGTCTTCATCGATGATATTTTGATATACTCCAAAGATAGACTTGAACATGAACATCACTTGAGAACATGAACATCACTTGAGGACTGTTTTACAAATACTTCGGGAAAGAAAATTATTTGCTAAACTAAAGAAATGTGAGTTTTGGTTGGATGAGGTTGTTTTCTTAGGGCATGTGATCAACAAGGAAGGAATTTTAGTGGACCCACAGAAAATAGAGGCAATTGTGAATTGGCCCACACCAACTAATGTGACAGAAGTTCGCAGCTTCATGGGCTTGGCTGGGTACTACAAGAGGTTTGTAAAGGACTTTTCGAAATTAGCTGTGCCTCTTACCCAATTGACACGTAAAGGGCAACCATTTGAGTGGAACAATGAAAGAGAATCAGCCTTTCATGAATTGAAGACAAGATTGACTACTGCACCAATTTTGACATTACCTTCAGGTACGGAAAATTTCGTAATCTTTAGTGATGCGTCTTATAAGGGTTTGGGTTGTGTGTTAATGCAGAACGGAAAGGTTATTGCTTACGCCTCCCGACAATTGAAGCCACATGAGAAGAATTATCCAACCCATGACCTAGAATTGGCCGCAGTTGTTTTGAAAATCTGGCGGCATTACTTGTATGGGGCAAAGTGCGAAGTCTACACGGATCATAAGAGCCTGAAATACTTCTTCACGCAGAAAGAGTTGAATATGCGTCAGAGAAGATGGCTAGAACTGATAAAAGACTACGATCTAGAGATTCAATATCACCCCGGGAAGGCTAATACAGTGGCTGATGCTTTGAGCAGAAAATCAACAGGGAGTATGGCTTGCTTGCTTACTGAGCAGAGGGAGATTTTGCAGGACTTTGAGAAGTCTGAAATTGAAGTGGTGGTATGTGAACAGGGCGGATTGATAGCCGCCATTACAGCCGAGCCGGCGATCATTGATGAAATCAAGCAGAAACAGAAAGAGGATGAGTTCCTTAGAAAGGTAATTGATGAATTTGAGACGAGTCCAAAAGCAGAATTCAGCATTGAGAATGAACTGTTGAAATTCCGAAACAGAATGTGTGTCCCTGATATCCCGGAACTAAAGAAGAGAGTTTTGGATGAAGCCCACAGATCTGTATTTGCTATGCATCCCGGCAACAATAAAATGTATCGGGATTTGAAACAAACCTATTGGTGGCCTAAGATGAAGAAAGAGATTACAGAATATGTGTCCAAGTGTCTTCAGTGTCAGCAAGTTAAGGCTGAACATCAGAAACCAGGCGGTCTACTTCAACCTCTCCCTATTCCCGAGTGAAAGTGAGAACATGTGACTATGGATTTTGTCGTTGGCCTACCTCGGACTTCTCGAGGTATGGATTCTGTTTGGGTAGTAGTTGATAGACTGACTAAATCTGCACATTTTCTGCCTGTCAAAACTACGTTTACTGCTTATAGATTGGCTACCATTTATGTCGATGAGATTGTCCGCTTGCACGGTGTCCCAGTGTCTATTGTGTCGGATAGAGATCTGAAATTTGTATCTAGATTGTGGAAGAGTTTGCAGGAAGCTATGGGAACAGAGCTACGGTTCAGTACTGCATTCCACCCACAGACAGATGGGCAGTCAGAACAAACAATACAAACTTTGGAAGATATGCTTCGCATGTGTGCTTTGGATTTTCAGGGGAGTTGGGAAGATTATTTGCCGCTTGCAGAATTTGCCTACAATAACAGCTTCCACTCCAGCATTGGTATGGCACCATACGAGGCTTTGTATGGTAGGAGGTGTAGATCACCTATTTGTTGGACAGAGGTCGGGGATAGAGCTTTGCTTGGGCCAGAAATTGTGCAAGACACTTCTGAGAAAATCAAGACTATTCGCCAAAGGCTCAAAACAGCTCAGGACAGACAAAAGAATTATGCAGACGTTCGGAGAAGACCTCTTGAGTATGAGGTTGGTGACCATGTGTTCATTCGTGTTTCTCCGATGAAAGGCCAAATCAGATTTGGGAAAAAGGGCAAGTTGTCGCCCCGTTACATTGGGCCGTTTTAGATTTTCGAGAGACTTGGTCCAGTTGCATATAGAATTGCCTTACCACCGGGATTTGAACAAATCCACAATGTGTTTCATGTGTCGATGTTAAGGGGTTACCTCCGAGACCCGTTTCATGTGATTGATTATCACCGGGTAGCTTTGGATGAGAATATGGAATACGCCGAATGGCCGGAACGAATTGTTGACAGGCAAGTGAAACAGTTGAGAAGCAAGTCCATCCCAATGGTGAAAGTGGAATGGAAAGAACACTATGGGACGGATGCTACATGGGAAAAAGAGGAGGAAATGCGACTACGCTACCCACACTTGTTTCCCGACGAAGGTAAATTAAGTTTGGAGGACCAAACTTCCTAAAGGGGGGGAGACTGTGACACCCCTGTTCCGTAATATGCTAATTTGTCCTTAATTTGGGTATGGTTATGTGTTAGCATGATTTTATGTGAATGTATGTGATTTTGGAGTTTTATCTGTTCACCGTAGGAATATCTGTTTGAATAATCTGCTTTGAAAATTAAATTGAGGGCCTTATCGGCCACGGAACCCGAAATTGATCACGCCATTGTGATTGGCATAAATTTTAGAGCCTACGGTGAAATTTAATTAGAAATTGATTCTGGCCAGATTAAACTGATTAAATTGATAAATTGAGTGCCCAATTGTTATTATTATTATAATGGACTTAGTGGAGGTTGTTGTATACACCTCAATTCTCCTCCTTAGTTGCATTGTGGCTGATCTTGGACTCAAAAAAACTAGAGAGAGCCGACTATAGAGAGAGACAAAGAAGAATTGGGCAATTTTGGTCTTGAGACTTGGAGATTTGAAGATTAAGCTCAAGATTTGGCTAGAACTTGGGTGTATAAGGCTCCTAGGTGAGTAAGTACTCCTTGAATCATGGGTTTGTGTTTGCTAATTGTAAATTCAGAGTTAAATAAGGATCAAGAGCATGAGTCAAGTTGGTTTTGTTAGAATTAAAGCTTGGTATGTGCATGCATGTATAAAATTGTGTTGAAATAGCATGTACAAGCTTGGTATACATGATTCATGTAGAGATTTAGTTGGAACTCATGTTTTGATCATCGTTTGTGTCATCTAAGTTGGAAATGAAAGTAATACATCACATGCATGTACAATCTATGAGGATAGGAGCTTTGAATGCATGAATGGGTATGATAGAATTGAGTTTAGTGTCAAATTGAGGCATGCATGTGATTCAATGTTGAAATTGAGCTTCATTGTGCTATGATTTGGTGTTTATGCCATGTTAGGACTAGCATACTTGAGGTTTGAGCCATAAAATGCAAGAATGTTGGTTTGAATGTCGAAATTGAACTCAAGAACTCAATCTGGGATTTCCAGAATTTTGACTCCCGCTCGAGCGGGGGAAGTGCCGCTCGAGCGGAGAATTCGAGCTCCCAGCATTTTCTGCAGACATGGTTCCCGCTCGAGCGGGGAAGTTGACGCTCGAGCGGGGAGCCATGTAGATAGGCAGTCCGCTCGAGCGGACGAGTTCACACTCGAGCGGAAATTTGAGGTAACCAGTACTTTTGCAGACTTAAGGGTCCACTCGAGCGGGGAATCCCACGCTCGAGCGGGAACCCTGTTTTCTGAAATTTTGAAAATGCATCTTGTGTTCTGTTTTCCGTTCCCTTTCACTTACAAGCACTCTTAGGCATATGTTAGACACAGTAAATGAGTTAAAGGGATAAGAACGAAGCCTAAAGAGGAAAATGTGAATTTTGAACGGATTGAATTGTAAGTGACCCTTTTAGGTTCATGGCGTGTGTAGGGTCGAGTTCCAGGGCGAACCAATCAACCGATCACTGAGAGTAATATCTTAACAAGATATTTGTAGTGTGTTATTGTCCAATTGTTACTTTTGCGTAAGTTTTGTAAGTTCATCAAATTGAATGGCGGACAACGATTGATATGAACGATTGGACCAAAGGCCGATTGACATGAATGATTGGGCCAAAGGCCGATTGAAATGAATGACTGGGCCGAAGGCCGATTGAAATGAATGATTGGGCCAAGGGCCGATTGATACAAATGATTGGGCCAAAGGCCGATTGAAATGAATGATTGGGCCAAAGGCCGATTGATACAATGATTGGGCCAAAGGCCGATTGATACAATGATTGGGCCAAAGGCCGATTGATATAAATGATTAGGCCAAAGGCCGATTGATATAAATGATTGGGCCAAAGGCCGATTGACATGAATGATTGGACCAAAGGCCGATTGACATGAATGATTGGGCCAAAGGCTGATTGACATGAATGATTGGGCCAAAGGCCGATTGACATGAATGATTGGGCCAAAGGCCGATTGACATAAATGATTGGGCCGAAGGCCGATTGATATAAATGATTGGGCCGAAGGCCGTTTGTTGTACTGTTCCAATAATTGCTTATGTAACTTGTTTATTTGATATTATTCACTAGGCATTCGCTCATGCTCATTCATGTATTTGTAGGTGAGCCAAGTGAGGTCCAACCCCAGCCCCAGTGAGGTCAGCTAGGAACAGCAGGAGTTTTGGGAGAGTCGGCCTCGTGTCTCATGCACGAGACCCAACCTTGCCATTTTGTTACGTATTTATATTCTGTCTTGTTGGCAAGGATCTTGTGTATATTTGTATATAGCGTGCTATGGGTCGACTCAGTCTAGATGATCCTGTCTGTAAAGAAGTTTATGCTACTGTACTTTTGATGTGGGTTATTAACGCATATGAGTATGGGTTGTTTTGGTGTGCATATAAGCACAGCTCTATGGACAAAGTTTTAAATTTTGCTTCCGTTTGGCCCCTTTACTCTGATGAGTTATGTCTAATTTGAATTGAGGCCGTAAGTAATCTCAGGATTACTGGCCGGTTATGTCCTTAACCCGTGGGGGCGGGTTTGGGTCATGACAGAGTGGTATCAGAGCACGAGTTAATAACTTACACACTTGTCCAGAAAGAGCAATAAGTGTCTAGAAAAGACCTAGGATGCATTCATAAGTATGAAATTGAAAGCGTCGAGGATGTGCTTAATTATTGTAATATGAACGATTACACGTTATAAATTTACGACTACTTGCTTCACCATTATCTGAATATGTATGCTTTTGTTATGTGCATACTTGTATATCTTTTGTGTGAAATATAATGCAAGTTTAATCGGATGGTGAGAACAAGAGGTGATGAGTTAGAGGAATCCTCCACTGCCAGAATAGACAGAATAGAAAGACTGATACAGCAAATGTCAGAAACTTTGAGACAACAACAGGAATGGCAGCAACAGTGGCAACAACCGCATCCTCCACCTCCACCTCCGGCACCTCCTGCGCCAGATAACCAGAATGATGACCGAATCATAGCTCTCACCAAAGAATTCAAGAAAATGAAACCTCCAGAGTTCCATGGTGGATTAGACCCTTTGAAAGCTGAAGCTTGGGTTCTTGGCATCGAAAAATTGTTTGAGGTATTTTTGTGTTCCGAGACGCAGAAAGTGCTTCTAGCCACCTTTATGCTAGAAGACGAAGCGAGGAGATGGTGGATGTTAATGCGTGAGAGTTACAAAGATGCTGATTGGGCGAAATTTCTGGAAATCTTCTACGACAAATACTTCCCGCAGTGTGTTCGGGATAGGAAGGTGGCAGAGTTCATGGAACTGAGGCAAAACAGTATGACTGTAGCCGAGTACGAGGCCAAGTTCACTAAATTAGCCAGGTTCGCGCCACACGTGATTGATACAGACTATAAAAAGGCGAGACATTTTGAGGGTGGACTTCGAAGTGACATTCTAGAGAAAGTGAATGTCTTGAAACTGGAAACCTACATTGGGGTGCTTGACAGGGCTTTGATATCAGAAGCTAATATAGCTAGGCAAACCAAACCGGCAACTGACTGGAAGGGTGGTAAAAGGCAGGGCTTCTTTTCAAAGAAGAAGTTTCCAAAGAAGCAAAATACGGGCTCCTCGAATACTTCTAATTCTTCTCGAGATACAACCCCGTTGTGTAATATTTGTAACAACAGGCATCGTGGGGTTTGCTACCGCGTGTCAGGAGCTTGTTTTAATTGTGGTAAGTAGGGGCACATGGCCAGGGATTGTAAATAGAACCGTGGAAAATTTGCTGCTAGTTCAACAGCATCAGTCCCAAAACCAGGAAATGTTACGGGATCTACTCCAGCCGGGAATACCGTGAGACAGGAGAGGGTTTTTGCACTTATTCCAGGCGATACACGGAATGCCAATGCTGTTGTCTCAGGTACTATTTCAATATGTAAGCAGGATGCCTTTGTATTAATCGATTCTGGATCAACACACTCATTTGTGACATATACATTTGCATCTAGACTAAATAGACCCCTAGAGTTATTACCATATTTGTTGTGTGTGTCTGCTCCATCGGGGGAATCTGTGTTATGTGACTATATATATCGGTTTTGTGACATGCATATTGAGGATGCTACCTTATATGTAGATTTATTGCCCTTGAACTTTAGACATTTTGATGTAATTTTGGGCATGGATTGGTTGACCAAGTATTGTGCCACCATAGACTGTGTAACGAAGAGGGTTGTATTTAAGCCACCAGAACAAAAAGAAATTGTGTTTGTGGGTAATGGGGTAGTGCCTCCACCTTATTTGATATCTGCAATGAAAGCATGTAAATTGATCAGGAAGGGGTGCCAGGGTTATCTGTGCTATGTGTTGACTGAACAATCTGTGGATGTTGAATTGAATAATATTCCTATTGCTAGAGAATTTCCAGATGTGTTTCCAAATGAATTGCCAGGGGAATTGATAGACAGGGAGATAGAGTTCACTATTAAGACTGTGCCAGGCACCCAGCCTATTTCTAAGGCTCCCTACAGAATGGCTACCGCTGAAATGAAAGAGTTGGAAGAACAATTGCAAGATCTGCTGGATAAGGGGTTTATCCGACCTAGCACTTCGCCTTGGGGTGCACCGGTGCTGTTTGTGGAAAAGAAGGATGGTACTTTGCGCCTGTGCATCGACTATCGGGAATTGAATAAGGTAACAGTAAAGAACAAATATCCCCTACCCCGTATTGATGATTTATTTGACCAGTTGCAGGGATCACAGGTGTTTTCTAAGATTGATTTGAGATCCGGGTATCATCAACTGAAAGTTAAGGCAGAGGATGTTGAGAAAACAGCATTCAGAACGAGATATGGTCATTTTGAGTTTCTTGTTATGCCATTTGGAGTGACTAATGCTCCGGCAGCATTTATGGACCTAATGAATAGAATTTTTAAAATCTACCTTGACGAGTTTGTTGTGGTCTTCATCGATGATATTTTGATATACTCCAAAGATAGACTTGAACATGAACATCACTTGAGGACTGTTTTACAAATACTTCGGGAAAGAAAATTATTTGCTAAACTAAAGAAATGTGAGTTTTGGTTGGATGAGGTTGTTTTCTTAGGGCATGTGATCAACAAGGAAGGAATTTTAGTGGACCCACAGAAAATAGAGGCAATTGTGAATTGGCCCACACCAACTAATGTGACAGAAGTTCGCAGCTTCATGGGCTTGGCTGGGTACTACAAGAGGTTTGTAAAGGACTTTTCGAAATTAGCTGTGCCTCTTACCCAATTGACACGTAAAGGACAACCATTTGAGTGGAACAATGAAAGAGAATCAGCCTTTCATGAATTGAAGACAAGATTGACTACTGCACCAATTTTGACATTACCTTCAGGTACGGAAAATTTCGTAATCTTTAGTGATGCGTCTTATAAGGGTTTGGGTTGTGTGTTAATGCAGAACGGAAAGGTTATTGCTTACGCCTCCCGACAATTGAGGCCACATGAGAAGAATTATCCAACACATGACCTAGAATTGGCCGCAGTTGTTTTGAAAATCTGGCGGCATTACTTGTATGGGGCAAAGTGCGAAGTCTACACGGATCATAAGAGCCTGAAATACTTCTTCACGCAGAAAGAGTTGAATATGCGTCAGAGAAGATGGCTAGAACTGATAAAAGACTACGATCTAGAGATTCAATATCACCCCGGGAAGGCTAATACAGTGGCTGATGCTTTGAGCAGAAAATTAACAGGGAGTATGGCTTGCTTGCTTACTGAGCAGAGGGAGATTTTGCAGGACTTTGAGAAGTCTGAAATTGAAGTGGTGGTATGTGAACAGGGCGGATTGATAGCCGCCATTACAGCCGAGCCGGCGATCATTGATGAAATCAAGCAGAAACAGAAAGAGGATGAGTTCCTTAGAAAGGTAATTGATGAATTTGAGACGAGTCCAAAAGCAGAATTCGGCATTGAGAATGAACTGTTGAAATTCCGAAACAGAATGTGTGTCCCTGATATCCCGGAACAAAAGAAGAGAGTTTTGGATGAAGCCCACAGATCTGTATTTGCTATGCATCCCGGCAACAATAAAATGTATCGGGATTTGAAACAAACCTATTGGTGGCCTAAGATGAAGAAAGAGATTGCAGAATATGTGTCCAAGTGTCTTCAGTGTCAGCAAGTTAAGGCTGAACATCAGAAACCAGGCGGTCTACTTCAACCTCTCCCTATTCCCGAGTGGAAGTGGGAACATGTGACTATTGATTTTGTCGTTGGCCTACCTCGGACTTCTCGAGGTATGGATTCTGTTTGGGTAGTAGTTGATAGACTGACTAAATCTGCACATTTTCTGCCTGTCAAAACTACGTTTACTGCTTATAGATTGGCTACCATTTATGTTGATGAGATTGTCCGCTTGCACGGTGTCCCAGTGTCTATTATGTCGGATAGAGATCTGAAATTTGTATCTAGATTGTGGAAGAGTTTGCAGGAAGCTATGGGAACAGAACTACGGTTCAGTACTGCATTCCACCCACAGACAGATGGGCAGTCAGAACAAACAATACAAACTTTGGAAGATATGCTTCGCATGTGTGCTTTGGATTTTCAGGGGAGTTGGGAAGATTATTTGCCGCTTGCAGAATTTGCCTACAATAACAGCTTCCACTCCAGCATCGGTATGGCACCATACGAGGCTTTGTATGGTAGGAGGTGTAGATCACCTATTTGTTGGACAGAGGTCGGGGATAGAGCTTTGCTTGGGCCAGAAATTGTGCAAGACACTTCTGAGAAAATCAAGACTATTCGCCAAAGGCTCAAAACAGCTCAGGACCGACAAAAGAATTATGCAGACGTTCGGAGAAGACCTCTTGAGTATGAGGTTGGTGACCATGTGTTCATTCGTCTTTCTCCGATGAAAGGCCAAATCAGATTTGGGAAAAAGGGCAAGTTGTCACCCCGTTACATTGGGCCGTTTTAGATTTTCGAGAGACTTGGTCGAGTTGCATATAGAATTGCCTTACCACCGAGATTTGAACAAATCCACAATGTGTTTCATGTGTCGATGTTAAGGGGTTACCTCCGAGACCCGTTTCATGTGATTGATTATCACCGGGTAGCTTTGGATGAGAATATGGAATATGCCGAATGGCCGGAACGAATTGTTGACAGGCAAGTGAAACAGTTGAGAAGCAAATCCATCCCAATGGTGAAAGTGGAATGGAAAGAACACTATGGGACGGATGCTACATGGGAAAAAGAGAAGGAAATACGACTACGCTACCCACACTTGTTTCCCGACGAAGGTAAATTAAGTTTGGAGGACCAAACTTCCTAAAGGGGGGGAGACTGTGACACCCCTGTTCTGTAATATGCTAATTTGTCCTTAATTTGGGTATGGTTATGTGTTAGCATGATTTTATGTGAATGTATGTGATTTTGGAGTTTTATCTGTTCACCGTAGGAATATCTGTTTGAATAATCTGCTTTGAAAATTAAATTGAGGGCCTTATCGGCCACGGAACCCGAAATTGATCACGCCATTGTGATTGGCATAAATTTTAGAGCCTACGGTGAAATTTAATTAGAAATTGATTCTGACCAGATTAAACTGATTAAATTGATAAATTGAGTGCCCAATTGTTATTATTATTATAATGGACTTAGTGGAGGTTGTTGTATACACCTCAATTCTCCTCCTTAGTTGCATTGTGGCTGATCTTGGACTCAAAAAAACTAGAGAGAGCCGACTATAGAGAGAGACAAAGAAGAATTGGGCAATTTTGGTCTTGAGACTTGGAGATTTGAAGATTAAGCTCAAGATTTGGCTAGAACTTGGGTGTATAAGGCTCCTAGGTGAGTAAGTACTCCTTGAATCATGGGTTTGTGTTTGCTAATTGTAAATTCAGAGTTAAATAAGGATCAAGAGCATGAGTCAAGTTGGTTTTGTTAGAATTAAAGCTTGGTATGTGCATGCATGTATAAAATTGTGTTGAAATAGCATGTACAAGCTTGGTATACATGATTCATGTAGAGATTTAGTTGGAACTCATGTTTTGATCATCGTTTGTGTCATCTAAGTTGGAAATGAAAGTAATACATCACATGCATGTACAATCTATGAGGATAGGAGCTTTGAATGCATGAATGGGTATGATACAATTGAGTTTAGTGTCAAATTGAGGCATGCATGTGATTCAATGTTGAAATTGAGCTTCATTGTGCTATGATTTGGTGTTTATGCCATGTTAGGACTAGCATACTTGAGGTTTGAGCCATAAAATGCAAGAATGTTGGTTTGAATGTCGAAATTGAACTCAAGAACTCAATCTGGGATTTCCAGAATTTTGACTCCCGCTCGAGCGGGGGAAGTGCCGCTCGAGCGGAGAATTCGAGCTCCCAGCATTTTCTGCAGACATGGTTCCCGCTCAAGCGGGGAAGTTGACGCTCGAGCGGGGAGCCATGTAGATAGGCAGTCCGCTCGAGCGGACGAGTTCACGCTTGAGCGGAAATTTGAGGTAACCAGTACTTTTGCAGACTTAAGGGTCCGCTCGAGCGGGGAATCCCACGCTCGAGCGGGAACCTTGTTTTCTGAAATTTTGAAAATGCATCCTGTGTTCCGTTTTCCGTTCCCTTTCACTTACAAGCACTCTTAGGCATATGTTAGACACAGTAAATGAGTTAAAGGGATAAGAACGAAGCCTAAAGAGGAAAATGTGAATTTTGAACGGATTGAATTGTTAGTGACCCTTTTATGTTCATGGCGTGTGTATGGTCGAGTTCCAGGGCGAACCAATCAACCGATCACTGTGAGTAATATCCTAACAAGATATTTGTAGTGTTTTATTGTCCAATTGTTACTTTTGCGCAAGTTTTGTAAGTTCATCAAATTGAATGGCGGACAACGATTGATATGAACGATTGGACCAAAGGCCGATTGACATGAATGATTGGGCCAAAGGCCGATTGAAATGAATGATTGGGCCAAAGGCCGATTGAAATGAATGATTGGGCCAAGGGCCGATTGATACAAATGATTGGGCCAAAGGCCGATTGAAATGAATGATTGGGCCAAAGGCCGATTGATATAAATGATTGGGCCAAAGGCCGATTGAAATGAATGATTGGGCCGAAGGCCGATTGAAATGAATGATTGGGGCAAGGGCCGATTGATACAAATGATTGGGCCAAAGGCCGATTGAAATGAATGATTGGGCCAAAGGCCAATTGATACAATGATTGGGCCAAAGGCCGATTGATACAATGATTGGGCCAAAGGCCGATTGATATAAATGATTTGGCCAAAGGCCGATTAATATAAATGATTGGGCCAAAGGCCAATTGATATAAATGATTGGACCAAAGGCCGATTGACATGAATGATTGGGCCAAAGGCCGATTGACATGAATGATTGGGCCAAAGGCCGATTGACATAAATGATTGGGCCAAAAGCCGATTGACATAAATGATTGGGCCGAAGGCCGATTGATATAAATGATTGGGCCGAAGGCCGTTTGTTGTACTGTTCCAATAATTGCTTATGTAACTTGTTTATTTGATATTATTCACTGGGCATTCGCTCACGCTCATTCATGTATTTGTAGGTGAGCCAAGTGAGGTCCAACCCCAGCGCCAGTGAGGTCAGCTAGGAACAGCAGGAGTTTTGGGAGAGTCAGCCTCGTGTCTCACGCACGAGACCCAACCTTGCCATTTTGTTACGTATTTATATTCTGTCTTGTTGGCAAGGATCTTGTGTATATTTGTATATAGCTTGCTATGGGTCGACTCAGTCTAGATGATCCTGTCTGTAAAGAAGTTTATGCTACTGTACTTTTGATGTGGGTTATTAACGCATATGAGTATGGGTTGTTTTGGTGTGCATATAAGCACAGCTCTATGGACAAAGTTTTAAATTTTTCTTCCGTTTGGCCCCTTTACTCTGATGAGTTATGTCTAATTTGAATTGAGGCCGTAAGTAATCTCAGGATTACTGGCCGGTTATGTCCTTAACCCTTGGGGGCGGGTTTGGGTCATGACAATTTACATCACTAATGAGTTCAAAACGACTCAAGACTCAAGGGTTCAATTAACATTCGATTGAACCCAAACCAAATTATTATCTTGCACATTTTTATTCACCAATTTTATTACTTCATTTTAGAATACCACCCATTCTTTAGTCAATTGAGTCCAAAGGTGAATTTAAGTCCTCTAGCGGAAAGATGGCTCAAACCAAGTGTTGCTTTGGGCGTGAAAGAGACATCATAAAGTTGGTAATGAACCCCCAAAGGGATTAAACAATTAAGCATGACACCTCAATCTCATGCTTAAACAAACAAATACTTTGAAATCACTTTCAAAGCAAATGAAAAGCCAAGAAAGGAGGCAGGTTGCAGAGATGATTAAGAGTGATCACAAGTATGGAAAGCCATAAATAAATGCAATCAACTCAAATAAGGTGGTGTCTAAGGCCTAAAACACCAAACTCATGAGAACAATTACACTACATGCATGCAATATAAGGTTCAAATGCAATGAACACTTAAAAATAGTCATAAAATAGTGCTAAATAAGTCCTAAAGCATGCTAGAATTAAGACAAAAATAGCTAGGACAATAAGCTAAAACATGGACCATGCTAGGCTAGTAAGCAAAACACAAGGAGGGGAGGCTAACCCCTCCAATTTTGGGCTTCAAACCATGATTTTAGCTACTAAAATAACTTTGAAAATCAGTATTTAAAAGCTCAAAAAAAGATAGTGCAAAGGGGGGAAACACATGGGTAAAGGCCTTGAGAACAAGGTGTAAAGAAGGGTGAACCACCCCTCAACCTTTATTGGCCTTCAAACCCAAGTTTCAGCCCAAAAATATAGATTTTTTACAGCCCAAAAATAGTTGGAAAACTGTAGAAAAAAGAGTAATTAAAACAAGTAAAGAGGCAAAGCTTTATACCTCTTGAAGAGAGTATCACTTTTAAGCAATAAAACAAGGCAAACACACCTTCAAGAGCTCAAATAAGGCTCAAAGGTACCTCAGTTAAAAGATGGAGAGGTTTGGTTAAGAGCGTATAGGCAAAAGCTTGCAAAAAGCTAAGAAATTTCAAGAGAGAGAGAGAGAGAATTGTAGAGAGAGAGAGAGAGTTTTCGCTCTAAAAATTCCAACCTTTTTAATGAAAGGGGAGGCCTCCTATATATAGAAAACCAAGAAAGTCCCTCAAAAACATCCAGCCATACACGTGAGAGCAGATGAAAGTATCTCTGCAAACAGCTGGCACATCTGTCACAAGACATCTACAAAACACATTGGTGACTGGCAGGCCACATTAGTGGCTGGCAACCAGAAGTAGTGGTCGGCAGGCCATAGCAGTGGCTGATAGGCCACCAGAGGTTGCAGGCTTGAAAATCTAAGGTTTTGGTCCAAAAACAAGGCAACAGGGGTGCAAGGTTTGAAAGGCTAAATGCTGTGACATTTCGCTGAGGACTTCGAGTACTTGACAAGCATATACACTCATCATTAGGTGTGCAAGCGATGACGTCCAAGTCGTATGCACGTTCAAAAATGGGATGTCTACAATTGTCCCTCTTTGACAGAACTCGGAATCATGAAATGATGTGAGTGAATGTCAAAGCCTGAAGATGACCCATTTTGACAAGGACATAAGACTTGTACAAACAATCAAAACAAAAATATATGGTTGTGCCCGCAGGCTACCTACGTATCCCTTTGCAAAGAATCAAACCAGCGTAGTTTTGGGGCAAGATGCAAACGATATGCACAAAAACTTTGAAAGCTGGACCCACACGCTTCGCATAGCTGATTATTTTGAAAACTCATGATCATGCGAGATGATGCAACAAGCAATAACAGATGCAATAAACAATAACAAGATAATAACCAGTAATAACAAGATAGCAACACGTGAATGAGCAATTGTGAGCTTAAAACCAACACAGGTTCTATGCAAAAGATATAAAACACACTTTGACCATGCCAAAATGAGAGACGAGGAAAGAAAACACCGTTCAAGGTTGCGTTTCACGTATCTCGAGAAACTGAGAAACGAAAACCACTCGGGGTCATGTTTCACACGTCTTGAGGTAAAAACTGCTCAAGGTCGCGCTTCACGCATCCTGAGAAACAGAGGAACAAAAACCACTAGGGGTCATGTTTCACGCGTCTCGAGAAACAAGAAAAACTACTCGGGCTCGCGCTTCACGTGTCCTGAGATAAAATATGCCCAGAGTCGCGCTTCACGCATCCTGAGATAAAAGAGAAACCGCTGGGGCTCGCGCTTCATGCATCCCGAGATAAAACAAGAGGTGAATTTAAGTCCTATAATGGAGAGAGGGTTCAAACCAAGTGTTGCTTTGGGCATGAAAGAAACATCATACCATTGGTAATGAACCTCCAAAGGGATTAAACCATTAAGCATGACACCTCAATCTCATGGTTAAACAAACAAATAGTTTGAAACCACTTTTAAAGCAAATGAAAAGCCAAGAAAGGAGGGAGGTTGCAGAGGTGATTAAGAGTGATCACAAGTATTGTCTAAGGCCTAAAACAGAAAACTGATAAGGACAATTACACTACAAGCATGTAATATCTGTTCATGCCATTAATAACATCGCTGCCCTTTCCTTACAGCTATGGGTTTACACATATTTTCCAGCTCTCGACCCAGAGCCTATGGAGGAGCTCCCCTTTGTGGTTCCCTACTCAGGTCGGTATGATGGTCGGTGTCGGCGCTGGAGTCGTGAGACTTTTGTTTTCTTCCATCATTACTTTGATACAGTGGTTGCCGCTAAGGTAACCCGAAACTCACAGTTATTTTTTCTTTAGTACTACTCTGATTCACACTTTGGCAACTGACGACAACTAACAATTTGTGCATTCTCTATTTACAAATTGCGTAGCAGCCCTGGGCTATGATGTCGGCCGAGGTGAGAGACCAGTATGCAGGAGCGTGGGGCACATCGCGCTTCCTGATTCTGTTGAGGGCCCAGTCTACCGGGCTTGGTTTTTGAGTAAGAGATTCGTTCGCCATACTGTGGGCTTGTCTGACCCAGTTGTTTCGATGCCAGCCCCGAAGTCTATAAGGACAGTGGATAACCTATTGGTTGATACAGTTATTCAGTTCATGGTAGGCCTAGGCGCTGATTTCTTCAGAGACGAGGGCAACTACACTACATTTATTTAGACCTACCTTATGCCTCCTCTGACGGGCGCTCATACATGCGAGGGGACAGGGGCTCCTGCAGCAGATGAGGCGACTCAGGTGACTAGGGCCCATACTAGAGGGGCTCCCCCTGTTGAGTAGACTACTTGTTGGCCAGAGCTTCCCATCGAGCTCATATGCTGGCGGCCTACTGGGACTGCTTACAAGATTCCGATCGAGCCGGCCAAGGCAGGGCATGAGTTTGTCGGAGTTCGAGGCTCGTTCCAAGTATGGACCACACTTTACCATTTATATCCCACATTTCCATTTCAGGTATGTTTATTCCAGACATTGATCATCCAAATACATTTGCAGGCATCTATAGAGTATACGGGGAGCCTCCTTGTGAAAGCCATTTTTCGTGTTATGCTAATTGATCCGAATTATGCTTGTGATTATGTGCTTGATGTGCTTTTGCGTGATAATTATATGATTACATGTGTTTTTGTACTTCTATCTGTTCACCGTAGGAAAATATGTTTGATTTTCTGCTTTAGAATTTAAATTGAAGGCCTTATCAGCCACAGAAACTGAAATTGATTACGCCTTTGTGATTAGCGTAATTTTTAGAGTCTACGGTGAAATTTAATGAGAAATTGATTCGAATCAAAATAATTAGATTCAGAATGATTAAATTGGGATTAATTACTTAGACTTAATCAACATGATTAAGCAAGCCTATAAATAGGCCTATATACACTCAAGTTCCTCATTGTTGAACTCAAAAATCTGAAGTTTACTCTAGAGAGAGAGAGAGAGAAAGAGAGATGGCTTTAGAGAGAGAGAGAGAAGGGCTCAAATTATGAATTTTGGCTCAAGGCTTGAGAATTGGAAGCTAAACTCAAAGAACTAGCTAGAATTTGGGTGATTGGAGCTCCTAGGTGAGTAATTGAGCATTGATTCATAAGTTTAAGGTTGTAATTTTGTGAATTCAAAGTTAGATGGCAATTGAGAATGTAATTTGAGTTGAATTTGATGAATTTGGAGCTTGTATGTACATGTATGTGCATAATTGCCATGATTTTATTTATTCAAGCATGAATCATGTTGAACAAGAAGAATTGAGCACCAAATCTCACATGCATGCATAATTTTCATGAGTTTCATGATTATAAGTGTCATTTGTACCACTTGGAATAGAATTGGAGTAAAAAATTTACATGCATGCATAATTGATGAAGATATGGAGTTTGTATGAAGTGGAATACAATGTTTTGAAACCTATGAAGAGAACTCAAAATGATTTTGGAAAAGGACCATGAATTTGAACAATTGGTCTCATATTCTTATGTTCTCATATTACGTAATGTGTTTCTATGTTTTTGTGTCCAAAACTTGAGTTTTGAACCCTTGGACATTGAGTTTGAACTTCAAGAACAATTCTGGAAATTCCAGAATTCGGCATGTCCGCTCGAGCGGGGGAAACACCGCTTGAGCGTGAAATGTTAGCTTCCAGAACTTTTGCAGACATTGATGTCTGCCCGAGCGGGAAGAGTTACGCTCGAGCGTCTGTACACGTATTTTGACTCTCAGCTCGAGCGTCCAAAGTTGTGCTCGAGCACAAAAATGGGGTAACCAGTACTTTTGCAAACCAAAGGGGTTCGCTCGAGCGGCGAAATATGCGCTCGAGCGGGAAACCCTGTTTCAGAAATTTTATAAGAGTATTGTATGGCTTGTTTTCCGTTCTCTTTCACTTCTAAGCACTCTTAGGCATGCATTTAGCATTGTGAATGGATTAAGAAGATAAGAAAGATGCCTAAGAGGAATGAATAAATTAAGAACGGATTGAATTGCTTGTGACCCATTTTGTGTTATGATTTAGGTAGGGTCGAGCACAAGGACGAATCCTCCGACAGAACACTGTGAGTAATATCTTAGTAAAGAAATTTTGAAGCATGCTATTTGTCCAATTGCTTACTCTTATTTGAATTTCATAAGTTTGTTAATTTGAATTGTGGACAAATATTCGTTGTACCAAATGATTAGGCCAAAGGCCGTCGGACATAATTGATTGGGCCACAAATGACTGGGCCAAAGGCCCATCGGACATAATTGATTTGGCCAAAGGCCGTCGGACATGAATGATTGGGCCAAAGGCCATTGGACACAAATGATTGGGCCGGAGGCCGTTTGACATGAATGAAATGGGCCAAAGGCCGTTTGATAGACTCGGGCTTGAAGCCGTCTAATGTACTAGATAAAACCATAAATGGGCCCAAGGCCGTTGGATGTATGTATATCTGTTTCGAACTTCATTCATGTATCTCTTTATTTGATATTATTCACTGGGCTTTCACTCACTGTCATTCATGTGTATGTAGGTGAGCCAAGAGATGTTCAAACCCAGCCTCAGTGAAGTATGTGAGAAACAATCAAAGTTTTGAGGAGTCAGCCTTAACGTCTCACGCATGAGACTTGTTTTTGCCCTTTTGTTCTTTGGTTATATTTTTGCTATGTTGGCGAAAACATTGAATCACCTTTGTATATAGGTTTTGTTTGGTTGACTGCATAACTAAAAGTTCCTGGATATAGATTAACTTTATGGTTTGTGTGAGTTATTATGAAATACTTTTGGAATGATTATACTATATCATGTAAGCACAGCTCTATGGACAAAGTTTTTAAAACTGCTTCCGTTTTGGCCCCCTTAACTCTGATGAGATATGTCTGAGTATTGTTTGAGGCCATAGGTAATCTCTTGATTACTGGCCGGTTATGACCTTAATCCATAGGGGCGGGTTCGGGTCATGACACTCCTCGAGCTGGTGGCTTCCCTGATGGGTATGGTGCAGAGGAGAGAGATGTTGCTTGGTCTCTATAGTATCCAGGTAATTTCCTTTAGTTCAGCATGCATTTCATTACTAACTTTGTTTGCATTACACTATCATATTTCTACTGATACATCATCACTTCAATGTAGTCATTCCCAAACTGCATTGATACACTGCATTGGCACACTGTACTCATACACCATACTCATACTGCATGACACTTATTCTGCATACTATGCCTGTATTTGACACAACACATTATAGTTGATATGTTGACAACTGTTTTTCCAGATTCCATCTGTGCCGAGGAGGTCAGCGGTAGCACCAGCACCAACAACAGCAACAGTAGTACCTTCTCCAGCAGCAGGGAGGAGAGAGAGACAAGCCCCAGCTTGTAGCCAAGATGTGAGCTGCGATCGAGGTAAAGACAAGGGCACCCGAGGCTATAGCGTCCCTCAAAGCCCATTTTGAGCTACAATGATGCTGAGACTAGTGATTCTAAGGAGGCAGTGAGTCGGCATTCTGAGTCATCCGAGAGAGGAGGTGATGATGCTGGCTCGGGGTCTAAGAGCGGAGGTGATGCCGAGGCGGGTTTTGAGACAAGGAGCGGAGATGATATCAGCTCTGGTTTAGAGTCTGATTTAGACAGTGGTGCCCATGGAGACAGTGCTCCTAAGTCCCGTCCGAGGAAGAGGACGAAGAGGGCCTCTCGAGTTTGAGATGACTGACGCTAATTTTTTTGTACTTTTTGCTTAGTTTCTTTTCTTGGTAGCATTAGCACATGTATAGTTTCAGATAGGTTTTATTTTTATTTTTAAAACTTCTACTCCTCTTTTGTAAAAACGATGATCGGAATAAAACCTCGCAGTTTTTGTGAAAAGTGTTATCATTTTTGCATCATAAGCACCATAATATTTGCATGAAATGGGCATGGAATCGAATTTTCCAAGAGAACGCTTGATTGAAATAATGTTGTTAAACGGGTAATGAGCCGACCAACAACCGAAATACAAAATACAACATACAACTTGATAAACAAAGCAAAAACAACTCAAATACAAATAAAATAAAATAAAATAAAAAAGACAAAAAGACAAAACAACTACTGCCAACACTGCCGAGCACACAGGTGGACGGCAAACCAGAAAGAGGGATTGCCGACCAGAGATAGAGGTTGCCGACCAAAGGGAGTGGCCTGCCGGCTACCAGTGTGAGCAACCTCCAGATTGTTGATAGCTCGCTTCCACTACAACCTTATCTTCTACAAAAGGTTCTGCTTAGTGATTTCTTCTCTAGAGATTCATTTCAGCTATAATTTCTTCCACAAATGGAGCCATTTCTTGCCGAAAGACTCACGGATTGGATAGCGACTTTAGACGGCACGAAAAAGGTAAATTTCTGGGGTTTCAGCATAAATGCATTTTTTCCGTTGAGCCATACTCCACTTTGTTTTTCGTTCCTCCATGTTGCGGCCCGATACTGTGACCCAATTACACATGTCTTTCGTTTCGGGAGACAAGAAATATGTCTGACACTTTAAGAATTTCAGGCACTAATGGAATCCCAGCGCGATGAGGAAATCATGCCTCAGCCCCATTTTGGCCACGCCCAAGCTTTGGGACAGATGTGTGGACTCACTTTGCACGAGGCTCGATCTTTGGACCATAACGGAGAACTGGACATACCCAACTTGATTCATCGATTTTTCGATATCGGTGACAGAGGCGACCTTCTCTGGCGTGGTTTTTGGCAATATGCCCTCTGCTTATGTAGGCTTGCTCATTTCCTTCTTGCCCCCAATTTTGGCGGATCCAATATTCAATTGATTGAAGTGGCCCAAGGTTTGAAAGAAGGGAAAAGTTGCATTAGTTTGGCGCTGGCTGAGACCTTGATGGGCTTAGATACCTTTCATCGGCGAGAGACGACCATGTTCATAGGGGGAGTCCACTACTTCTTCAGGTATTGTTTTGCACCCTTTCTCATATGTGTTTCTTACATCACTCAGCACTCATGCTCTATTTTTCTCTCAATACCCTTTTTTACTTTTCTCTCAACGCGCATCTCTCTATTCTTTAATCTCTCTTATTTTTCATCCCTTCCCAGGTGTGGTTTATGGATAAGCTTAAGGTAGTGGACTCTTGCCTTAAGTACTCAGCTCGAGGTTATTTCTTCCGTCACCGACTAGTGGATCTCCCTAATAAGGGATGGTAGTGCACCTGGATGTGCAGCAAGTCTGAGGCTGACATAGCTTGGCGTTGTCCCTGGCATAATCTGATCGAGATGAGTTACAGCATGGCTCGGCAACCTGGCATATAGTTGATTGGCCTCATGTAGGCTCGACATTCTTCGCACCCCCCCTTTTGAAGAGGCTCGAATTGGTCCTACAGTTCGAACTCTTGTCACGGTTCTGAATCTAATCTCACAAAGTGCAATGCGAGACTGATAAACACCAAAGAGTCCAATTCGGAAAATCATTTTGGAAAATCAGATTTTAAATCAAATATTGCCAAAACTGGACTGCTTTGCCAGATTACAGAGTTGCTACCTAAATATTTTATTTTTTAAAAATTTAGGAAACCTTGACTCGTGCCAAAGGCCACGTGTCCGTCATCACCAAAGTTGCCTCGGCTCGAGAACTTGGGTACGAGAGGGGAAGGTCCTGAAATGAGCACCCCTGCTCGCCCGATCAAAGATCAGCCTTTACTAACATGATATGTTGTTTTATAAACACATGTGCTCTTGTTCTAATTATTAGTTAACTTTACTATGTGACGCACACACAAGTATAGACTACATCGCAAGAATTGGAACGAATTCAATTCATGTTTGATTTCAAAAATGGTTTGAAAGTGCCACCCTTAAGTGGGCTAAAACGCGGATTTGCCACCCTCAAGTGGGCTTAAAACATGATTTGCCACTTCGCAAAGTGGGCTTAAAACATACATTCGTTGAACTGTTCCAATTCAAGCAACAAAGCCTTCATCCACAGGCATTCATGCAGTTTAGCAAATAAGCACATAGCCTCATGGCAAGCATGCGAAACATGGCAACACTTACATTCATGCAAGTATGTTAAAGCGTAAAACTTACAGTGTACTCCGAGCCAAAACAAAAGCTAGTTAGAAATATGCATGATCTTAACTATGTTAAATGCCTAATGCAACACATGCAATAATGCAATTAATAGGCTCGGCTATCTAAGATGGCATATGAATGAACGCAACAATTTGATGACATGCTTTGAAACACGTGTTCAAATAAGTATTGAAATTCAATACAGTTTGAATGATGCGCTGAGCCCGGTGCATGCAAGACAAATGAATGGATGCAAACATGCAAGCATAAGGTATGTTAATTGAAATATGTGCCCTAATCTAACCATCGAAAGCGGTTAAATAAAAGGGAGAAAGAAGTGGGGTTGGAAGACATGCACACACACACGCACGCTTATTACAACAGTGTGCCCTCTCGAAAGAGGGTCCGAATAAATAAGCTAAGCAACTCTAAGCTAAGCTAATCAAATTAATCTAATTAAACTAATTAGACTAATTATTACAAACTAATCGAATAACTAGTAAACTACTTACTAATTATTACAACACTTAAATAATTAGCACACTAATTAATTAAATTACAAAACCAATGAATACTAACTAAACATGCAAAACAAATGTTAAAACTACACTTCTTCAACTCTGCCTCAGGAAGCGGAGGAAGCATGCATGCAGTTTTTCGCCTCGAAAAGCCCTCCGGTTTGCTCTTGAGAGGCTCTGTTTGCAGGGTTACTCCAAGAACTTTATGCTCCAGCTTACCAATTCCATGTTAAGGACTGCACCAGTGGCCTGCCGGCCATGAGCGCTTGCTGCCGGCCATCTGCCAGCCAAAAGTGAGCCATGCCGGCCAAGAATGAAGCACTACCAGCCATCAGTGAACCACTGCCGGCCACTGGTGTGCTGAATCACCACACTGCAACAGAGCACAAATAGAGGGAAAATAGGGGTTTTCCAAGAACATGTTTATATAGTGCCCCTCCTTATGATCTCAAAACATCAAATGAGAGGCACTCTTGGATCCAAAACCACCAATCAAGCATTTTCAATGCATGATGGCCAAAGATCCAAGTTTTACACTTTTAATCAATGCACAAAACAAGACTCAAAGGTCTACCACCCTATCATGCATGATTAAGGGTGATGGAGACAAAGGAGATTGGCTCATTTCATCACTTTGAGTATGAAATGGACCAATCTACCTTATGTTCAATACAACGTCTGATTGAACACATGCAATGCAAACATAACATGCTTCTCTTGGTCATGTTTTACTTGGTTCATTTTATTTACTCATTTTAGCATTACCAAGCCATTCTTTAATTCGTTAAGTCCAAGATGAGTGTCCTCTAATGAGAGAGGGGTCAAACAAATGATGGTTTAAGACATGAGAGAGATCATACCTTTGGCTAGGAGGAACCCTCAAAAGAGAGTTAAAGCCATTGAGCACAAGCTCTATCTCCAGCTTAAACACAACCTTAAGGTTAACCAACCCTCAAAGAAAATGAAAAGTGAAGAAATGAGGAAGGTTGCAGATATTTTCAGTGCTGAAATGGCATGAAAAATGATATTATAACATGCAAACAACTCATGCACAACATGTTCAAAAGCCAAAAACATTAAACTAGTGAAGAGCACTTCACTATAGGCATGCAATACAAAGCTCAAATGACCAAACCAGCTCTGGACAGAGCTTAAACATGCCAAAATAGTGGCTAAAACATGCTGAAATTGGAGCACAAATGGCAAGAAAAACATGCTCGCCTGTTAGGTTACAAACAAGACTCAAGACACAACTCTTAAAAGCAATGAAAGAGTGGAATAAGTGAGAGTGTGACAGAGATATATGCACTGAAATCACATTTAAAATGATGCTACTACATGCAATCATCTCAAGCAAAGCATGTTAGAGGCCTTAAAACAATGAGGTAGTGAAGACCATTACACTATAGCCATGCAATACAAAGCTCAAAAAGGACAAACAGTCCAAAACAGTCCTAAAAAAACTTAAAAGAAGTCCTAAAACATGCTTGAAGTAAGCTAAAAATAGCTAGAATGAGAGGCCAACACATAGCACAAACTAGACTATTAAGCACCATTGCACTACAACCATACAAAGCAAGCCTCAAGTGACCAAACCAGCTCAAAATAGAGCTTAAACAAGTCAAAATAATAGCAAAAACATGAGGAGATCAAGTCACAAAATGGTAGAAAAACATGCTCACAAAGGCTCAAACCACCACTTTTAGGACTGAAAAACAGAGCTTTTTATATGCCAAAAACAGTTTGCAAATGTGGCAAAAAGTAGCAAAGCAAGTATGAAAAACAAGCTTAAAGGGAGAGAGTTATACCTTTTGAAGCACAACACAATTTTAGGTAACAAAACCAAGCAAAACCACTTTTAAGAGCTCTAAGAAGACCTCCTAGAACCTCAGCTCCAAATACCAACTTTGGTCAAGGATGTATAGGCAAAGGAGAAGTGTATCTACACTTGTATGCACTAAGGTTCAAGAGAGAGAGGAATGTAGAGAAAGAGAATTATAGAGAGAGAGACTCCCCAAAATATTTCACTCCTAAAATGTTTCTAACCTCCAAAACCATAAAGAAGGCTCTCTATATATAGAAGAATGCAAGCTCAGGTCGAAAATATCCCAAAAGGGACAGCTGGAACAGCTGGAACACAAATATCTGCAAAAAAACTGACTTTTTTCATCAATGGCCGGCAAGGGACCATTGATGGCCGGCACATGATCATTTGTGGCGGGCACTGCATCATCCATGGCAGGCAGAAAAATCTGCTCTCCAGGTCCAACTTCAAATGGGCATAACTCCTTCATCTGGACTCCTTTGTAGGTCATTCTTGTGTCTGAATTGAAGCCCCGGAAGTAAGATTTCCAATGGTGGCAGCTGCACATCAAAATGCCAAGTGTGCTAAGAGATATCCCTCTTTTAGTGATGACTGCTCATTTCAAGCTCAATCGGATTGATACCTAACTTCAACCAACCATATCTCCCTCGTCTGACCTCGGCTTTAGGAGATTCTTGAATGTAAAATGAAGCCCCAAAAGTCCACTTTCCAACGATGGTGGCCTCATAGCTGAAATCCAAGTGTACAAATGGATAGGCCCGATTTAGCGAGGACTGCTCGACTCTCTCTTAACGATTCATGCCCATCTTCTTCCCAACTTGGTTTCTTCCCTCTCCTCCAATTTTCTTCAACTCCAAACCTCTAAAAAAGATGTTTTAAAGCATTTTTCAAAGAGTTCACCTCTTTTTCATTCATTTCCACTTTGTCCTTGCTCAGTTTATCGAAAAGCGTAATATTTAACGAAATACGAGCCTCGAAACATCGTAGGAACTCTTTTTTCAAAAATATTTTGAAAGAGAGGGTTTTAAGGTCTAAAATCATTTTGGTCAAAATAGTTTTGGTCCAAAAAGGAGGTGTAAGGTTGGGATTTGACGCTCTCCTTGCTGAAGAAATCAAACCTTTGCACTGCACAACTTTCATCACCAAGTAAGCAATCAGTAGTGCCCAAGTCTTAAGGGCGGTCAAAAATGGGGTGTCTACACCTCACGTAGTGTAACGAAACAATGGAAATGATATGCAATGTAATTGAATCATCAAACGACAAGCAGTGCAAAACCACACAAATACCATAAAGGGATGGAGATGCAAAATCAAACTACGTTTAACATAGAAAAGGTGCCGGAACCCTCAAACCACAATTCTCTCAGTGGAGTAGGCGTGTGCACATGCAGAACTATGTGTTTCGCAGAAAAAATACAAGTAATTTGGTGGCATGATATAAGTGATGAATGATCTGCTGAGGAAAGATCGTGATCCTAAATACTGAATGCAACAAGACAAACTACGATGTAGTGGATGCAATGGATGTAGTGAATAAGGCGCGCGGCCATACCACATTTTTCCTAGAAACGGTATGGACACAAAACAGACCACGTCTAACATCGAAAATGTGCCGAAACCCTCAAACCACAGTTCTCTTAGTGGAATAGGCGCATACACATTATCACAGAACCATGCTTCAACGGAGGAAATGTATGAGCACATGTCAGACTAAGCTTAACATAGAAATGATGCAGGCAATATAATAGATAATGCAGTAGATGCATACGATGTAGCTGGAAAGTGAAAGTACCTCACAGGGGCAATTGCCAATGACTCACCTCATACTGATGGGGATCTTTCTCTTCTTCTTGGTTGAACCACAGGTATTACTTTTCTTCTTGGCTATGTTCACAACTTTCCCTATTCTCCAATAGGGTGACAGACTAGGTTGGTTCAGTATCCAGAATTGGGGCGCATACACGCTACCTCAACCTATGGGGCTGCCATACAGATTTCAAGCCGAGGATACACTCCTGGGTATTTAAACCAGACTTTAGTCTCGAAAATTCCAAACCTTTGTGTTCTAGGCATCTACCATTCGAACTCTAGTTTCCACCGTCTCAGTTGATCTCCTAGGAACTCACCGCAAATACAGGCAGGTGGCTATACTAGACCACTGGAAGTCGTTCGGGCACAACAAACACCAAAGGAATTGCACCTTTAGAGGATTTAAGGTCTCCTAGACCAGAGAATGCACGAGACAGTGCGATGCAGAGAGAATGCACAAAATAGTGCTTACAAGATACACAAAACAATGCGAGTGAAAGTGCACAAGACTGTGCGAATGAAAGAGTGAATACATAAAACAATGCTAAACGGGTGCACAAAATAGTGAGATGCAAGATGCACAAAATAGTGCGATACAATGCACTAACAAGTGCAAGTAAGGTGCACAAAACAGCACGAGCAATGCACTAACAAGTGCAGGTAAGGCGTGCAAAATAGCGCAAGTGCAATGCACTAACAAGTGCAGGTAAGGTGCGCAAAACAACGCGAGCAATGCACTAACAAGTACAGGTAAGGTGAGCAAAATAGTGCGAGTGCAATGCACTAACAAGTGCAGGTAAGGTGCGCAAAACAACACAAGCAATACACTAACAAGTGTAGGGAAGGTGTGCAAAACAGTGCGAGCAATGCACTAACAAGTGCAGGTAAGGTGCGCAAAACAGCGCAATATAAGTGTGCACAAGACAGTGCGATGCAAGTGTGCACAAGACAGTGTGATGCAAGGTGCACAAGACAGTGCGAATGAAAGTGAAATGCATAAGACAATGCAATGTGGGGTGCACAAGACAGTGCGATTGAATTGCAATGCACAAGACAGTGCGATGCAAAGTGCACAAAACAATGCGATGCGGGGTGCACAAGACAGTGCGATGTGCAAGAAAGCGCGAGTGTAAATTCAAATGCACAAGAAAGTATGATGCATAAGAAAGCGCGAGTGTAAACTACACCAAAAAGTCCGATGAGCAAGAAAGCGCGAGTGTAAACTGCACAAAAAAGTGCGATGCGTAAGAAAGCGCTAGTGTAATCTGCACAAAAAAGTGCGATGCGCAAGAAAGCGCTAGTGTAATCTGCACAAAAAAGTGCGATGCGCAAGAAGGCGCGTGTGTAAACTACACAAAAAAAAAGTGCGATGCGCAAGAAAGCGCGAGTGTAAACTACACAAAAAAAAGTGCGGTGCGCAAGAAAGCGTAAGTGTAAATGCAGGATGTTAAGGTCTGCTAGACCAAAGAATGCACAAGACAGTGCGAGTGAGACACAACCACAAGGTGGACAAAACAGTGCGAGTGATACACAACCACAAAGTGCACAAGACAGTGCGAGTGGCACACAACCACAAAGTGCACAAGACAGTGCGAGTGATAACGAATGCACAAGACAGTGCGATGCGCAAGAAAGCGCGAGTGTAAACTGCACAAGAAAATGCGATGCGTAAGAAAGCTCAAGTGTAAAACTGCACAAGAAAGTGCGATGCGCAAAAAAACGTGAATGTAAATGCCAGAGGGCGGTATAAACATCGGAGCACGACCCAATGTTTCTAACCAAAACAAGGTGGTAAGGGAGAGGATTGGTTTTACCCGGAATTCCTCTAAATGAACCGTACATACAATATCGTGTATGTAAAGAAAGACACTTAACAAGTGTGATATAGTAAGGGTGCATATTCCATGCAAGACAAACAACCGACATATAAAGGCAACAGCACATTCTATGCTAGAATGAAAGCATGTTCTATGCATGAAACATAAGCATATTTTACGCAAGAGACAAAAGCGTATTCTATGCAACACTGAAAGCATATTCTATGCATGAGACAAGCACATTCTATGCAACATTAAAAGCATATTCTATGTAAGAATCATAAACGATGCGCGGCACGCATGCAACAGAAGTGTATATGAAAGGGCACATTATATGCAATAGAAGAGCATCAAACATGTACTTTGGTGCCTCCAATTTACCTCTCGGAGGACTTTACAGCATGCTTAACTCAAAAAGGACACACCCTGTTCATATTGGCGAGGGGTAACATCTGCATTTGAAAACCACGAGTGCTGCTTGAACTGCCATTCTGACTTGAACCAGGCTTAAGCTTGGGGTCGAGATACACTCATACTCCAGAGAAAGGCAAGGCCTGAGAACGTGCATCTGGGATGCAGTCTTGGAACTTGCCGAAGTTGAAACACACTAAGATGCTCCAAATTTTTCCTCTTTTCTTTTGCTTTGCAGTCTGGAACCTATGTAGCTTCAGATAGGTCCTGGTTCGATTGTTCACACATGACCTGGGTTGAACCTTGCAGTTCATGAAAGAAAGGATCTTGTTTTGCACAAATGTGGAGAATAGCACAACACTCCGGGCACAAAACGATCTATTTTTGAAATTGAGAGATGAGTTCTTAACCGAGTATGGGGCCTACGACTGACCACAGTCAAAATGACTCAACAAAGGAAAACAAAGGTAAAACAACCTAAACACATCTATTGACACTCGAAACGACTCAAAACAAGAATCGAGACAAACAAAAACACACACACAACACTCAGATGTGTTCCAATGGCGAGAGACCTCTCAGTTCACGAGGAACCAGTTTCTTTGGGTATTGTTTCCCACCATTTCTCATTTGTGACCCTCACATCACTATGGCACTCAATCTCTAGTTTTCTGGGGAAAAAAAAAAAAAAAAGCCCTTTCTCACTTTTTCCTCTCAACGCACATCTCTCTATTCTTCAATCTCTCTTATTTTTTATCCCTCCCCTGGGTGGTTGATGGATAAACAGGAATTTGTGGGCTCTTGCCCCTACTATTCTACTAGATTCTCATTCTTCTGCTCACAACTAGTGAGCTTTCCCATAGAGGGGTTGTGGCGCGACTGGATGTGCAGCAGATCTGCAACTGACATCGGTTGACGACGCCTCTGGCTTAGCTTAAACGAGGTGAGTTACAGCATGTCCCACCGGCCAGGTATACAATTGATTGATCTGACACATTGCATTTTCTACGCCCCATTCTGGGACAGATGCCAATTTGGGTGTGATCGTCCGGATGAAGGAACCGAACATCCCGCTCTAGTTCGTGCTTCGCACTTAGCTTGGTACCTCACTGCTTGGAGGATGTGAGAGCTTTCAGCCCTTTGCTGTTAGCTTCAGTTGTGCCCTTTTTGGCGAATATGGTGCCCTTTCCAGCAAGTATGGTGACAATGGGAAAAAGACAGAAAACCTGACTCGACTGTGCCCTTAGTTCATCATTTTGACCATTTTTTGTTTTGGCTTTCTACTAAACAATTTTGACCAATATGAGAGTTAGATTAACATACTTGTTCGATTTTCTGATTTGAAATCATGCAAGTCAGGTTCTAAGCACTGAAAATTTTTCTTTCTTTAGGTCCAAGAAATGGTCCAGTTTTGGAAAAAAAATGAGTAATTTTTTAGAAAATCAGTCAACTTCATTAAAAATCCTCAAAACTATTTTTGCAAATGGTCACTGCTCGACCAACACGGAATTTACTCTTGAGATGCACAATCTCAGATCTGAATTTGATTTGTGTTGCAGCTGAATCTTCCAACGGAATAGAACAACTGAATTTGAATGAAGACGAGCCAA
The DNA here is from genome assembly GCA_030407325.1 of Camellia japonica. Taxonomy (NCBI): domain Eukaryota; kingdom Viridiplantae; phylum Streptophyta; class Magnoliopsida; order Ericales; family Theaceae; genus Camellia; species Camellia japonica. The sequence goes on from JAPPVO010000029.1 coordinate 58,939,169, forward strand.
TTTGTACATGGACAAGATAGCCGAGTTGAACAAGGATAAACCAATCAACATGGATGAGCCAAGCAGGCTGAAAATGATTGGGGTCGAACTTCAGGATGAAGTTGCCTACGTATCCCAAAGATGGGAATCAGGCCGTACGTAGTTCCGGGTTGAGGTTCACTCGGGTATTAACACTCTCCTTTTGCGCTCTAACTTTTGCCAAGGCCGCCCTTCCGGGTTTTCAACCTTGTGAGCTCTGTTTTTCTTTTCTTTTCATTTCTTTTCTTCTTTTTTCATTTCTTTTGTTCTTTTTCTTCTTCTTCATTTTTCTTCATTTCTTTTCCATTTTTTTCATTTTTGTTCTTTTCTTTTTTTCTTGCTCTAACTTTTGCCTAGGTCGCCCTTCCGGGTTTTTGGGCCAACGAGCCTCTCAAGGACAGAAAAGTTTAACTCTGTCCATGTTGATCGGTTTTGAGATCTCGAAGCCATCTGAATCCAAGAGAATGGCTATTGTTCGCTGATGATGTAGGAGTCCATCCAAACGGATCTGAATTTGCCCCTAGTGTTGCTGATAAGAACTCGATTGTCCTTCAGCAACAAACTTTCTTCTTCCAGCTGCTGGTATTTGACTTTCTTGCCAGTCTTCCTTGGTTTGCGAAATGACCCATCCTTTGAATCTTTGAGCACATCTGACATTTTTGCCCCTAGTTCAAGGGCTACTTCTGATCTAGCTTTGCAAGCTTCCTTTGATGACATCTGATCTTCTTGATCTGACTTTCTTGCCCCTAATTCAAGGGATATTTCTCATCCAGTTTTGCAAGCTTCCTTCAATCATATCTGACCTTCTTGATCTGACCTTCTTGCCCCTAGTCCAAGGGTTGCTTCTGATCCGGCCATACAAGCCTTATATTGTGATTGTTTGTTTGAACATTCTAAGTCAAGGTTCAAGGTTTGAAAGCAAAAGGGGGTGAGTCTCTAGGCTGAGAATGATCCCATGCTGCACAATCTCAAGAGCGATTCCACATAGGTCTTCCGAGGACCACGCAAAACATTTTTTGAAATCTTTTAAGAAAGCGACTAGTCGCTCACGCAAAAGACAATGTAGAACCAATCTGAATCAAGCCAAGATCCTTCTCAGTACTCACATTAACAAACGTGTTCTCATTCATTAAGGGCTCAGCTTGCCTCTCTTCCTCTCAGTTTGATCAAATTTTACAAATCTAGAGGAATTCCTTCCTCTTTGTTTTCATCACAGTGTTAGAAAAGTTTTGAAAAACTTAGGTCAATGCAATGATTTCAAGGCACAGAAAAGTAGGTGAAAATCTTTGTTGTTTCATTCAGATCTTCTGGCACAACTGGCACAAAGGCAGAAACAGACGCAAAAGAAATAGTGTAAAAGACAAACACAAAACAAGATAGTGATATCCGAGGTAACCCCCCGAAATCACCCAACTCTAACACAACAAGACTGACTTGATACAACAAGACAGACTCAACTGACTCAGTACAAAAAGACTGACTCAATACAACACAACAAGACTGACCCAATACGCAAGTCAGAAAGTAAAGTAAACAGCATTCGCAAATTGCTCAAAATAGTGCGTGCCATCCACAAATTTGGAGTAAACTGAGCGCCATCAGCCGGTGGTTCATCCCCTGATCAAATGATGACATTATCCTCCCAAATTCATCGATCCGGTGTTGATAGACTTTGCGGGACTTGGCACGACGATGACCTCTTTGTTAATCAGATCCTATATTTCTTGGCGAAGACGAAAACAACTGTCAGTGTCATGACCAGTTTGTTGATGGAAGGCACAGTACTTGGCAGCATCATGCTTAGTTGGAAGGGGATTCGGGAGAGGCCGAGGTTTGAGCAGTTTGAGATACCCTTTCTCCATCAGTACCTTCAATGCACAGGTTAGGCTCATATGGAGTTGGGTGAAGGTTCGTTTGGGGGAAGAGGAAGCACTAGGTTTAGAAACATCGGCAAATGGAGTAACGGGTGTTGGTCAGGTATCCATAGGCTTGGAACCAAAATTAGGATGGGTATTTCTGGTAAAGCGTCCATTTCCATTGTTTGCCCCCTAATTCAGAATGCTCTCATCCTGAGCGACAAAAGTGTACTCCATAGTTTTTGCAACAACTGTAAGCACTTGCTGTCTGTTCAGCCCTTTGTCCTTCAATGCCTTGATAGCCCACCGAAGTTGTGCATAAGGATCAATACTTGTCCCGGCTTTGTTCCTACCACTTGCTTTAGCTTGGCCAAGGGATTGGGTCGCTATATCAGAGCGGAGCCCGGTTGTTGTTAACATGCCACCACCCAAATCTAAGATGGCTTCCGGTCGGCCCTTTTCAATTGTAGCTCGCCCCAAGATTGAGAAGCCTTTTGGATTGAAACTTCTGGCCTGTGATGTGGTCGATGATGGAGCCAAAATTCCAAATGCTAAATCTGCCACAGTTCTTTGCAAATCTTCAATCATGCTTACTAGCTCATAAGTAGTGGGTTCATGGGTTTGAGATGATTGGGGTTCGAGTGCATTCATCATGCATAAGTCCATGTTGACTGGAATGAACACCTCAGGCTTGGGTAAACGGGTTGGGGTGATGTATATGCTGGGGTTGTAGCTGGATGGCATTGTATGGATTAAATTGAGATGTGGAGATGACAGGTCAATGGTGGCTTGAGGTCCTTTTGGTGGAGCTATGACCTCTTCGTCAATAAGATCCTGAATCTTATGACGGAGGCAGATGTAACGGTTTGTATCATGACCGTCTTGTTGATGATAGGCATAGTATTTAGCTGAGTCATATCTTGGTGGGAGAGGATTTGGAAGCGGTTGGGGTTCTAGGAGCTCTAGGTACCCTTCTTCTCGCAGCATTTTCAAAGCTTGAGAGAGACTCATGTAAAGAAGATGGAAATTTCGGGCTTGGTGCCGAGTTGAAGTGGTTGGTCTTTGGCTATTATCGGGAGGAGGATTTTCGATGGGTATGGTTACAGCATTTACTTCTTCTGAGCATTTCGCAGCTGTGCTACCATCAATAGTAGCATCGGAAGTATGAATGACATTCTTCCTCATAAACTCATTACTTTCCACAATGTGCCCATGTCGGATAGCATCCTTGATTTGAACCCCAATGTCATGGAGGTCCTTAAAGTTGAATATCATATTCTGTAATGTCTCGGCTTGCCTAACCATATCTTGCTGCAGTGAATCTACTAATTGCTGAAAATGGATCAGTAAATCCTCTAGATTTGTCAGAATCTGAGCCATGATGGTGATAGATAATCATGCTCTGAACAGAGGTGATCTAGTTGGTAAATGCTGGTACAGTGGAATCGAGGAGCCCTGTCTGGCTCTTCTTTGCCCTGTCATCGGCGAAGGAAACACTGGTTGCCTGAACTCAATCTTCGACCTGACAAAGTCTATCAATAGAAGTCCAGTGTACTCGGGGGATATTGGAGCCTTCTGAAGCTATGGTTCGAAGACTACCTCTGCAAAAGAGAAAATATACAGCACCTCAGCCTGATTTCACTAGAACATATATAAGCACAGCTGAATGATTGTGCTCTCTACTGAATTCTGCCCCAAAACAGATACCAACTTGGCAACTGATATGCATATCCCTGTACAGTTTCACTGTAAAGCACATACCAGTTAAATGAGAGCCAAAACACCCTTATGATGGGGTTAGGTTACCCTGTGCTAGTTTCGTCAGGAGCTAGGGATTCACTATGCACACATGGGGTTTTCAAACAATCCTGCATTCGGGTGAGCAACTTGTCCTAGTTTGGAACAGTCTCTATGGCTTCCGATATACAACTAGGTCAATTGGTCAAAAGGGTGCCTCAGCAAGACCACTTAATATACCTCTCGCTCCTAACACTGAGAAGTGAAAGAAGGATCAAATGGTATAGCGGTAGTCCAGATCTAAGGTTTGTGTTCCCATCGTGGCAAAGCCTGCAATCGGTCAACCTGATGGCAAGCTTTTCCAAGCAAGCCTCCGGCAAACTGCTCAGGAATAGCAGATGGCAAACACTGTGACTTAGACGCACCAACGCAAATGCAAATGCAAAGAAACACATAAGTGTTGATAAAACAACATATCATAAGTTTGAGTCAAGTTCTCTAAATCCCTAGCAGAGTGCCAGAAACTGTAGGCTCGACTTTCATCGCGCCCCCCCTTTCGGAGAGGCTCGAATTGGTCCTACAGTTCGAACTCCTATCACGGTTCTGAATCTAATCTCACAAAGTGCGATGCGAGACTAATAAACACCAAAGAGTCCAATCTGGCAAATCATTTTGGAAAATCAGATTTTAAATCAAATATTGCCAAAACTGGACTGCTTTGCCAAATTACAGAGTCGCCACCTAAATATTTTATTTTTAGGAAATTTAGGAAACTCTGACTCATGCCAAAGGCCACGTGTCTGTCATCACCAAAGTTGCCTCGGCTCGGGAACTTGGGTACAAGAGGGGAAGGTCCTGAAATGAGCACCCCCACTCGCCCGATCAAAGATCAACCTCTACTAACATGATATGCTATTTTATAAACACATGTGTTCTTGTTCTGATTATTAGCTAACTTTACTATGTGACGCATACACAAGTATAGACTAAATCGCAAGAATTGGAACGAATTCAACTTATGTTTGATTTCAAAAATGGTTTGAAAGTGCCACCCTCAAGTGGGCTAAAACGCGAATTTGCCACCCTCAAGTGGGCTCAAAACATGATTTGCCACTTCGCAAAGTGGGCTTAAAACATACATTCGTTGAACTGTTCCAATTCAAGCAACAAAGCCTTCGTCCACAGGCATTCATGCAGTTTAGCAAATAAGCACATAGCCTCATGGCAAGCATGCTAAACATGGCAACACTTACACTCATGCAAGTATGCTAAAGCGTAAAACTTACAGTGTACTTCGAGCCAAAGCAAAAGCTAGTTAGAAATATGCATGATCCTAACTATGTTAAATGCCTAATGCAACACATGCAATAATGCAATTAATAGGCTCGACTATCTAAGATGGCATATGAACGTAATTATTTGATAACATGCTTTGAAACACGTATTCAAATAAGTATTGAAATTCAGTGCAGTTTGAATGATGCGCCGAGCCCGGTGCATGCAAGACAAATGAATGGATGCAAACATGCAAGCATAAGGTATGCTAATTGAAATATGTGCCCTAATCTAACCATCGAAAGCGGTTAAATAAAAGGGAGAAAGAAGTGGGGTTGGAAGACATGCACACACACACACACGCTTATTACAACATTGTGCCCTCTCAAAGGAGGGTTCGAATGAATAAGCTAAGCTAATCCAAGCTAAGCTAAGCAAACTAATCTAATTAAACTAATTAGACTAATTATTACAAACCAATCGAATAACTAGTAAACTACTTACTAATTATTACAACACTTAAATAATTAGCACACTAATTAATTAAATTACAAAACCAATGAATACTAACTAAACATGCAAAACAAATGTTAAAACTACACTGCTTCAGCTCTGCCTTGGGAAGCAGAGGATGCATGCATGCGGTTTTTCGCCTCAAAAAGCCCTCCGGTTTGCTCTTAAGAGGCTCTGTTTGCAGGGTTACTCCAAGAACTTTATGCTCCAGCTTACCAATTCCATGTTGAGGACTACACCAGTGGCCTACCGGCCATGAGTGCTTGTTGTCGGCCATCTGTCGGCCAAAAGTGAGCCATGCCAGCCAAGGATGAAGCACTGCTGGCCATCAATAAGCCACTGCCAGCCACTGGTGTGCTGAATCACCACACTGCAACAGAGCACAAATAGAGGGAAAGTGAGGGTTTTCTAAGAACATGTTTGTACTGTGCCCCTCCTTATCATCTCAAAACATCAAAGGAGAGGCACTCTTGGATCCAAAACCACCAATCAAGCATTTTCAATGCATGATGGCCAAAGATCCCAGTTATACACTTTCAATCAATGCACAAAACGAGACTCAAAGGTCTACCACCCTATCATGCAAGATCAACGGTGATGGAGACAAAGGAGATTGGCTCATTTCATCACTTTGAGTATGAAATGGACCAATCTACCTTATGTTCAATACAACGTCTGATTGAACACATGCAATGCAAACATAACATGCTTCTCTTGGTCATGTTTTACTTGGTTCATTTTATTTACTCATTTTAGCATTACCAAGCCATTCTTTAATTGGTTAAGTCCAAGATGAGTGTCCTCTAATGAGAGAGGGGTCAACCAAAGGATGGTTTAAGACATGAGAGAGATCATGCCTTTGGCTAGAAGGAACCCTCAAAAGAGAGTTAAAGCCATTGAGCACAAGCTCTATCTCAAGCTTAAACACAACCTTAAGGTTAACCAACCCTCAAAGCAAATGAAAAGTGAAGAAATGAGGGAGGTTGCAGATATTTTAGTGCTGAAATGGCATGAAAAATGATATTACAACATGCAAGCAACTCATGCACAACATGTTCAAAAGCCAAAAACATTAAACTAGTGAAGAGCACTTCACTATATGCATGCAATACAAAGCTCAAATGACCAAACCAGCTCTGGACAGAGCTTAAACATGCCAAAATAGTGGCTAAAACATGCTGAAATTGGAGCACAAAAGGTAAGAAAAACATGCTCGCATGTTAGGCTACAAACAAGACTCAAGACACAACTCTCAAAAGCATTGAAAGAGTGGAATAAGTGAGAGTGTGACAGAGATATATGCACTAAAATCACATGTAAAATGATGCTACAACATGCAATCATCTTAAGCAAAGTATGTTAGAGGCCTTAAAACAATGAGGTAGTGAAGACCATTACACTATAGCCATGCAATACAAAGATCAAAAGGGACAAACAGTCCAAAACAGTCCTAAAACAACTTAAAAGAAGTCCTAAAACATGCTTGAAGTAAGCTAAAAATAGCTAGAATGAGAGGCCAACACATAGCACAAACTAGACTATTAAGCACCATTGCACTACAAGCATACAAAGCAAGCCTCAAGTGACCAAACCAGCTCAAAACAGAGCTTAAACAAGTCAAAATAATAGCAAAAACATGCTGAGATCAAGTCACAAAATGGTAGAAAAACATGCTCACATGTTAGGCTATCTACTCATGCAAACAAGACACAAGGAGGGGAGGCCAACCCCTCCTATTTTGGACCTCAAAACATGGTTTTTGTCTTAGAAAAAACCTATGAGTTTCAATGGTAAAAGGGCCCAAAAAGTTTGATTTGAAGGTGATGAGAAATGGTGCAAAAAGCTTAACAAGCTAAAGAGCAAAAAGGAGGGACAACCCCCTAACTCACAAAGGCTCAAACCACCACTTTTAGGACTGAAAAACAGAACTTTTTACATGCCAAAAATAGTTTGCAAATGTGGCAAAAAGATGGCAAAGCAAGTATGAAAAACAAGCTTAAAGGGAGAGAGTTATACCTCTTGAAGCACAACACAATTTTAGGCAACAAAACCAAGCAAAACCACTTTCAAGAGCTCCAAGAAGACCTTCTACAACCTCAGCTCCAAGATAACCAACTTTGGTCAAGGATGTATAGGCAAAGGAGAAGTGTATCTACACTTGTATGCACTAAGGTTCAAGAGAGAGAGGAATGTAGAGAGAGAGAATTATAGAGAGAGAGAGTCCTCAAAATATTTCACTCCTAAAATGTTTCTAACCTCCAAAACCATAGAAAAGGCTTTCTATATATAGAAGAATGCAAGCTCAGGTCGAAAATATCCCAAAAGGGACAGCTGGAACACAAATATCTGCAAAAAAATTGACTTTTTTCATCAATGGCCGGCAAGGAACCATTGATGGCCGGCACATGATCATTTGTGGCGGGCAATGATCATCAATCGTCGGCACTGCATCATCCATCGCCGGCAGAAAAATCTGCTCTCCAGGTCCAACTTCAAATGGGCATAACTCCTTCATCTGGACTCCTTTGCAGGTCATTTTTGTGTCTAAGTTGAAGCCCCGGAAGTAAGATTTCCAATGGTGGCAGTTGTACATAAAAATTCCAAGTGTGCTAAGAGATGTCCCTCTTTTAGTGAAGACTGCTCATTTACAGCTCAATTGGATTGATGCCTAACTTCAACCAACCATGTCTCCCTCGTCTGACCTCGACTTTAGGAGATTCTTGAATGTAAAATGAAGCCCCAAAAGTCCACTTTCCAACGATGGTGGCCTCATAGCTGAAATCCAAGTGTACAAATGGATAGGCCTGATTTAGTGAGGGCTGCTCAACTCTCTCTTAACGATTCATGCCCATCTTTTCCCCAACTTGGTTTCTTCCCTCTCCTCCAATTTTCTTCAACTCCAAACCTCTAAAAAAGATGTTTTAAAGCGTTTTTCAAAGAGTTCATCTCTTTTTCATTCATTTCTACTTTGTCCTTGCTCGGTTTACTAAAAAGCGCAACATTTAACGAAATGCGAGCCTCGGAACATCGTAGGAACTCTTTTTTCAAAAATATTTTGAAAGAGAGGGTTTTAAGGTCTAAAATCATTTTGGTCAAAATAGTTTTGGTCCAAAAAGGGCGTGTAAGGTTGGGATTTGACGCTCTCCTTGCCGAAGAAATTGAACCTTTGCACTGCACAACTTTCATCACCAAGTAAGCAATCAGTAGCGCCCAAGTCTTAAGGGCGGTCAAAAATAGGGTGTCTACACCTCACGCACTGCATGTTCAATTTTCCTTGCCGGTTCAAACGTCAGTTTGGGCATGATCAAACCCGCCCAAAGGAGGGGGTAGAGTACCCGGTTTCATTCCTCATCCGTGGTTCACACTTGGCTAAGTACCTCACTACTTGGAGAACGAGAGAGCTTCTGGCCCTTGCCCCTAGTTTCAGTTATGCCCTTTCTGGCGAGTATTGGGCTTGGCTTGAGGACGAGGCATAAGTCGGACCCACTTTGGCTTCAAAAGCTTCCACATGCACAAGTAGAAAACGCATGAGCACCTGACTCACCTATGCCCCTAGTTTATTGCTTTGACCTTTCTTTTCAAGTTTTATGATGTAAAAGCAACTTTGTTTTTGTATCAGAGATTTGGAGAACTTTATGTTGAAATCAATGGAATTAAAGTTGTGAGCATTAAAATTTTTTCTTTTGGTCCAAAAATGGTCTAAGTTGTAAAAGGTAAGATTTTGAACAAAATCAACTTTTATTAAAACTTTCCAAAACCATTTTTGAAAAGGATCACCACCTAACATGCACGGAATCAATCCTCAAGATGTACAACCCCAAATCAAAAGATTAGAATTGCCCCTTGATGACCCCACCGCTCCGTATTGAAACCAGTTCTTCTTCTCAAAATGAAGATCACAATCAAACTCTCAAATAAAGAACAGACAAAGATGACCTGATCAGACACATGGACAGGACAGTTGAGTTTGAGGTGATTACAGCCGAACTTCAGGGTGAAGTTGCCTGCGTATCCCAACGATGGGAATCAGGCGTTACGTAATTCAGTTTCGGTTCACTCGAGTATTAACTCTCTCTTTTTGCGCTCTAACTTTTGCCAAAGTCATCATTTAGGGTTTTCAACCTTGCAAGCTCAGTTTTTCTTTATTTCTAATTTTTCATGCTGTAACTTTTGCCTAGGTCGCCCTTCTGGGTTTTCGACCTAGCGAGCCTCTCAGGGATAGTATTTCTTCAACTTGTCTATGTTGATCGGTTGTGAAAATTCTAGACCATCTAAGTCCATGAGAATAACTATAACGATTCAAGTTTTGACCTGTCACTTGTTGTATTCCTGACTCGGGTTTATGATTTCTGAATGTTGTTCATTGTCTTTTGCTCTTTATTCCCCCTTAAGTTTGGTTATTTGGGCATTTTGAGTGTGTTTGGAACAAGTTGGTTACTTAGTTTTCAAACCTTGTGTTGCCCAGAATTTTGGTCCTTCGCTCGAGCGGCCTCTCTTGTGCTCGAGCGGGATTTGCAAACTCTTAATACTTTGCACGTCTGCAAAAGTACTGGAGTGATGTTTTCCACCCTTAAGCGGCGTTTCCTACACTCGAGCAGGTGGGCTCTCGAGTTACCCTTCTTGCGCTTGAGCAGTTTGTCTGTTGTCTGCAAAAATACTGGAGGTGCGTATTCTGCGCTCGAGCGGGTCTCTTCTTGTGCTCGAGTGGAACAAATTTTTGTGTCTGACATTCAAGCGTCAACTCTTTTGCTCGAGCGTATATTAGATCGCAACAATGACATTTTATATCACTTTTCCATCTCTCTCTCTCTCTCTCTCTTTCTAAAACTTTCTAAAAATCTAGATTGAGACTCTCTCTCTCTCTAAAACTTACCTTCTCTCTTCATTTCCACCTAGATCTAGTGATTTCTCACCCTACTCCCTTTGATAAAAAGGTAGAGCTTCTTAAGATCTTCACTTTGATCCGACTAGAGTTAGATTTCGACATCCTTGAGGTTTCTCCCTTGCTTGGCTCATATTTTCTCTTTGAGGTAGAGATTTTCTACACTTTGCTATGACTTTTAACTTAGTTATTTGTTGTTGTATAACAATGGTGGGATTTGGGAGTATTTTGAGCAAACCTAGGGTTTAGGTGAGATGTAAAAGAGGGGTTTTGGTGGAAATGAAATAAATGAACATGGGGTTTGAAAATGAAGTCATGTTGTGTCAAAATGGGTGATTTTGATATTTGGATTGGTATTTTGAAAAGGGGGATTTTTTCCCTAAAATGATTATCATATTTATTTTGTATAAATAGTTGAAATTGGTGTTGCAAACATGGAATTGAGTGAGTATTGAAATAGATGATGGAATTGAGTATATAATGTTTCATACCCTTGGAAATTTTGGATAAATTATCTGTCTTGAGATTGTATATCTGTTTAGAAATATCTATATTGGGCTATCGGTGGAGGATAGCTTTGATTGTTGTAGAAACTGCATGTGGATTAGGTGAATTGAAACTAATCACTTATTGGTTGTCTTTGAATATGATTATGTGTAATACATTGTACATATATGGTTATTTGAGAGGAGAAAGGGGATGTACTCCATATGTGATTATTTGTTTAAATACATTGTATATGTATGATTGTTTGGGAAGAGAAAGAGGATGTACTCCATTGTTTAGGAGGAAAAAGGGGATGGACTCCATTATAATTAAGTTGGCCAGAGTGTCCTGGGTGAAAGTCCCGAAATTTAGACATGGGTGCCGATCCTGCGGATGAAATATCCGTAAAATGGCAGTTAGAAGTGTTTTTGTGTTGATTGTGAAATTGTTGAACCATTGAGTTTTCTCATTTGGGTTATTGAAAAATAATGAAATTGGTTCATGTATTGAAGGAAAATGAAATGGAATATGGACTTGACATTTTTATGACTATATAAAACTGTGAACGTTTTATCCCTAGCATTGTACATGCACACTACACTTATATCTTCATTAAATTTCATATATTGTGTTAGGTCATTCCTACTTTGCTGTGGCTCACCCTATTTAGAAAAAACATTTTCAGGAATCGATGGTACGCCTCTACTAAGACAATAGCATTGGAGGGACTTTGGAAGCGAGAGCTTCTTGTTTTGGTTTATTTTGTATAGCCTAGGGCTTAATTTGTATGAGCTAGTCCAACTTTTGTTGTAACCAAGCCAAGACTTGGAAAGATGTAAGCCTATAGGACATTTATTTATGTTAAACTCTTTTGTATCATTAACTTTATGTAATAAAAAGACTATTTACTCTGATTTATGTAGTTATTAACAAATGTTCTGGGTTATATTTACTGTATTATTTTGGGGGCATGACAATAACACCTCCACCCGACCAGATAGCTTTGATGATGTAAGGACTAGTCCAATTGGGTCTGAACTTGCCCCTAGGGTCATAAATGGGAGCTCGGTTGTCTTTCAACACCATATCTCCCTCCTTGAGATTCCAGGACTTAACTTTCTTGTTAAAAGCCCTAGCAATCCTACACTGGTAGCCCTAAACGTGATACAATACTTTTAGCCTTCTCTCATCAAAAAACATCAACTCCTCAAATCTGCTCTGTTGCTAGTCCGCTTCTGCTATCTGACACTCAGCCATAATTTGTAGTGACAGAACTTCTATTTCAGTTGGCAAAATGGCTTCCATGCCGTAGACGAGAGAATAAAGAGTTGCCCATATAGATGTCCAGATTGAAGTTCTATAGCCCCAAAGTGCGAATGACAATTTATCTGACCAGTCCCTATAGGTCTCAACCATCTTCTACAAGATGTTCTTGATGTTCTTGTTGGCAGCTTCAACAGCTCCATTGGTTTGCGGCTTGTATGTAGATGACTTATGAAAAGCCACATTGTATTTCTCCAACAAGTCTATGACCTCTTTCTTGAAGTGGGAGCCATTATCTGATATGATCTTATTCGGAACTCCGTACCTACAAATGATATTGTTTTTGATGAACTTAGCCACATGTGATGCCTTCAGCACTGCATAGGATTGGGCTTCCACCCACTTTCCAAAGTAATCAATTACCACCAAGATGTATTCATGTCCATTTTATCCTTTTCGCGTGACTACGCCGATGACATCGATTCCCCAGATTGAGAAAGGCTATGGCGAAGTCATGTTGTACAGTTTCAACGACGGGATATTCATGTGATTAGCATGAATTTGGCATTTGTGGCATCACCGAACAAAACCAATACAATCCTCCTCCATAGTGGACCAGTAGTAACCTTGCCTGAGAATCTTCCAAGTTAACATCACTCCGTTCATGTGCGCTTTGCACTCTCCTCCATGGATGGCCTCGATCAGGCGCTTTGATTCCTCTTCTTCGACACACAACTTGTGCATTCCAAAATGACCCCTTTTATACAGTTTACCTCCACAAATGATAAATTGGACGGCCATTTGCCGTATTCCCCTTTTGTCCTTGGCATTTGCCCCTGATGGATAAATCTCATTTTCCAAGAAGTTCCAAATATTGTAGTACCAAGGGTTTTTGTCTTGTGCTTCATCTATTGCGGCGATAGTTTCATAAGCCGGCGCGTATTTTTGCCTGATAATAATCGGACACATCCGGACTCCAAGTATGATGCCTACCATGGAAGATAGAGTTGCTAAATCATCGACGAACTTGTTGTTCTCCCTCAGTAGATGTGTGAAAGTCAGCTTTTCAAACCTAGGAATCAGAATATCCAGGGTCTGGTGGTAAACCTTCATCTTTTCTTCTTTGACATTCCAGTCTCCATTTGCTTAAGAAATTACTAAGTTCGAGTCCTCGATAACATCCAATCTTATTGCCCCTAGTTCTAGGGCGGCTTCTAAACCAGCGATACATGCTTCATTTCCTGCTTCATTATTGGACACCTTAAACTTGAGTTTGAAGGCTAAAGGTATATGGGAGTCGTCAGGTGCTATCAGCAACACACCTATCCCATAACCGTACTGATTGGACGCTCTGTCAAAGTACATCGTCCAAGTTTCCTCCTCAAATTGTAGAATGGCTTCATCTGGGAACAAGTATTCCATGGCCTCATCCCCTTCCACCGAGTGATCTGCCAGGAACTCTGCTATAACTCTTCCCTTGATCGACTTACGGGTGACATATTTGAGATCAAATTCAGAGAGAATGAGCAACCAACGAGCTAGCCTACCTGTAAGCACTAGTTTCTCAAAGAGATATTTGATGGGATCTAATCTCAAAACCAGGATTACAGAGTAAGCTAACAAGTAGTGCCTCAACTTCCTAGTAGCTCATACTAAGGCTAGGCAAGCTTTTTCCAACGGAGTATAGCAAGTCTCATAATCCAGCATTTTCTTGTTCAAGTAATAGATGGCTTTCTCCACCTTATCTTGAGATTCCTGAGCGAGCATGCATTCCATGGTTGTGCCTGTTATTGACAAGTACAGAATTAATGGCTTTCCCAGGTCTGGCAGTGACAACACTGGCGGATTCTAGAGGTACTGCTTGACTTGCTCAAAGGCAAATTGACATCGGTCGTCCTATCGGAATTTCTTCCCTTTCTTCAGGAGACCAAATAGTGGTTCACAAGTCAAGGTTCATTTGGAAATAAACTGTCTTATGAATTGCACTTTACCCAAAAAGCCTCACACCTCCTTTTCAGTCCTTGGTGGTGGAATTTCTACAATGGCCTTGATTTTGGAAGGATCTACTTCAATACCCCTCTGTGTGATCAAAAAGCCCAGCATTTTTCCTGCCATTATGCCGAAAGTGCATTTTTGTGGATTTAACCTCAACCTGTATTCTCTAATCCGTTGAAAGAATTTCTTCACGGCAGTGTAGTGGCCCTCTCTTTCTTTGGACTTGACAATCATGTCATCCACGTACACCTCGACCTCTTTGCGGATCATGTCATGAAAAATGGTGGTCACAGCCCTCTGATAGGTAGCTCTGGCTTTCTTCACCCCAAACGGCATAACCCGGTAGCAGTAGGTTCCCACAGCGTAGTGAATACAGTCTTCTCTCTGTCCTCGGGCGCCGTTATAATCTGGTTGTACCCGAAAAACCCATCCATAAAGGATAGCAATGCATGGTCCGCAGTGAAATCCACTAACTCATCAATGTGTGGCAAAGGAAAGTCATCTTTCAAACTGGCTCTATTCAAGTCCCGGAAGTCTACACACACCCGGATTCTACCATCATTTTTCGGCACTGGGACGATGTTGACCAACCAAGTCGGATACTCAAATACTAACAAGAAACCTGCATCGATCTACTTGGTGACCTCTTCCTTGATTTTCAACGCCTAATTCGGATGGATTCTATGTAATTTCTTCTTAACGGATCGAGCCTCAGGGTTAAAAGGGATCCGATGCTGTACAATCTCAGGATCGATTCCAGGCATATCTTCATAGGACCACGCGAAAACATATTTGAAATCTTTTAACAAAGCGACTAAGCACTCGCGCTCCTCCAAAGATAACGTGGACCCAATCTAGACCAGATGCGGATCCTTCTCAGTACCTACATTAATAGCAATTATTTCATCAGCACAGGGTTTAGCAAACCTCTCCTCCTCTCGATTAATCAAGTTTTTCAAAACCAGAAGAATTCTTTCCTCTTCGTTTTTATTAAAATTCTAAAACCTCGGTCAATACAATAAATAAGTGGCATAGAGAAATACTCAGAATCAGCAGCATTCTCATTCATAAGATCCAGATCTTCGGTTACAACTGACTCAAAAGAAAAAGAAAAAGAGGACTTGGACAAGACCTTGGCATTCGGGTTACCACCCCTGGGAATACTAGACTAAAACTCAGAAGAACCGGAATCTAATTCCGACTCCACAGACTAAGTAGAATCAGATTCTAGCTCATCATCCAACTTAGAACTAGACAGATAGCCCTCCTCCAGCTGCCAGATAAGAGATGGTGCTTTCGATGCATCCATATGCTACTGGATGGGTTTGCACCTGGTTGTTCCCCGATCATAAAGATGGTAAGGTTATCCCCAATTTCTCTGAGTCAGCCGCATGATCTATAAGAAGACAAGCCAGTGCTGTCCCTACTCCAAGTTCGTTGTTGTTTGAGTCATTTTCCATGCTCTGTTCAACTTCAGTACTTCGTTCAGTCTTTTCCTCAGTATCACTGTTATGTAGCTGTAGGTCAAAAAAGATCTCGAATCCGGGAACACGCTGCTCCGTGGAATTCACCCAAGGCTTGGGAAAACCACAAAAGGGAAAATCTTCTCCCTCCCGAACAAAGTAGCCATTCAGTGTTACTCGGATTGGCCTGTGAATAAGCTCATAATGCTTCCCGGCTTGTTTAGCCTTAGCCCTGCCTTTCATCTCTTCTTTCTTCCTGATCCAGTCCTCTTTGGTGGGCACATAGCCCAATCCAAAGGCATGTGGGTTATGTGGCACATCTGTTAGTGCAACGACGCCTTTCTGGCCACTTCTTCCGAGTCCCATTCCTAGCACATGCTGCAGTTTGTTCATGAAATAGATAGACTGGGCATTAACATGCATGCCCTCATCATCGGCCAAAATAGTCTGCATTACCCAGGCTTCAGCCAAAGTGAACCCTAAGAGGAAAACATCCTCCTCGCCATGAGTGATTTCCAACACTGGTGTAGTTACCTCTAGCGGTGGATGGATGGATGAATTTCCAAAAAGTATCACCACTCCTCTCCCGTGAGGGTATTTCAACATTTGGTGGAAAGTGGAGCAGACAACTTTCACATGATGCAACCAAGGCCGCCCCAGCAGTAAATTAAAGGTAACCGACACATCCAGGACATGGAACTCAACATCTTGCTGAGTTGGGCCCACCTGAACTCTGATTTGCACCGTGTCTATGACCTCCCTGCTCGTATTATCGTATGCCCGAATTACTTGGGCTGTTGGCACAATGTCTGCTGGTCTAAGGCCGATTGCATAAACTGTGCGGGAATGACAAACATTGATGGCCGAATTGATGTCTATCAACACCACCGGTTCCCATCTCTCTCTGCACTCAATAGATATGTACAATGATTTGTTGTGAGCTGAGCCTTCCAGCAACAGTTCTTTGTTAGAAAAGGTTAGGGTTAGACCGGCGCCACCTAGGAAGACCAATCCCATAAGATGTTCGGGGATAGTGTCAATGGACAATTTAGCTTTGTCCATTGCTAACAGTACTACCTGTCGATGTACTCGGGAGGCCATGAAAAGACCCCAGATTGAGATGTCAGCTTGGATTTTCTTATGCTGCTTCAACACTGCCTCTTCTTCCAGCTGTTTCTCTTTCTGTTTCTCAACCTCTCTGTCTTTTTCAGATACCTCAGCTTGATCTAAGTGCGGTGGCTTAAAATACCGCCCACTTCTTGTCGTGTGATCTATTTCGTCGGTGTGGGCCAGATGTAAATTGTCATCATCCCACCATACACCTTCAGCAACTGACAAACAGTTGGCCGACTCCGCTTAGATCACTTTCACGTTACAGGTATCCCCCACAGGGTGTTGGGCCAGTACTGCTTCCTAGTTGTCTTCAACCCTCTCTTGTTCAAACTGCTTCAGCGCAGCTTCTTGTTTTGTGTCCACAGTGCTAACAATGCCCAGTTCCTCAGCTGAATTTTCCATGCTGGCGTTCTTCAGTAGTTTTCCCTTTTTATCGGCCCTTCCGGCCACTACAACAATTTATGCTTCCTTTTCCTCCGGTTTCATTTCAATTCCTTCCTCCTTGTCTGGTTCATCACTTAGCCACCATAAGTTATTAGTCGATCCATTCAAGTCAAACCAGCCAATCTGCACATCCCCTTGATCCTGCTCATCAAAGAACTGTAGGTTGTCTAAACCCCCATCGAGTTTCGCCAAATCATCTAGCCCTTGGCTCAGGCCATCCTCCCTAACCACATTAACCTTCACCATAGTTGGCAACACTAATTCCGGCTTGACTTGATCAATCGGCACAACATAGTAGCTTGGATTGTACACCCCCTTAGGTAAGTCCTCAGAGCTCTTCGGCAACGAACTCATACTTTCCTTTAAGGCTAGCCTCCCTTCTATTGTAACTATCACTACCATAGGCTTAGGTTGAAGTGCAGATGTGTCCATCATGCACAAATCTGTGCTTTTAAGAATGAACACCGTCAGTCTTGGTAGGTGAGAAGGGGTAATATATACGCTGAGGTCATAGGGGATGGCCAGTGTATGGATTAGGTTTAGATTTTGAGGTGAGGGAACTTGATTATGGGCCGGGAGTGGGTTTGTAGTTACATTTGGTTTTTGGGGTAGTGTGATCACCTTGTTGTCAATAAGGTCTTGAATCTCATGATGCAGTCTGAAGCACTGGTCGGTATCGTGACCATGCTGTTGGTGAAACTCACAATATTTTGCTGGGTTGTGTTTTGGTGGAAGAGAGTCAGGTAGTGGGCGAGGCTCTAATGGTTTGAGGTGCCTTTTTTTGACCAACACCTTCATGGCTTGAGATAGGGTCATGTACAGTTGGGTAAAGGTCCTTTGGGATCGAACAGGGTTGGCTGAAGTTTGTGGAGCTGCGTTGGCAAAGGGATTGGCAGTCTTGGTTGTGGTGGTGACAACACTCACATCTGATAGCCTCATAGCTGTGCTACCACTGGTGGTAGCATTGGAACTGCACACAAAAGGCCTTTTTGCCTGCTCTTTCTCATCAGTAATCAGCCCTTGTTTCATGGCGTCTTCAATTTGCACCCTCATCTCATGGAGCTCGGTGAATGTGAACAGAGGTAGGACGATCGTTTTCTACAATAACTTCCCCTGCAGATTGCGAACAATCATCCTTATATGATCTTTCTCGGAAGGCATTGTGGTCATCATTGAAGCTTTAGCCCTCCACCTCGTCACAAATTCCGAAAAACCCTCCTTCGGCTCTTGGCGTGTTGCTTCAAGATCACGAGTTGTGACCTCGATCTGTGTGTTATACGAGTACTGAGCAATAAAGGCCTCGGCCATCTCCTCCTAACTCTGCTTAATAGAATCCTCCAACTTTACATACTATATGGCCTCTATTCCTGACATGGTCCGGCTGAAGAGAGACAGCTTTTGTAATCTGGTCAGGCCCATTGGCCGCAAGATGTCCAAAAACAACCGTAGATGAACCATGGGATCTCTGGAGCCGTCGAATCGGTCGATGTGCGGCATTTTGAACTGATCTAGCAATGTCACCGCAGAGTCAGTATACCCGTCCTCTATGTCGGGGATGGAGTTAACACCTTGTGCTCTCTTGAATAGTTTCTCCAGCTTGTTGACTTTAAGCACAGTTGGGTCAACCTCAAATTCAAAAGGAGCTTCTGTTTGATACACAGGTGCTTTGAAGGCTTGTGCTGGGATTGGCTCTATCGGATTGCCCTAATTTTCTTGGACATTAGAAGTATGGGTAGTGGATCCGGGTGCCGGGATACCCGTGGGAGGTGCAGGGGATGCAGAAGCCGCTGTCGGTTGTGGTTGTTGTTGTTGTAACCTGTTTATTACCTCAGCTTGACAGGCCGTGACCTCGTCCTGACGGGCAGCATCTTGCTGTAGAGTTTTAACTATTTGTTGAAGATTATGGATCAATTCCTCCATACTGACTGAGGGATATTGTGTCATCGGAATATGCGAGTAATCTTGTACTAGACTAGAAGTAGAAGACTGTCCCTGAGCCTGACTGGATACAGATGAATTGAGGGGTGACTGTTGAAAAATTTGAACTGGTGAATTCTACCTGACTCTTCTCCGTCTCGTAACCGGTGGGAGTGAAGTAAACACAAGCTGTCCTCGAACAAGGTCCCTGGCTTTGCAGAGCCTTTTGACTCAGGTCCAGAGTACTTAGGAGATATCCGAACTTTCTGAAGCTATGATGTTAAACTACCTAGCAAAAAGAAATAAAACAAAAAGAAAGCAATAATTAGAAACCGCACAGCACCTCAGCTCCTCAGCTAATTACCAACATAGATATAATCAAAGTTGTAGAACTACACTCAACACTGAATTCTACCCCCAAAACAGATACCAAATTTGCAACTGATACGCACATTCCTGTACAGTTTCACTGTAAAGCACATACCAGTTAAGTGAGAGCCAAAACACCCCTATGAGGGGGTAGGGTTACCCTGTCCTAGTTTCGTTAGGAACTAAGGTTCACTACTCAAACAAAATGCTTTCACGCAATCATGTATTTGGATAAGCATCCTGTCTTAATTTGGAACGGTCTCTATGGCTTTTCGATATGCAACTAGGCCGACTGGTCAAAAGGGTATCTCAGCAAGACTACCTAATATACCTCTCACACCTAACACCGAGAAGTGAAAGGAGGATCAAACGATACAGCGGTAGTCCAGATACAAGGGTTGTGTAACGCCCTGATTCTACACTACTGGTTGTAGGCAAGGGAGAGTCACTGCTAAGTCCTATGGTCAAATTTTGACAGATTCTAACAAGTATTGACACAAGGTCTCATAAGGATCGATAAGGTGTATACCTTTGATTATATTGAATATAAATACATAACAACCACAAATAACCTTAATTGCAAAAGCTTGTTCCATTACATTACATCCCAAAAAGGAAACATAAATCTTTGTACAAGTCTTACAAAAATATTAAAAGAGAACTTTTTAACTTTTCTAAGATAGCCAAAGGTCTTCGAAGGTTTCAGGCTCGTCGTCTCCAGCTATATGTTCCTCTTCGTCACCTGGCATAACACGCCGTGAGCTTTGAATGCCCAGTAAACACACACACATCCCATACCTTTTTTTTCCGAGTCCAATACACAACCACAATTATAACGTCAAGTAGTAAAGCATGATACACGAATAAATAAATAAATGGTTACAAGTTAAATGTTAGTAAACTAGAAATCCCCCAAAGAGATTTCGTCCTCCCAACCACAAGAATCGGATTCGGTTTATTCGGTATGCCCCCTCTTTTGCTGCTTTGTTGCAGAACTAACCTCGGATGCCTACCATCGTTTATATACCGCGTAGCGCCAACCGCAGGGCCTCAAAAGAGACGGTGAAATAGGGCCTTACCCAAAACCCTCCTCACAACAAACCACCTAGGGTCCAAATACAACCGCTCCGTTCAAGGGTTCCGAAAACCACTTGCGCAAGACTTTAACTTCCAAATAGGGAACGCATCCCAACAAACCATATATCACAAATTCTCATCTTTTCATTACTCAAGTGCTCGAAACCCAATACCCTCCCAATTAGGTTTCCCATTGAGTTAAATGTTTTAATCAAGGTTAGTCCAACTTACAAGATAATAATAACCACATAAGCACGCATCCTTAAGATGAGAAAGATAAATAACATAACATAACACATACAATATCATGCCAAGATATGATCATAAGCTATTAAACATTTCCATGAATACAAGGGCATAAAACATCCATACATAACAAAATTTCCAGATTTAACATCACCTAAAGATTAAAATGAAAGGACTATTTTAGATCCTTCACCGGACTCGGTCTTCCTATGGTTCGTAGAGAATTTGATCTAGTTTCTAGAACATTTTTCGGAAATGGGTTTGCTTTTCCAGATTTTAAGTTATTTAGAAAACATTCCAGCGCTGTCCAGATTCTGTCCAGACCCGTCGATCGTTATGAAAATTTGATTTTCTTGCAAACCACTAAACGTTTTTCGATGAAACCAATTTTAGTTGAAAGCTAACTCCTTAAGGAAGATTTTGACCTAAAATAGAGCTCCAGAATAATTTTATACATTTTTCTGGAATTTTTGAAAGTGGCCTGCATAAACAGATTCTAAGGTAGAATGTCCAAAACAAGAAGATTTATGAGAAAAGGGTTCCACCAAGGGAAAGTTTTCGTTTCTTTTGTGAAGAAAACATGCTAACCAACATATATCTAACTCAGAAAGTTTGCTTGAAGGTGTGCCCTTGGGAAGTTGAGAGATTGATATGGAAAAAAATGGTTTTGTACCGAAATGGGGAAAATACAAGAGAGATAGAATCAAAACTCAACTCTTAGCATTTTTAACACAAGTAACTCATAAATAACAGATTTGAAAAACATTATTTAGAACCCTGAAGAACATGTATTGAAAAGGAAAATGAAGAGAAGGTTGTGTTGTGGCTTACTTGCTAAGCTTTGAACAAGATGGCTCTCTTCTCCCTTCCTCTTCCTCTCAAAATTTCTCTCTTGTTCTCCTTCCTCTCCTTTAGTCGAATGTGGGTGTGTGAGAGTGTTGCTTGATAATATTTATAGGCAACTTGTTGTAACAAGGAATTGAAAGGGCAAGTTAGGATTTATTGGTTCATTAAAGCCCACTAATAAACACTAGTTGGATTATGAAAAGACACTAGTTGGCATTAAATGAACACTAGTTGGATTAAATGAACACTAGTTGGACAATAATTTAAACATTATATACACTAGTTCGAAATAAGTCTAGTAACTGAGGGGCTTTAAGCAAATAATTAAACATTTTTTTTTTTTGTTTATTTGTTTTTTAGAGAAAACATTTTTCAGGGGCTTCACAGGTTGTGTTCCCATCATGGCAAAGCCCATGACCGATCAGCCTTTTGGCAAGCTTTTCAGGCAAGCCTCCGGCAAACCATCCAGGAATAACAAATGGCAAACACAGTGACCTAAGTGCACCAATGCAAATGCAATGCAAAGAAACATATAAGTGTAGATAAAATTTTACATCATGAATTTCAAATCAAGTTCTCTAATTTACCCAGCAGAGTCGCCAGAAACTATAGCTTGACTTTTTCATGCCCCCTTTCGGAAGACGAATAAGCCCTACAGTATCGGACTCCCACTATTCTGAATCTGATCTCACAAGTGCAATCTGAAATAGATAAACACCAAAGAGACCCAATCCAACAAATCTTTTGGAAAATCGATTTTGAATCAAATTTTAAAAAATGGACTGCTTTGCCAGATATAGAGTCGTCAACTAAATATTTTTAGGAAATTTAGGAAACCCATTACTCGTGCCAGAGGCCACGTGTCCGTCATCACCAAGATTGTCTCGGCTCGAGAACTTAGGTACGAGAGGGGAAGGTCATGAATTAAGTACCCCCGCTCGCCCGATCAAAGATTGGCCTCTACTAATCATGATGTGAATCTTATTTACATTATATGCTCTTGTTTCGGTTATTAGACTAACCTTACTATGTGATGTGCACACAAGTATAGACTATTTTGCCAAAATTGGAACATTTGATTTCATGTTTGTTTGCAAAATTGTTTCGAATATGTACCACTTGAAACAGTGATCGCATATGAACATTATTCAAATTATTCTAATTCAAGCAATAAGCCTTCATCCATAAGCATTCAGACAGTTTATCAATTAAGCACTTAGCCTCATGGCAAGCATGCTAGACATGGCAACATCAATATGCAATTATGCTAAATCGATTAAAGGCTCACCTAGTACCCCAAGCCAAAAAGATGATAAAGTTAGAAAAATGTGTGATCCTAACTTATGCAACATGACTAATGCAATACATGCGATATGCAATTACTAGGCTCGGCTACTAATATGGCATATGAGTCAATTTCAGAACATGCGGTCTAGGCACGTATTCAAAGAAGTATTTAAACGACAATGCAAGTTTAGAATGATGAACCGAGCCTCGATGCATGCAAGACAAGTGGATGCAAGCATGAAGAATGCTAAACAAAACATGATTCTTTAATCTAACCATCATAAGTAGATAAATAAAAGGGAGAATGACGTAGGGTTGGAAGACATACACATTATTACAAATTTTGCGCCCTCACACGAAGGAGAGTCAAAATGAACTAACTAACTAACTAAACTAATTAGATATTACAACAACAAATGAATAATTTAGCTAAACTACTTAACTAATTATTACAAACTGAATGAATTAAGAAATGAACTAATTAATTAACTAATCTAGCTAATTAAAATAACTACAACACGAGACAAATTAGCTATTCTAACTAATTAATTACAAAGCCACTATGTTAAGCACAACACTAATATATTTACAACACGGATCTTGAGAATCGATGCAGTGCTCATGCATGAATGTGGTTTCAACCTGAAAAAGCCATTGTTTCTACTGCTGAATGCCTCTGTTGCACAGTAGAACACTTGCACTGATTTCCACCTTCAGACCAACTATGTTCTGCTTCAAAAGGACACTGCTTGATTTTGTACTAGTGGCCGGCAGAGGGTCTGCTGTCCACTGATGATGGCTTGCCGGCCACTGAAGGTAGCCTACCGGCCACTGCTGACCATAACTCACCTCTCCTTATTATTTAAACAGCTCAAAGGAGTAATAAGTTTGATTTCACAAACCACGAATGGATGCAATTTCATTTCATGATGGCTTATGTGCAAGTTCAATAAATGCAACAAAACAAGACTCTCAAAACCATCTCCCTATCATTAAAGATCAAGGGAAGTAGTTGACAATGAATCTTGAACCGTTTACATCGCTAATGAGTATGAAACAACTCAAGACTCAAGGGTTCAATTAACGTTTAATTGAACCCAAACCAAATTATTATCTTGCACCTTTTTATTCACCAATTTTATTACTTCATTTTAGATTACCACCCATTCTTTAGTCAATTGAGTCCAAAGGTGAATTTAAGTCCTCTAATGGAAAAAGGGCTCAAACCAAGTGTTGCTTTGGGCATGAAAGAGACATCATACCATTAGTAATGAACCCCCAAAGGGATTAAACCATTAAGCATGACACCTTAATCTCATGCTTAAACAAACAAATAGTTTGAAACCACTTTCAAAGCAAATGAAAAGCCAAGAAAGGAGGGAGGTTGCAGAGGTGATTAAGAGTGATCACAAGTATGGAAAGTCATAAATAAATGCAATCAACTCAAATAAGGTGGTGTCTAAGGCCTAAAACACCAAAGTTATGAGGACAATTACACTACAAGCATGCAATATAAGGTTCAAATACAATGAACACTTAAAAATAGTCCTACAACAGTGCTAAATAAGTCCTAAAACATGCTGGAATTAAGACAAAAATAGTTAGGACAATAAGCTAAAACATGGATCATGCTAGGCTAGTAAGTAAAACACAAGAAGGGGAGGCTAACCCCTCTAATTTTGGGCTTCAAACCATGATTTTAGCCACTGAAATAACTCTGAAAATCAGTGTTTAAAAACTCAAAAAAATATAGTGCAAAGGTGGGAAACACAAGGGTAAAGGCCTTGAGAACAAGGTGTAAAGAAGGGTGAACCACCCCTCAACCTTTATTGGCCTTAAAACCTAAGTTTCAGCCCAAAAATACAGAATTTTTACAGCCCAAAAACAATTGAAAAACCGTAGGAAAAAGAGTAATTAAGACAAGTAAAGAGGCAAAGCTTTATACCTCTTGAAGAAGAGATCACTTTCAAGAAATAAAACAAGGCAAACACACCCTTAAGAACTTAAACAAGGCTCAAAGGTACCTCAGCTCAAAGATGGAGAGGTTTGGTTAAGAGTGTACAGGCAAAAGCTTGCAAAAAGCTAAGAAATTTCAAGAGAGAGAGAGAATTGTAGAGAGAGAAAGAGAGCGAGAGAGAGAATTTTTGCTCTAAAAATTCCAACCTTCTTAATGAAAGCGGAGGCCTCCTATATATAGAAAACCAAGCAACTCCCTTAGAAACATTTATCCATACACGTGGGAGCAGATGCAAGCATCTGTGCATACAACTGGCACAGCTGTCACAAAATATCGGCAAAACACATTGGTGGCCGGCAACCAGAAGAAGTGTCCGGCAGTCCATAGCAGTGGCCGGCAAGCCACCAGAGGCTGCAGGCTTGAAAAACCAGGGGTGCAAGGTTTGAAAGGCTCAAAGCTATGGCATTTTGCTGAGGACTTTGAGCACTTGAGAGCATATACACTCATCATTGGGTGTGCAAGCGATGACATCCAAGTCGTAAGGACGGTCAAAAATGGGGTGTCTACACTAGTACTCTGAGCCAAAACAAAGCAAAATAATTAAAAATATATATACACTCCTAATTAACGCAATATGACTAAATGCAATGCACATGTTATGTAATTTATAAGCTCGGCTATGAGCATGGCATATGATTCCATTCAAGACATGCAATAAAACACATATTCAAGCAATGAATTTAGACATTGATATTGGGTTAGTATGATGAGCCGAACCTTAGATGCATGCAAGACAATAGATGCAACGCATAAGAATGCTAATTTGAAAAATGATGTTCTATACTAACCATCGTAAGCAAGTAAGTAAAAAGAGAAAGATGTGGGGTTAGAAGACATACAACTTATTACACATTTTCCCTCATGCAAGAGGGTGCGAATCAAAGTCCGAGAGTCTGAATTAAACTAATTATTACAAAATTGAATGAATAAATTAAAGAATTAACTAACTAGCTACTCTATTACAGCAAGGATAATAATGAGAAATAAACTAGCTATCTAAGTTAATTAGCTATAACAATTACAAATAAACAATAATAATAATAATCATAACAATAATTACAACAAGACTAATTGTAACAATAATAACAATACTGGAGCATTAATTTACAATAATGATGCAAGCAAGGATGTACAAGGGTTGCATGCACAATGTCCAAGAACTGCTTTGTCTACCTAGGCATGCTCTGTTTCACCTTCAGCCACTGCCCTTTGTTTTCTATAAAACATACTGCTGACCAAACATTGATGGTCGGCCGTGCCTTAGTCAATGCAAAATCCTATTTTGTGCTCTGAAGTGAAAATAGTGCAAACAGAGTCATTCTGAACTCTGTTTGTTCCTCTCATGCTTCTCTGTCATAGGAAAGCCTCAAGAGAAGATTGGAATCGTTTCCAAAGCCATCAATGAGCAAATTGATTGCTTGATGATTTCGGATACAATTTGGACAAAAAAAAACCAATAAATGCAATGAATAGCAACCACCTCTCCCTCCTATCATAGAGTGAACTCAAAGAAGGAGGTAGAGATGCTTCAAGGTTCATCAAAATATCATGGATTGACGTATGACGACCCTTGACACGATGGACTCAGCATAACGTCCGGCCGAACCCAAGCAATATACTTCATTTTCTTTATGTGGATTGATTTATTTTAAGCCAAACTCATTAGTCTTTGTCATTCTTTACCCATTTGTCCAAGGTGATTGTTACGTCCACTAAAGATTACATCCACTAAGTAAGAAATATGTCAAATGGGAAGTAATTCTCAACATGAAAAAGAGATTATGCCGTTGACAATGAACCTCTGTAGAGATTAAGCCATTAAGTATAAATCCTTAGTTCATGTTTTGAATAACCATGAACCGATTGAAATAACTCTCAAATGAAAGAAATGAATGGTAAGTTGATTATTAAAATGAGGTTCTTAAACATGGAAATTAGTTAAAGAAAAACTTAGAACAATATGCAACAACATATAGGTTCAAGGTGGTAAGCTTGCTCAAAGGGTTGCTTGCACAAGAAGAAAGAGCTCTCAAGAAGGTGTATAGGCTTTTTAGAAATTCTTCAACCCTCAAAACAGATATACAACTTCATTTTTATAGAATTTGAGAAGAGGGGTCATAAATATCTTCAAAAATGGACAGCTGGCGAGCTCCTGCCCAGAACAGTGTTTCTCGCTACTAAGGCACGATCGGGCTTTAATGTGATCCCTTATTTTTCTGCTTCAGACTTAGCACAGGGTGGTACAATGTGTAAAAAGGGATTTTTGGGGTATAATCAGTGGGAATATGGAAGGTTTGGGATTGTTTCGAAGCTTAATCATACCCCCTTCAATGAGACCTTGAACTACGCACAATACCACTTTCATCATCGAGTGTACCAAGCAAAGTGCTCGAGCCTTGCGGGCGGTCAAAAATGGGGTGTCTACAACACCCATTTATTCTTCAAAGCTTTCCTGCCTCTTAGAAGTGGAACAAGCTCATAAGTGTGGTTCTTTTACAAAGAACTCATCTCCTCCTTCATGGCTTGCATCCAACAGTCTTTCTTTGAATGACTCTTTGCTTCTGAAAAACTCTTGGGCTCCCCCTCATCAATAATTAGAATATACTGAGAAGTAAGATATTTGGTTGATGGCATAACAACTCTTCCTAATCTTTGCAACTGAGGCCCAGTTGCTTTCAGTGGAAAGGGTTGCTCTCCCTGCCCAACACCCTCTTTATCTAGTTCTTCACCTTTTTTCTCCTAATCCTCAATTTCTGGCATAGGATCCTGTAACTCTGGCACTTCTGGTTGCACCTCATCACATCTATCATTTTGTGATTGTTCTGGAGATGGAAACAAGTTTGGAATGATGACAACAAAATCTGCTACAGTCTGGTCTTCATGGAACACAACATCTCTGCTCCTAAACATCTTCTTGTTCACTGGGTCCCATAACTTGTACCCAAATGTTACATCTGAATAGCCCATAAATATGTATGGAGTGGACTTATCATTCAGCTTCTATCTATTTTCCTTGGAGATATGTGTAAAAGCCTTACACCCGAAGAATTTCAAGTGAGAATATGATACCTTTCTTCTAGACCAGACTTCCTTAGGTATCGCAAAATTCAGTGGGACTGAAGGCAACCTGTTGATGAGATAACAGGTTATACGAGTGGCTTCAACCCCGAATGACTTTGGCAACTTTTCCATTTTAGGAATACATCTGACTCTTTCCACAATAGTGCGGTTCATCCTCTCTACCACACCATTATGTTGTGGGGTGTCGAGAATTGTCGTCTAGTGCTGGATACCTCTGTTGGCACAGTATACTTCAAAAATATTAGAAGTGTACTCGCCACCATCGTCTGTACGAAAGACACTTGAACTTCTTTCTAGTCTCTCTTTCCACCATTGCATGGAACTCTTGAAAATATTGGAATACGTCATCCTTTATCTTTAGGAAATATATCCACAACTTCCTTAATGCATCATCAATAAAAGTCAGAAAATACTTGCGGCCGCCAAGTGACTCCACTTCGATGGGGCCACAAACATCTGCGTAGACCAAGCTAAGAAATTCTGATTTCCTCTTGCTCGTTGAACTAATTGATACTCGATGTTACTTTCCATATATGCAATGATCACATGGCCTAGGAGCACTCCCTTTGGATAAAGGTATCCTGTATTGCTTCGCCAATAGATGCAATCCCTTCTCACTTATGTGAGCCAGTCTTCTGTGCCATAAGTTAGGTGACTCCTTGTCTTCTACTGCATTGAGACTCCCGGGATAGATCTTCGTTTGAGTCTTGTACAGTGTGGAAGACATTTCTCCTCTAGCGATTGTCAATGCTTCTTCTGTTAGCTTCCAACAGCCATTATTGAATGTACTTGTAAAGTCTTGTTGGTCCAGGGCACTTCCGGGGATAAGATTGAGGTGCAAATCTGGAACATGCCTCACATCTTTGAGAACCAGCTTGTATCTGATATTAGTCTGAATGCTAATGTCTCCAATGCCCACAATCTTCGAATAACTAGAATTTTCCATTCGAACAATGCTAAAATCTCTAAAGTTGTACGAGCTAAAGAGTTCTCTATGGGAAGTGGCGTGATAGGATACAACTGTGTCTATCACCCACTCTGTGTAGCTGTGGTCAACCACGTAATGGAAATCCTCCTCTTTACCAACTGCAAGAAGTATTTCATCAGTTGTTGTGGCTATCGTGTTCTCATCTCCCTTTGATTTACTGTTTTGGCCCTTATTTTTTCGGCTTGGGTAATTCCTCTTTATGTGACCCTCCTAGCCACAGTGAAAGCAAGTGAAGTTGGAGTTTCTTTAACTCTTGTTGTCTCTGGATTTACTCCTATTGTTCCATCTGCCTCCGCTCTTGCTTCTTCTTTTACCTCTTCGTCTACCTCTATCTCTGCCTTTATCTTCTGTGACAAGAGCATGGGACTGATTACCCCCTATGTCTTTCTTCATTGCCTCTTCATTTAGTATGGCATCAGTACCATGCTCATGGTTAGCTTTTCTTCTGGTGTAAAGTTGCTGAGAGAAACCACCAACGTCTCCCAACTGTCCGGTAAAGAACTGAGTAGTAGTAAGGCTTGCATTTCGTCGTCCAAGGGCATCTTGACAATTGCAAGCTGATTCACCAGATTCTGGAATTCACTAGTGTGTTCGGCCACTGACATACCATTCTTCAACCTCAGGTTTACTAGCCTTTTCATCACCAAGGCTTTATTTCGGGCGGTCTTTGACTGGTACATGCCTTCTAACTTTATCCAGAGGGCATACGCATCTGTCTCCTAGGCGACCTCATGAAAAACACTATGATCAATCCATTTTCTGATCTAACCAACAGCCTCCCGATTCTTCTTCTTCCAGTCATCATCCTTTTCATCTTCTAGTTTGATTCCTCCAAGCTTAATGGAGTCAAACAAATCACTACAGGTATAGGATGTCCTCCATCTATGGATTTTAAATTGCATAAATGGTAGCATTTAATTTGATCATTGAACCTGAATTTGACGTTGATTCCTCCATCAACAATTATCACTAGAGAAATGATCTTCGTTTGAAAAATCAGACTTCACTGTTGAGTCCGAACTGGTCAAATTAGTCGAAAAAGACTCCAAACTGCCAATTAAAAATCTGAAAATTTTTAAAATTTAATTTGCAAAATCCAACTATACAAATGCGTGCAAAATATTCCAAATAGTTGGAAACCACTATTGAATCACCAAGTTCGGACTCCGAATGGCATAGATGTAGCCAAAATAGTTGAATGGTTCAAATCGACAGAATTTGGAGCAGCTGAGAAGCATTAGATAATTCCTGCAGTTTGGCTGGCATCAGGCTGGCATCAATGGTGCGACAACGCGACTTGGTCAGCTGCTCGGTCAACGGCTTGGTCACCGGCTCGGTCAGCGCAAGTTGGAGCAGGTCGATACGGGTCTGAGTGGGATGACATCAAGAGCGTGGCACGTGGGCACGATGTCGCTAGTACGTGGCGCGTGCGGTGTCTTCTGGCGTTCTTTTTCGACGCAATTTTTTCATATGTCCTGGTCTCATCGAGAGCTTCAACCTGGTGTGATCAAAAGTGGATTTCGACCACTTTGAAATATGGACAATTCTAAAAAACACACTATGTTTTTTCAAAAAATCAACCCACGAGGCTCTGATACCACTTGTTAGGATTAAGGACACCCAACTCAATCACACACACACACAGAGAACACAAAATTTACGTGGTTTGGCAGAATGCCTATGTCCATGGAGTAGAAATTAAGTTTTCACTAAAATAAAGCAATTACAAACAAATGGAGTAAGAGAAAAATTCTCTCTCTCTCTCTCTCTCTCTCTCTCTAATTTTTGATAGAAATGAGCTTCTCCCTCCCTTTTTATTTATGTACAAAGCTGAGAGGTGTGAACGCTCGGGTTGGCAACCGTTTCTTCCTACAGCTGGTTAGTTGGCAGCCACCATTCTTGACCTCTCTTGAAGCTTCCACTTCAGCTTCTTCCAGCACCTGGTTAGCCTCCAATCTTGACTTCCATGAACTTCCAGAATGGTATGGATTGTTGTGGATTCACAACAAAATCTGACCGTCAACCGGCTATCCCGGGCTGGGGCCTACGGATACTATGATATCCTCACAAAATGTCCTTTTTCCTTTAGAAAAAAAAAAAAAGCATGTTAAAATATTTACGAATTAGATAATACGATATAAGCACAAATATTGCACTATATTTAATTGTTAGACACTAATTTATTTAATCGTTTTGATTTTGAATTTTTAAATATGTTTTTTTTTTAATTTTTATGTTTTTAGTAAATTTTTTAAAATATTTTAATAAGATATATTTTAATTTTTAGATGCACTTAAAAAGTAAGTATTTGTGAATTTTTTTTTTTAAAAAAATACTAAATACGAAATATACAAAAAAAATACAAAATTTTATACGTTTTTATATTTTTTATGTTCATGAAATTTTTTAAAAACATTTCTTCATAAATATTTTTATTTTTTAAATATATTTAAATTAAGTAGATTTTTAAAAAAATATTTGAATATGAAAGAAGTGCACTAATAATAACAAAACACAAAAAAACTTAAAAGCTCAAATTTTATATTCAAAATATTCGACACCAAACACACTAAAGTTTTAGACTGCTGAGTAATTTTGTTTCAGCACTTTATACACTTGTAGCTACTATTGTGCAGCATATTGCACTCATTTTGAGATTTATTTTGACAAAAAATCGATTAGAATATTTTTGTAAAAAATGAAATTAATCAGATATTCATAGTTCTTTCATCAAATCATATTTGTATCCTAAGAAAAAATGAAAAGTATAAATTGAAATATAAAACTAAATAGAAATATAATTTGATGAAAGGGTTATCGATGTCTTATCAACTTATTTTTTTGTAAATATGTTTTACTCGATATCTTTTAAAAATTAAATAGTTTCGATTATCAAAATTAGCCTCGAAATATACCTAATATGCTTCACAAAAGTGGCTACTATGCGCTATGAATGGCAACTACCCCAAATCCTATGTTTGGTTTCAACTTTAGAATTAGGTTTTTTTATTTTTTATTTTATTTTTTAAGAAAAATAGAAACCAGTTTGACAAAAATAAATATTAAAAAGATATTTTTAAATTTTTTTTTTTAAAAATTCTATCAAAAAAGGTAAAACTATATAACAAGATAAGTGTTCTTTATTTATTTATTTTTTCATGAAATTAGATTTTAGTAATTTACGAAAAAAATTTAAAAACAGGTTCTAAAAATCATACCAACAAACTTTAGAAAGTTGAGTAACTCAATTGTTTGTGTCAAGCTTCTCTTTAGAGAAGCAACTAGAAGTTCCAATTTGGTCTTACTTCAATAAATTGAATTGTTCATTTTGTATAAAGCACTGAGAAGATCATCTATAATAAAATCAAGTTAATCGAATATCTGTATCTATTTCATCTTATTTTATTTTTCTTAAAAAAAAATTAAAAGAAACAAACTACCTTTTTTTTAAAAGATTGATAATAGACGAACTATTTTTAAAATTATATTATTTGTTAATTATTTTTTAAACTTACATGATCAGATCAAGTGATTCCTAATGTTCAATTAATCTAATTTTTAGTATGAATAATTACTCCAAACATTTTATAACATAAATAATTTAAACAGCCGGTCGAAGAATTTGAAAAATCCAATCAATAATTGTTTATTCCTCAATAAAAACGAAGACTTGCACAAAAGTCTTCTTCAACACTTTCTACACAACTACAACTAAAGACTTACACAAAGTCTTCTTCAGCACTTTCTACACAACTACAACTAAAGATTAATTACACAAAAGTCTTCTTCAACACTTTCTACACAACTACAACTAAAGACTTGGACACAAAAGTCTTCTTCAACACTGTCTACACAACTACAACTAAAGACTTACACAAAAGTCTTCTTCAGCACTTTCTACACAACTACAACTAAAGACTTAGGTTAAGTTTGGCAAGTTGAAAAAAAATTAAAAAGTTAAAAAATTACTTAAAAAGTTAAAAAATTATCACTATTAATCAAAAGTCAAAAAGTACGGCTGCACAACTCCAATCCTAATTTTTCCCTACACACTAATTTATACAATTTTTTAATATACATTTTTCCATAAAAAGTCAAAAAATTAACCTAAACAATCATATTTTTTTCCTCAACTTTTTAGTCCAAAAAGTCAAAAAATATACTTATTTAGAACATCTCAAACAATCCCTTACACAAAAGTCTTCTTCAGCACTTTCTACAAAATTACAACAAAAGCCATCTAGCCTAATGAGTACAAGTTGATAAATCGTTTGGAAACTGAGTTGGCTTTTTAATTTTTTAATTATTATAGTTTAGGATTAAAAAGCCTCATTTAGAAAGGATTTTTTGGCGTTTTTAATTTTTTGTGAAAGAAAAAATGTAATGATTATAGGTTGGACGTAAAAAATTGCACCTTTTATGAAATAATTTGTTTCATAAAATTTACACATTTTGTTGGAATTTATACCTTTTGTGAAAACAGAACTTACACCTTTTGTGAAAAAACTTACACATTTTCTGAAACGTTACATCTTTGGTGAAAAATTTTCTTTCATTAAAGTTACACCTTTTGTTAAAACTTACACTTTTTGTGAAACCTTACACATTTTTGTAAAAATACTTACACCTTTTGTGAAATAATTTATTTTATAAAATTTACACCTTTTGTTAGAACTTACACCTTTTGTGAAAACAAAACTTACACCTTTTGTAAAATTATTTACACCTTTTGTGACAAAACTTACACCTTTTTTGAAACGTTGCACTTTTTGTGAAAATTTTTATTTCATTAAATTTACACATTTTGTTAAAACTTGCACATTTTGTGAAAAATTACACCTTTCGTGAAAATACATACACCTTTTGTGAAAAGTTACACTTTTTGTGAAATAATTTATTTCCTAAAATTTAAACCTTTTATTGGAACTTACACCTTTTCTAAAATTACTTACACATTTTGTAAAAAAACTTACACTTTTTGTGAAATGTTACATCTTTTTACACCTTTTCTTAAAACTTACACCTTTTCGTGAAAATACTTACACCTTTTGTGAAATAATTTATTTCATAAAATTTATACATTTTGTTGGAACTTACACTTTTTGTGAAAACAAAACTTATACCTTTTGTGAAATTACTTACACATTTTGTGAAAAAAAGTTACACATTTTCTAAAACATTACACCATTTGTGAAAAATTTTCTTTCATTAAATTTACACATTTTGTTAAAACTTACACCTTTTGTGAATATTACATCTTTTTGTGAAAATACTTATACCTTTTGTGAAATAATTTATTTCATAAAATTTACACATTTTATTAGAACTTACACCTTTTGTGAAAACAAAACTTACACCTTTTGTGATAAAATTTACACATTTTCTTAAACGTTACACTTTTTGTGAAAAATTTTCTTTCATTAAATTTACATTTTTTGTTAAAACTTGCACCTTTTTTGAAAACTTACACCTTTTCATGAAAATACTTATACCTTTTGTGAAATAATTTATTTCATAAAATTTACACATTTTGTTGGAACTTACACCTTTTATGAAAACAAAACTTACACTTTTTGTAAAATTACTTACACCTTTTCTGAACTGTTACACCTTTTGTAAAAAAATTTCTTTCATTAAATTTACACTTTTTGTTAAAACTTGCATCTTTTGTGATAACTTACACAATTTTCGTGAAAATACTTACATCTTTTGTGAAATAATTTATTTTTTAAAATTTACACCTTTCGTTGGAACTTACTCCTTTTGTGAAAACAGAACTTACACCTTTTGTGAAAAAACATAAATATTTTCTGAAACATTACACTTTTTGTGAAAAATTTTCTTTCATTAAATTTACACTTTTTGTTAAAATTTACACATTTTGTGAAAATTCAAACATTTTGGTGAAAATACTTACACATTTTGTGAAAAGTTAAACCTTTTGTGAATTAATTTATTTCATAAAATTTACACATTTTGTTGGAACTTACACTTTTTGTAAAATTTTTTACACCTTTTGTGAAAAAACTTACACATTTTCTGAAACGTTACACCTTTTGTAAAAAAATTTCTTTCATTAAATTTACACCTTTAATTAAAACTGACACCTTTTGTAAAAACTTACACATTTTCGTGAAAATACATACACCTTTTGTGAAATAATTTATTTCATAAAACTTATACTTTTTGTGAAAATAAAACTTACACATTTGTAAAATTATTTACTCATTTTGTGAAAAAACTTACACCTTCTCTAAAACGTTACACTTTTTGTGAAAAGACTTGCACAAAATGTGTAACTTTTCACAAAAGGTGTAAGTATTTTTCACAAAAAGATGTAAGTTTTCACAAAAAGTGCAAGTTTGAACAAAAAGTGAAAATTTTATGAAAGAAATTATTTCACAAAAGATATAACTTTTCAGAAGAGGTGTATGTTTGTTCACAAAATGTGTAAGTAATTTCACAAAAGATGTAAGTTTTGTTTTCACAAAAAGTATAAGTTTTAACAAAAGGTGTAAATTTTATATATATATATATATATATATATATATATATTACGCAAAAGGTGTAAGTATTTTTACGAAAATGTGTAAGTTTTCAGAAAATGTGTAAGTTTTAACAAACGGTGTAAATTTTATAAAAGAAATTATTTCACAAAAGATGTAACTTTTCATAAACGGTGTAAGTTTTTTCATAAAAGATGGACGTAATTTCACACCTTTCACAAAATATGTAACTTTTCATAAACGGTGTAAGTTTTTTCATAAAAGATATAAGTAATTTCACAGAAGGTGTAAGTTTTGTTTTCACAAAATATGTAAGTTCCAACAACAGATGTAAATTTTATGAAAAAAATTATTTCACAAAAGGTGTGAGTTTTGATAAAATGTGTAAGTGTTTTCACGAAAATGTGTAAATTTTCAGAAAATGTGTAAGTTTTATGAAAATGTATAAATTTTATAAAAGAATTTTTTTTTAGAAAAGGTATAACTTTTTAGAAAATGTGTAAGTTTTTTCACAAAAGATGTAAGTTATTTCACAAAAGATGTAAAAAAAAAATTCACAAGAGGTATAAGTTCACAAAAGGTGTAAATTTTATTAAAAAAAGTATTTTACAAAAGGTGTAACTTTTGACTAAAGGTGCAAGCATTTCCACGAAAAATTGTAAGCTTTTAGAAAATGTGTAAGTTTGAACAAAATGTGTAAATTTTATGAAAGAAATTATTTCAAAAAATGTGTAACTTTTCTGAAAAAGTGTATTTTTTTTCACAAAATGTATAAGTAATATTTGTAAGTCGTCAAAAGTTACATCTTTTGTAAGTAATTTCACAAAATGAGTAAGTGTTCACAAAAGGTGTAAGTAATTTCACAAAAAAATGTAAGTTTTCACAAAAGGTGTAAAATTTTCACAAAAAGTGTAAGTGTTCACAAAAGGTGTAAGTTTTCTTGAAACTACTTACGCATTTTTTTGAAATTATTTACGCCTTTGGTGAAAACTTACGCCTTTTGTGAAAATTTATGCCTTCTTGTGAAATTATTTACACATTTTTGTGACAACTTACACCTTTAGTCATATAATATATTATTTTACTAATTTACCTGGAAAGTGACCTGCTTAGCAAGTCACCAATGTGTAAGTTTTCTTGAAATTTGGTATAACCCAATACATAAAACATATAAGTGCAATATATAAAAGGTGTAAGTGCCTTGCATACCATATGTAAGGCACACCTAAGAAAGGTCTTATTTTATGGTGTTGATACAAAAAAAAATGTTATAACTAAATCATTTCTAGTCATAACTAAAAGGACCATAATAAATAATAACCAAACACCATGGGTATGCTTGGTTTGGTTTTGCGAGAGTAGTTTTTAAAAATTATTTTGGGGAGAGAGTTTAGAAATTTTCTTGATTTGTTTTGTTGTATATTTTGCAAGTAGTTTTGGAGTTTGAGAGTTTGGAATGATTTGATATTTTGTTACAATTGAGTAGATGTGTGTAAGAGAAAAAGTGATTGAGAAGGAGAGAAGAGAGAAAAAAAGTGATTGATTGATAGGTAAGAGAGAGAAAGTGATTTTGGAAATTGTTCTGAAAAATTTACAAACCAAACAAATTTTTTAGAAAATTTTTCCCAAAATTACTCTACAAATCCAAACCAAACATACTCCATATCTTCGGTCATAACTTAAAAATAATCCCAATAGGTCAAGTCATAACTAATCCCACAATGATTCATAACCAATGGTCATAACCAAAATAACAGTCACAAGAAATCGTAGTTAAGTTATAGCCAATACTACAATAAATCATAACTAAAACCACAATGTGTCATAACCAAAGATTAAAAAGATCATAACTGTGACATATAATATACACTTTTTTGTGATGTGTTTATAGAATTTTCCTACTAAAATATATCATTTCTATCTCAATTTATTTTCTTTTATAATTTTTCAATCTATTTATAATAATTACTCTCTAATATTTTTATAAAATTCAACCTTAAATCCCTTAATTGAAATTTATATTTATCCAAATGGACTTATAATATTTACATTCAGTAATATTTCATTATTATTTATTATGAAAAAAAAAATCATTGCCGTTAATTTGTGCCCCCTATATGAATTATTGGCTTCGCCACTGTCCACTGCCACTGCCACAAAGCTTGGAAAGAATATAATGTTGCTGCAAAATTAGTGCAAATATTGACAAATCAAATTTTCATATTAAATCCAATAAATTTTTCAAAAAAAAAAAATTTATATTAACGCCAACCTAATAATAATAATAATAAAATTTGTTTATGTAAATATCAGTGGAAATAAATAATAAAAAATAAAAATTTGATTGTAGATGTAAAAATAATAAATAAATGATTTTTGTTTGTTTACAAATGTTTGATTATTTTCCAACTCGAGAAAATATAAAACAATGAAAATCTCTATATGTAAATAAATAGGAAGGGTAAAACTATCATTTTCATTATTATCCAATCACAATAGATATGATGTAACATGGAAAGTGTGGTATTGTATATCCACCAATTTTGAAGAATATATAATCCAAAAGTATATTATATATTGTCTAAAAAATATTACAAACAAAGAATATGTGAACTTCAAACATATTATCTCCAATCTAGCCTTTTATATCATAGAATCAAACAGAGTTAAGATCTTAAAAGATAACTATTTATATCATCAAAACATAACAGTAATAAGCTCTACAATTTCTCAAGTTAAAAAAACAGAAAAATTCATTTTACTCCTCAAATTTTATGTTGATAATCAATTATATCCCTAGATTTCGAATAATTTTAATTTTACCCCCAATTTTTTTTTTTTAAATCGTATCAATTTGCCCCTAATGGTCACATTTAAATGGGGAAAAAAAAAACTATATTTTGACCCAAAATTTCAAACTATACATTCAAACGGGAAAAGTTAGGGATCATGAATTTTTTTTCATGAAAATGATCATGAAAGATTTATGATCCTTAGATTACATTGATTAGTGTGTAGTGCTTTATTCTAAGTATAATCCACGGGTCACAAAGCTTTCATGATTATTTTCATAAAATGTTTTTCATGATACCTAGCATTGTTGCATTCAAACTCACTTTCTCCTCCCCAAACTTAGCATTTCTCTTCTCTGCACCTCTACGACTCTGCTGACCACAACCGCTAGCGGCTAGTCATCATCATCCCTCCGCTGCGTGTGCCCAGTAACCTTTGGCCCCACAATAGCAAGTGCACAGTGCACAATGCACAGATCTAGTAACTACCCAACTTTCTTCTGTTCTCATTCACCATCATCGACACCATTTCAGTCGCCTTTGCCGCTGTGCCATTCTTTCCCACCACCCCATTTGCCTTTACCTCAATAATAAACAAATCAAAACTGATTCAATTACATAAAAACCTACACAATAAAATAAAGTTTTACTCTATAAATCATAACCAAATTGACATGAAAATTTAAAGGATCTACAAAATCGAAAGAGGTTTTTACAGAGAGAGGACTCAAATTAGTTTGAGAGAGAAAGAGAGAGAGAGAGATTCACATGGGCAAAAAATCTTACTTCACTGAGATTGAATAAAAAGAGAAGAAGGAAGAGAGGGAAGAGAACCCCACAAGAGAATATCTTTTGTTCTATGTTGCGGAATTGGAGTGGTAATTTTGTGAAGGGTGTGATGTTTTTTGGTTGAAAATTTGCGATGTGTTTTGATGCTTTTTGTTTAATAGTGTGTGGGTTTTGATTTTGATTTCGTGTTTCTCATAAATAAATAAGTTGGAATGGGGATGACGTTGGAGGTTAAGCCTTTAATGGTGATGAACGGTTACAAACCCAGGTTTAAATTGAGGGTTTTGTATATATATGGAGGAGAAAGGGACAGGGTTTGGGAAAATAGAGGAATAGAGAGAGAGTGTGAGATTTTGGGAGGGAGGGTTTGCACATTGTAGTGGCAAGCACCCATATAAGGCACATGTGGCGGAGGGAGGAGGAGGGCTAGCCATCGGCGGTGGTGGCTGGCTGAGTTATAGAAGTGTAAAAAGGAGAGAGAGGGTGAGTTTAGATAAGAGATGTTGAGTTTGAATATATAATTTGAAATTTAGTGTCAAAATATTTGGATTAATGAAGCCTCACCCGAAGCACAATTTATAAGCTGGTTGACTTGGAGAGGTAGAATCAAAACAGCTGCTGTTCTGCAGAGGTTTGGAGTGTTGGGTCATACTGCTGTGACTGATTGCCCTTTTTTGTTCAGCTGCTGTGGAATC
The DNA here is from genome assembly GCA_030407325.1 of Camellia japonica. NCBI lineage: Eukaryota > Viridiplantae > Streptophyta > Magnoliopsida > Ericales > Theaceae > Camellia > Camellia japonica. The sequence goes on from JAPPVO010000029.1 coordinate 58,978,824, forward strand.
TGTGGATCATCTTTTTGTGCAGTGTTTTCAGATTTGGAAGGTTTGGAGATGTTTGTTACAATGTTGGAATCTCTGCTGGGTATCCCCTGCTACTGTGGATGAAGTGCTATCTTGGTGGTTGGGAACTAAGCACAAAAAAGCTATAAAGAAAATCTGGCTGCTAGTACCTGTAGCAATGTTGTGGTCCACTTGGAGGCTAAAAAAAAAGGTTGTGTTTAATGGCAAGCAACCAGATATGAATGAGCTGTGTGAGGTTTGTGAAAGTGCATTTTGGGCTGTGGGTTAAGTCCTCCATGCCTTCCGTCCAGTACTCTATGCATCAGATTATGGAAAATCTGAGTCAAGTCAGGTTTTGTATATGAAATGGCTAGGTGTTGGTGGCTGATTTTCATAGTACTTGATTCACAACTGGAAAGATTTGAAGGAGCATGCAATTAATAAATCAGATAATGAACATCAGTTGTTCTATCTGATGGCTGCCATGGTTGAAGTTGAAATACAATCAAATAAAACAGAAGTGTCCAAGAATCTGCTCTGGTGCTGTTAAATTGTTTTGTTTTGCTGGTATTGGAAGATAACTGGTTTGCTGGTATTGGAAGTGTCCAAATCTTTTTTGCTGCTGCTATGGATTGTTGCTGATATAGTATGCTGCTGATCTGTGTGGATAATGATCTTTTGGAATTGGCTGCTGCAGATTGGTGTTTTTAGTTGTTGTCCTGGTTTCTTGTTGGTTGGTAGTTTAGGTTGCACTTTTGTATTAGTTTTCTTAGTTCTGTACTTGGGTGAGGTTAGTTTTGGTGTTTTGGGTTGGTTCCTCACAACACTTGATGGTATGCTAGCATATGATTGAGCGGTCTTATCGGTGCCAATCTATTTAGGATTAATTTGAGTCGTCATAATGCTTTTTGCACCCATCCTCTTTTTCTTTTATTGATGTAATAGTCTTCTGTTTCATTAATAAAGTTCTTTTTATTTTGTTGATAAAAAAAAATAATTTTTTAAAATTTTTTTTTTGGTTTAAGTGTAACTATAAAGGACAAATTGATACTATTTCAAAAGTTTTTGAGATAAAATTAAAATTATTCAAAACCTAAGGTGTAATTGATCATTGAAATAAAATTTGAAAGGTAAAATGAAGTTTTTTTTTTTTTTTTTTGGTTGAAAAAATCATCCCTTATTGTAACTGTATGGTAAAAAGCATGCAACGACAAAAAGCAATTAGGTGGGACAGTAAAACTTGGAGACCAAGGTGGATCTAGGTCGCCGGCCCAAAATGTTTAAACAAAGAAAAGAAAAAATGAGTAATCAAGTCAAGAATGGCGTTTTGGGTTCACTACCTACAACTGACTATTGTTTTGTTTATTATAAAAGTAAATCAGAATTAAGAGTGACAGCACTCCCATGCCACTTTCACAGGAATCCGGATCCTCCGTCGCCCTTTCCTGCGGCGCGTCCCTGTAGCCCTCCAAAACGACGTCGTTTTGGAGGGATTTTTTTTTTTTTTTTCTCGTCTTCTTTCTTTTCCTTTTGCCCTGTTTTCTTTTGGGCATAACCCATTCTTCTCCGTCAAATTCTTGAGCTTCAAGGCAGTGCTCAGAAGGCCATGGTTACAGTGTCCAACAAAGATCCAAATTCATCAAATCATACAAATTCATCAAAGATCAAAGATAGAAATTCATCAAAGGCCATGGTTACAGTGTCCAACGATATCTGCCCGATTCAAATTCATCAAAGATCCAAATCATACAAATCATACAAATAGCATCGCCTTGAAGAGATCGGAACAAAAAAATCAAGTGGGTTTTTTTTGGAACATACAAATCATTCATGAAGTTTTTTTTTTTTTTTTTTTGGATATATACATATAATTGAAAACAAAGTGGGTTTGAAAACAAAGTGGGTTTTCAGATTCATGAAGTTTTCAAAGTGGGTTTGAAATGAAAACAATTTCAAACTTCAAGATCAGATTCATATACAATTTCAAACTCATATCAATATTTGAAAACAATTTCATATATACATATATATATATATATATATATGTGTGTGTGTATATTTTGTGGGTTTCATTCATGAATTTTTAATTTTTTTTTTTTGGATATATACATATATTTGAAAACAAAGTGGGTTTGAGAACTTCAAGATCAGATGCATGAAATTTTCGAAATACAATTTCAAACTCATATGAAAACAATTTCATCTATATATATATATATATATATATGTACATATGTGTGTGTGTGTGAGAGAGAGAGAGAGAGAGAGAGGTAGGTGTACACTTGTAATGGGTGTTGTGATTCTGCAAACAGATCATTTGCAATTTGTAATATTAAGTGGTTTACTGGGTGTGGATTTTTTTTCTGTTATGATTCTTCTTTCTTATTCTTCTTCTTGGTTTGCCTTCGATTCAAAGAGCTTAGAAGGAAAATCAATCGAACACGATTGGTGAATCTTCATCTTTTTTTTACCCACAAACCCAAGAACTAATTTCATCATCCTGGGATCATCATCATCATCAAACCCAGAATAATTTCAATCCCTAGTTGAAATCAATGTCCAGAATAATCATCATCATCATCTTTTTTTTTTTTTTTTTTTTTTTTTTTTAAGAAACGCACAATCTAACAAAAAGAAAATATAAAAAACACTTTCAGAAAACGAAAGGCAACATAGATGGACCTTCTGTGTGGTGGATCAACAGGAAGGAAAATTTGAAAGCAAAATGAATCTGGGTAAACTTGTTATTGCTTTAGGAGTGAGAATAGATGAATCTGTGGGACGAAAACCAGCTACTGAGAGAGCTAAGTGGTGGTATGGAGAGAGAGAGAGAGAGAGAGAGAGAGAGAGAGAGAGAGAGAGAGAGAGTTATCAGTGAGAAAAAAAAAAAAAACCCTCCAAAACGACGTCGTTTTGGAGGGCGACAGGGACGCGCCGCAGGAAAAGGCGACGGAGGATCCGGATTCCTTTCACAGGAGGTAGTATTTGGTTTCGTTTACAGTTTATTATTATTATTTTTATTTGGGAGTGAATTATATTAGTAGTTTTTATATTTTGATTATTGTATTATTTTAGTTCTTATAATTTTAATTAGTTTTATTTTAATTATAAATTTATAATTTTGTCTTAATTTAATCCAATTACTTATAATTGTCAATATTTTTTAATGAAAAATAGACATAAATGACATGCTTAATGTTATTAAGGTAAAATAATAAACTTATTCAACTTAGTGAGTAAACTTCAATAAATTTAATGATTTATTTCAGTCAAAAACACTAAAAACGTTATTGATTGGATCAAACTAACACAAAATCTAAAATTAATAATTAAAATTGAGCCAATTAAAAATGTAGGGATCAAAATGATATAAAATACAAAATATAGGGACTATTGGTGTAATTTGCTCTTTGATTTGGGTTAATTATACTTTGCTTACTTTATATTTGACCACTTTCCCACTTTGACCTTTAAAATTTATTTTTTCCCACTTTAGTCCTTCATGTTTAAAGTTTTCCCTAGTTTACTTTTAAAGTTAATTTCTATAAAAAAAAAAAAAAAATTAACTAGAAAATGATACATTGACTATCATATAGTATAAAAATATTTTATTATATATAATTTACATATCTGACATAAACTTAAATCCTAATATAATAATATATATTCTTTATGTTATGTGATTGTTATTATGATATTTTCTATCTAATTTTAAACAAAAATTAATTTTAAAAGTAAACTAAAAAAACTTAAAATATAAAAATCTAAAATGAGAAAAAAAAAAAACTTTAAAAGTAAAAGTAAAAAAAAAAGACTAGATAAAAGATTTAAGATAAGTTTGGGAAGTCTCAAAAAAGTCAAAAAGTCAAAAAGTTACTCAAAAAGTTAAAAAGTTATCACTATTCACCAAAAGTCAACAATTACGGCTGCACAATTCTCAATACTAATTTTCCCTACACATTAATTTATACAATTTTTTAATATACATTTTTCTATAAAAAGTTAAAAAGTTAACTCAAACATTCTTATTTTCAACTTCAACTTTTTAGTCTAAAAAAACAAAACGTACACTTATTTAAGACACTCCACACAACCCGTTAACATCCAACCAAAGTTATGCGCGTGCGTGCATTTGATATGTAGAATGACTTTCTCAACTAAAGTAATCAAAATAAAAATAATAATAATAATAATAATAATAAAAAGTTTGTGTTGCTTTTTTTTTTTTTTTTGGTATAAAATGCCGGTGAACAAACCAAACATCAACGTACTGAGAAAGTGATAGACAGACTGAGAGAGAGAGAGAGAGAGAGGGGAGAGATGAGCGATGGTAAGGGAAAAGGAGTGATTGCATTGAAGAAACTAGGGGTTGAAGTACAGAAAGGGGATCACTATTCGTGTCAAAAAAAACAGCAGAGTGTAACAAAATATAACAGCAACGGCCAAACATCGTCTTACCAATCTGAAGAGAAAGCTGCTGTTGTAACCAAGATTGGCAAATCTTCCACCACCATCGTTAAGGTCTTCCAGCGTCGAGTGGAGGAGGTAATCTATACTTATTATATATGTGATTATGTCAAGTATTCAGCTATCAATCACAAAATTAATAGGAAAGACTGTTATCACTTTCGATTATAATTAATATATGTTACATATTTCATTTTATTTTATTTACACGCCTATTGCTTGTTTCAACTGCTAATATTATTCAAACTATACTCTACTAATTGGGTTTATCATTGTTATAATGTATAGAATCGTCAACATCGAAACTCTGCTTTTGAAGAAAAACAAAATGGATTTCAAACTATCAACTTGTTTAAAACTGTAGTTCAATTTTAGCAGTGTATAAAGGTTGTTTAGTAGTATATAAACCAGATCGGATGCCTGAAGTTATCGGGTTTAGATCGGGTGATCTACAATCGGATATGACATAAGCCAATTCAGATCTGATTTAGGTTCTTTTAATTGGGTCGGATTTAGGTTTTCTTACCCTGCGTTTGATTGGGGATTTTAGGAGGGATTTTGAAAGAGGAAGAAAAAGTGTGTAAAAGTAAGTTAAATATAGATATATTTTATTTATATTTCACTTTTTTTTTTATTTTTTTCGTTTCTAAATCTCTTCTCAAATTTCTCAACCAAGTACAACATTAATTGGATCACATTTGAATTTTGTCAGACTCCATCCAAATCCCATCTGTTTACATGCCTAATTTGATGTTATAACTTGTGTTGGAATGTTTGAGTATTATTTAGTTGTTATTTCATTTTCATTGTGATACAAAAATATATATTTTTTAATTATTAATTTTTTTGTGCGAAACAAACAATTTGGGGGCGGAGCTAGTATAGTTTAATCGTAGGGTTCACTAGTCCCGTTTGGTAGAGCTGTGGAAAAGTAATTATAGATTATAACTTAATATATTATAGCTTACAGTTGTGAGTATGAGCTGGTAACTAGTTTGGTGTAACTGTGGGATTATAGATTTAAGTAGCAGAATAGTGTTTGGTAAATAAGCTGTAAAATAGTTTTTTCTGTATAATTGTCTTTTTTCCCCTTATATGATATAAAAATGATAATTTTGTCATTTTTTTTTAATTTTAATTTTAAAAAATTATTTCATTAATAAAAGTTAATATAATTAGTATCAACTAATATAAAAATTGATACACTTGATAAAAATGTAATAGAAGTATTATTGTAATAATTTTTTTCCATTATAAATTAATTAGTATCAATTAATGGCTTAATTAGTCTGAATTAATACTAAAATTATTAATTAGTATCAATTAATATTAATAATTATTTTTTATTAGTATCAAGTAATATTAATAATCAACAATTGTTATTAATTAGTATCAATTAATAATTAATTCGTTACAAAAATATACAATATTAAATTTTTTTGACATTTCTGATTCTGTTTTTATTAAAAAAAATTATTACAATTAATAATATAACAATTGTTATTTTTTTAATTTATTATTGTTTTTCATTACAATTAAATTGTGTAATTTATTTATGGATATAAATTGCACAATTTATTTCAATATTAATAAATTATTTTTATTATTATTTTGATTAATTTATTTTTTTTATTTTTATTTCAATTTATTTTGTTCAATATTATTTTTATTAGTTTGTTTTTAATTATTATTTTTGTTTAATTTTTTTAATTTTTTTTTCCTTCTCTTTCTTCTTGAGCCATCCGTACGTCGCCGGTGGTTTGCAACCTTAGCCGAGATCGACCCTAGCCGGTGGTCTGCAACAGAGAGAAAGAGAGAGACGAGATCGAGTGAGATTGCAGATCAGATCGAGAGAGAAAGACGAGATCGACCCAACCATGCTCAGAGAGAGAGAGCAGATCGAGTGAGATTGCAGATTGAGAGCAAATCGAGTGAGATTGCAGATCGAGTGAGATTGCAGATTGCAGATCGAGTGACAACCCAGATTTTCATCAGATCAAGTGAGATTGTAGATCGAGCAACCCAGATCTTCATCTTCATCAAGAGAGAGAGAGAGAGAGCGCACAACGCCGTAAATCACCTCCACACGCCGGAAATCGCCAATCACTCTTTGAGAGGAGTGAACAGTGTTTTCATTGTTGTTTATATAGTAGGCATTTGGTAATATTTGAGATTGATGAGGGGGCATTTTAGTCATTTTGTCCCTCAATTCCAGCTACCCGCTTAAGCTGCTTCATTTAAGCACCTCCTCACCCACTCACAAAATAATCACTTTTTTGACTTAACTAAAAATTGATCACTTAAGCTAGACCAAACACTAAAAAATTACTTAATTTAAGCTAAAAGTTTAAATAAGTTGACTTTAAGCTCTACCAAAACGGGCCCACTATCACATATAATATCACCCCTCTTACTAAATTTTTACTAATTTTTTCTACATTATTGTGTAAATTATTTATACATTGAAAATTTTGATTGATTCAATAATTATAATCTTATGATTTTATGAACAGACAATTCACCACAAAGCACTTCCTCCTGTTAAGGACAAGATAACTCACTTCAGCCATCGCCATGACCTGCATCGATACGAGGTGCAAAAACGAGACAAAATCAATTGCAACATATGTGAGGCAGAAATTCTAGACAAGGCTTGGAGCTGTGAAAGTTGTAAATTCTTCATTCACAAGTCATGTGAAAGCATCCCACAAAAGATCAAACACAAATCCCACCTTCGCGACACGCTCATCCTCCGATCTTCCGACAATTATGGATGTGAAGAGTTCATTTGTAAAGCTTGTCGTGACTCTGACAAGGGCTTTCACTACCACTGCTCTCCATGCAAGTTCGACATTCATGTCGCCTGTGCTGGCTTGCCCTCTGCCGTGAACTATCCAAAGCACAAAAACCCGCTTATCCTTTGCTATGATTTCCCCATCCGTAGTTCTGAAACTGTCAAGTGTAAAGTTTGTGACATGAAGATCAATAAGAAAGGGTGGGCATACTATAACGACGATTCCAAGTTTATTGCTCATATATATTGTGCAGTCGATAAGAAAAAGAAAGATTCAATTCTCGCGATCCAGAAACGCGTACAATCTCTTCAAATGAAATAAGCAGCCAAGAAGCCAACCCTTCGCCATTTAAGCGATCTATTAGGTTATGTTAATCTATATTTTTTATTAAGTGCTATGTTGTTATTGTTGTGTTGTGTTGTGTTTCGGGATAATGATCTTCATGTCAACATTGCTGCATTTGTAATTCTCTTGATTTGGTATGTTCGAGCACTTCAATTACTAAATAATGCTCATGTCATGATGTTCTTCTATTCCAATCTTTGTGTATTGTGTACTTTGCATTCCATAATTCCGTTGTTTTTTGATTTGATTGAGGGACATCATCCGATCAAATTAACTCATCAATATTATGTAAACATTTATTGATAATGCTAATATTTATATTGTTAAAAGGACCTTATAAAATTGAGAGAATAAGTATGATACTTTTATTTTGATATTAGGAGATATTTTTAAAGTTTTATTGAGGGCATTCTGGTCAAAGGATTATTTTTCAAATTGTTAAGCCAATAGGTCCAATTGGAGTGCCTCTATTTACACACCACATTTGGTCTTGAGGCACACCATTACTCAGTTCACACCTTTAATAATTCGAAAAAAATATAGCTTGTTTGGTTTTGATTTTCAAAAAACAGTTTTTCATAAAATTTTACCTTTTTATTTTTCGTATTTTAATGCTTTTAATAAATTTTTAAATGTTTTAAATATATATTTTTTAATTTTTAGACACACCTAACATAAATACACTTCAAAAGTATAATATTTATAAAAAAAACTTTAAAAAATACATTAAATACTAAAAAATACAAAAAAAAAAATGAAAATTCAGTACAATTTTCATATTTTTGTGTATTTTTTAATTTTTAAAAATATTTTTCACAAATATTATACTTTTTTGAGTGTATTTATGTTAGATGTGCCTAAAAATAAAAAATAAAAAAAAATTGCTAAAACATTAAAAAAAATTCATTGAAAACATTAAAATACGAAAAATAAAAAAGTAGAATTTTCTGAAAATCAAAACCAAACAAGCTGTATGTTTTTTTAAATTATTAAAGGTGTGAACTGAGTAGTGGTGTGCCTTAAAACCAAATATGGTGTGTAAATAGAGGCACCCGTCCAATTGGCCTAAACTTAATTTTTAGGCTAAAAGCACATTATTTGTCAAAAATGACATGTTATTTGTTCAAAATTTAATTATATGTCTATTTGTTAAAATATCACATATTTGTTCAAGTATATTTATTTGTACACATCAACATATATGTCCAATTATCTATTCAAATTTATATATGTGTCACATATTTGTCTAACTATTTATTCAAATGTGTATACGTGTCACCTATCTATTCACATAGATGTTCAATATCACCTATCTGTCAACTCGTTGCCACCAACTACCGTCGCCAATCATTTTTCGATGATTTTTCCAAGCAATTTTCTAGCGACTTTCCTGGCAACACTGCATGTTGTTATGGGAAATTCTATTTTCATACACCTACTTATCTCAGTGCACACACTTAATAAATTATTATTTTAATGATAATTATACTCTAAAGTAAAATGATCATAATAGATATCAAAACACACTTATAATATTATATAAAAATATTTTCTGTACATATTTTTTAAAAACAAAAAAATCTCAGTGCACATCTTTTAATATATAAAAAAAAAACTAACAAACCCTTATTTTTCCATTTTAGACAAAAACAACATGAAACAAAAAACAAAATATAGGAGATTTTTTATGAACTTCTTTCGTTCTTTTCAGCATCAGTTTTTTAGTCAACCAAACATATTAAGATCACATATTTATACATCCAATTGAAATAAAAGTATTATAAAATAATTACAAATCCTCGGTTGTGTGGAGGATTTTCATTACATATTAATTTTAAAAAAAAAAAAAACAAAAAACAAAAAACCCTTTTTTAATTGGCTAAATCCAACATTCTACAATAGACTCTTATAAACTAAACCCTAAAAACTATATATATTGCAGACCTTAATTAAGAAAAAGTTGTTGATCTCAATCTTATCCCAACTTCTATGGTGGATCAGACCCCTCCCCTTCTCATTCCCCATCTCCATAACCACTCTTCATTTGCTGTTCTCTTCCCTGATTCCCAGTGTGTTTGTTTATTACTAAATCGTTACCATGATGAAGCAAAAATATAAACTGAACATGTTAATAGCAAAGACCCAAATGAGATTTCTTTCAACTAATCAACATGCAAATAGAAATGCCAGGGCTTGTTTGGAAAGCGGAAATGGGTTTGATGATAGAGGTTAATGACGATAATGGAGATGGAATTCTTTTTAGTTCAAAGCTGCTCTTTGTTAGAGCTTCAATTTCCTCTTGATCAGAGTTTACTCTTGACTATAGATCGGCTCCATCAATTTTGCCTCGGACTAATTGTTCATTGACTGCATAAGAGTAGCTAGATTGATGTGAAAGTGTGTGGGAGATACGAGTTAAGGGAATAATTGAAATATTTGGTGCGTAGAATGAGAACAATAATTAATAATCAAATCATTAAGCGTGTGCATTGAGAAATGATGTACACTGAGGTAAGTAGGTGTGTGGAAATAGAATCTCTCTGCCGTTATCATAAAAAAGATTAAATATTGGACTAAATGACATATAACCCCATAAAAATGGATTTTTTTTACCAATTAACCATTTTATCTATTTATTTATTTTTCGGTAAGGCAGTTTTAGGAAAAATCCTCACAAGGGGATATTTGTAATTTCCAAAACATAAAGTGAAAACACGTTTGTTGCTTTGCTTGTTATTTGTTGATTTCTCACCAACTTTTGATGTTGTGCAAGCAAATTATTGGGTGTGCATCTCAGTGCCAACTTAGTTCAGATCGGTTTGTTTCGCTATAGTGCTCTTTGCACTCATCGTTTTTCTTTTTGATGTAGCATCTTTGATTTCATTAATAAAGGTGGGTTCTTTTGCTATATATAAAACTAAAAAATAAAAAAAAGTGCATAATGTACTTTTGAATAGGATTGAATTTTTCTCAAATTCAAATAAGAATTTAACTTGAAGAGGGCCACCACAGTTCTTGTGTCGGTAATCTGAATAATTTATTTTAGAGAAAATATCATTTCGCCTCCCAAACTTTCACGTATTTTTCAATTCGACCTCCAGACTTCGATTAATATCAATTTTACACCCAAACTATCAAAATTTCGATCAATTTGGCCCCTCCTGTCACATTCTGTCTACAATTGGACGGAATGTGTTGATGTGGGGGCAAATTGATTTTTAAGGCATAGTTTGGGAGGTAAAATGAAATTTGAAATGAACTTTGGTGCCACGTCAGCACATTCCGTCCAATTGTTGACGGAATGTGATGGCAGGGTCAAATTGATTAAAATTTCAAAAGTTTGGGTGTAAAATTGATATTAATTGAAGCTTGAGAGTCAAATTGAAAACCGTGTGAAAGTTTGGGAGGCAAAATGATATTTCATCTTATAGTGTCCTCGATGTATATTATTAATGAAAAAAAATTAGATCGATCGGATAAACATAATCTTTTCATTTTTTTGTGTTTGTCTCTGGAAAAAAAATGAACAATAAGTATATTTTTAAAAATAAACTATCCATTTTTTTGGAGAAAAATAAAGAAAATGACAATCTCTTCATTGGTTTGTGTAAGCAATTGTATTCTTTTTATTTACTCTCATTCCCCTCTCTCTCTCTCTCTCTCTCTCTCTCTTCCCTTCTCTTATAGTTATAAAACACAAGTGAAAGGAAAGGAAACAACTAAAAATTTGAAAGAACATAGAGAAAATTGTTGAAAAGTCAAACCTAAGGAGAGTATAAGACATTAAATCCAATAGATAGTTTTTGATGGTGAGATGTCCATTCATTGCGAAATAATTTCATAAAAAGTCATTTTGTTTATTTTGAATGACATCTTGTTTCTAATTTTACCATTTAATTTATTTGTGGACTTTTGTTGACTATCTGCTGAAATTATTTTCTATCTATTCAAATTTACATCTATTTGTTCAAATTATTTCCTATATGTTCAAATTTTTGACTATCTATTTACATTTTGGACTATCTGTTCAAATATCTATTTTAATTTTATTAATTGTTCATTTTTTTTTTCTTTCTATCTATTGAAATATCAAGCCCAACCAAATTCTATCTATTGAAATACATAGCCAAACCAACCCCTATCTAATGCAATACCAAGCCCCTATCTGTTCAAATTTTGAACAAATATCTTCAAAATAAATCTGTTAAAATTTATCTTCTTTTTTTTTTTTTAAAAAAAATTTGTTGCAATTTGTTTCTTCATCATCATCATATCATCATCACCACCACCACCACCACCACCACCACCACTACCACCACCAACAACGACAACAAAAATCACAAATCTATTGCCAAAATCACAGATTAAAATGTATCCAACAATCAATTCCCTATCTGTTCCAAGATTGAAAGGAGAGATACCGAGAATGATCATTAGATTTGAAATCTGGATCGGGTGGGAAGGTTGACAGAGACAAACCCTTGAGAGATAGATCTTCAACTTTTACATGTGGTTGAGGCAGCAAAAAAAGGGATACCTTGAATTTGTGTTGCATGCGATGAAACACTTGATCTAGGATAAAACTTGAAATGTGATCTTTCAACTCTAGGATATACAGATCAATCTTTGAAATTCATCAAGCAAGCAATACAAACACAATGCTAATGAAAAAACATATAACACATGGATTCATTCATGAAACATCTAGATCGAACCACATTCTAGCAATTAGAAAAAAAAAAATTACAATCACAACATGAAAATATATATATATATAAATTACCTGAGGAAATGAAGAGCTCTAAGCCTAGATGTTACCGTTGTGGTTGAGGATGGCGGCGGAGGTGAGGTGTTGGCCTTGGTCGTTGATATTATGTATGATCAAATCTTTTCTAAAATCAACCCAAATCACCTCTTCAAATGGAGATCTGTCGATCCGATAGAGGTTCGCTACTCTATTGTCGAACAGTGGCATAGTACGATGACGGAGGACGATGAATCAGATCTGAAATAAAAGGGTTTTAGAGAGAGAGAGAGAGAGAGAGAATCCTGATCGGTTGCGATGGAGAAGATCAACGGCGATTGAGGTGGTTGATGGCAAAGATAGAGATGAGAGAGAAGAGAGAAAAGAGAGAGAGAGAGAGAGAGAGAGAGAGAGAGAGAGAGGAAATTGTATGTTTTAGGGAAAACTACAAGCATGTGGGAGAATGGAAAACAAATAACTCATACATGGAGGGGTGCAAGTGACACTTGTACCCCCACATCCTTTCATTTGCAACCTCCATATATAGGTAATTTTTTTTCCTTCTCCCACCCACATGTAGTTCTCCCTATGTTTTAGGGTTTAGGTTAGGCAATAACATATATATATATATATATATGGGTAGTTTAGTCATTTTGTAGGAGCTTATCCTTATGGACAAAGTATTTTTAGAGTGTGGACATTTGACAAAAAGAATCCAAAATTGGATTTATAAGAGAAAATTGGTGATAAATCCAATTTAAAGAGGATATAAGGCATTAGGTTCAGTAGATATTTTTTTGTTGATGAAAGGTCCATTTTTTGTAAAATAATTTAGTGAGAAGTCATTTTATTGTTTTGAGAGGACATTTTATTTCTAATTTTACCTATTAATTTATCTGTTGACTTTTTTAAATATTTGTTCAATTTTTTTATTTATCTGTTCAAATTTTTTTAACCTATTTGTTGAATTTTAATTTTTTTTTTATTTGTTCAAATTCACACAATTTTCAAACTTTATCTCTCTATCTATTCCTCTATCCACTTCTCTCCTCCCTCTCTCTTTCTCTCTCTCGCTTTCCCTCTCTATCTGTTTCTCTCTTGAAAAAAATTTCTATTTAATTTGGAAAGATTAGAGACAACTTTTTATCTGTACAAATTTTAGTTGCAAAATTTTGGTTTACACAGATAAAAATCATATAAATGTATCTTATTTGTTTCATCATCATCATCATCAAATTTTTATCTGTTGAAATACAAATCATCAAACAATTGAAATACACACATAACAACAATACCTATATATACAAATGGATCAATATTTGAATTTGATAAAAGAATTGGTGAATCTAACACTTGTGCAATTAGATCGGTGAATATTGCTTTAGGATAGTTAATTCTCACTGTCCTCTCTTCCTCTCTCTCTAATTCTCTTTCAGTAATGCCTCAATTTAAACTCATTGATGTTTCCATGTAGAGGAGTCCAAATTCGAGAGCTGTGGAGTCTAGATTCGGTAGATCGGATAGCTCCGGTTGTGGAGAAAGGCGGAGGAATTTGATGACATGGAGAAGGGCTGATTCTCAACGGCAACGACAATTTGAAGCCAAAGATCTCAGATCCGAAGCCACATATCTCAGAACTATGATCTGTCGGGCGGTGAGGGAGATCAAGAGAGAGAGAGAGAGAGAGAGATGATTTCAGATCTACAACGAATCGTAACGTCGAGGTGTACAGCCGATGTGCGGCGCGACGATCTGTTTGAATGGTTTAGAGAGAGAGAGAGGGTCTGGAGAGGAATAGAGAGAGAGAGAATCACGACTGATCTGTATTGGATTGTGTAAATGATATATAGAGAGATATTTTGATCATATTGTCTAAGAGCGATGATTAAGACCTCTATAAAAACTCCATTCTTATAAATCTTCATATCATCCTATGTGAGAGAGAGAGGGAAAAAAAAATAAAAAAGATAAAAACACACATAAACCAATCACACATATTTATAAGTCATGAAAGTCCCCAAATTAAAGGCCCCAAGCCTTTTCCTATTGTCTAAATTTGTCCTTATGAAAAGAAAAGTTTAGTGCGTGGACTTTGGCCAAAATAAATTTAAATTTCAACTTTTCATCCGAGCACCTGATTTATAAACCGATTGCCCAAGAAAATATCAATTAAATAAAAATAAGGAAAAACAATTGCAAATTAGTAGGAGTGCAAATTACAAGTGTGCCAATTTGCAATAATTTTATTGGCACCGAAACAAAAAATGCACTTCTGCCCTATTAATTTGCAATTATTATTTTGGATTAGACTTCTTGCATATTGAAATCTCAATATGAAAGAACTTGAGGGGCTTAGAGGGCTGGGTTCTGTTTCAATGATTCAGATCGTTCATTTTGTATAACCCTCAATGTATATTAATCGTAAAAAAAAAAATAAAAAAAAAAATTAAAAAAAATAGTTCAATTCAATAATCGTAACTTTATCATTTAATTGTATTTGTCTCCAAAAAAAAACAGAAGACAAATATATTTTTGAAATAGACCATTCATTTTTTAGAGATAAATGTTAGAAAATAAAAAAAATTACAATTATCGGATCGGTCTAAATTTTTTCATGAATTATATAAAATAAGAAACAGACCTAAATAACACTACGCCAAAACAGGGCATTAACGACGATTTTTTTAACGGCGGTAACGAAACCGCCGTTAATGCCGCTGTTAATGTATCTTTAACGGCGGTTTCGTTACCGTCGTTAAAAAAACCGCCGCTAAAGTATCTTTAACGGCGGTAATGAAATCGCTATTAAAAAAACTGCCACTAAAGCCCTCTTTTAACAGCGGCAACGAAACTGCCGCTAAAGCCCTCTCATTACCGCCGTTAATGATGGCGGTCTTTGCCGGCAGAGCTCCGACGGAACTCCGGCGAGTGGTGACCACGCACGGCCAGAGGTTGAACAGGTCACCTACAATAAAGCAAAAGTAATGTTTAAATATTTATTTAGGAAATATATTTCATATAGAGTGGCTGTGGTGGAGTGGTTGGCATGCTTGGATTAGAGGTCAAGGGTTCGAGACCTGGGGGGTGCAAGAAGAGAGAATTATTTTTTTAAAATTTTGAACCTATTTACGGCGGTAAAGAACCGCCGTTTTTTGTCCTATATTACTGCCGTTTTTAGTCGACTTTTAACAACGGTAATTTATCCTTTTACGACAGTTTACCTTTTCCGACACGAGTATAAACGGCGGTCCTAAATTACCGCCGTTAAAGGATTTAACAACGGTTTTACATCCTTTAACGACGGTAAAAAATCGCCGCTAAAGCCCAATTTTAGCGTAGTGTAAATAGTTTAAATTATGAAAATGATACATGTGGTAGGCCCTATGAGCCCTTCAACTTTTCTTATACTGACATTTTAACATGAGAAAAGTTCAAATCTCATTTTAAAAATTTTTCTTGTTTGCTTGATAGCCTCAGTCCCTACCATTATATTTAATAAAATTTTCCCAAAATTTGAGAAAACACACTAGTGGATTCATTTACAAAGACTATTCTTATGTGATAATAAATGTTGCATTTATTCTATATCCTAGAGATAGGGGATATTACTGGTCAATGGGAGTACCAAAAAATTATTATAAAATTATGAAAAATTTTATAGTTTTAATTATTAATATGTATAAAATTTATAATTTATTTGTAATTTTTTTTAAACATTTACACAATATTGAAATTTCCCCTTTAACTAATTAGGTATGATCTTTTAAAAGTGAAAGGATATAAACATTTAAGTAAAAGCAGATTATTTTACATAAATTACTACGTACCATTTTTCATCAATGCAACTTTCCTTTTATTGATTTGAAAAGAAAAAAAGAAAAGAAAAGACTATTAGATCATCTTGCATGTATCTTATGGCCGAGACATCGTCACTTATTTAATGTCCATGCTTACTAAATAATGATTCGAGGCCTATAAATTTTTAATGTTTCAAATTTCAAGAAAACAAATTTCTAGAGAAAAGAAGAAGAAGATGACTTGGAATAGTGGGAGACTTGCAGTAATGGTGGTAGCATTTTTTATCCTACTAGTTCCAATTGTTGTTCATGCTAACCTTAGTCGTTGCAGTAAGAAGTGCATTGCAAAATGCTTATATTTGAGACAAGTTGCGTGTGCAAATGAATCTATACGGGGGTGCAAAATGCTTCGTAGAAAGTGACTCACGTCCTCCCTTGGTGTACACCTTGGCACAAAACTGTCTCAACTTTTATGCCTGAAGCTTCCTTTTGTAAACATTCAGCAATCATTTGTTTTCCTTTTGGTGGCCACCAAATATCCTTACAATTGTTTCTTACCACTGTTCACCAATAACTTGTACTACTCTTTTGATGCTTGACAGTAGTTTCTCTCTTGTCACAACTGTTGGGAATTTTCAAAATGGGTTTTCAAATTTATTGTTTGGTTTTGGGTGTTTTCAAAACCTTCCATGTTTTTCTTTGGAAAGCATGAAATAAGCTTGGGGACTTTGTCCCACATTGGAAAGAGAGCAAAACATGGAGCACTTAATAAAGTGCTACATGGAATATTCCTTTGAATATGGTATTATAAGATGGATGCTAGTATACATGCACTCACACCGCAAGGATGGTACACGCGTGGCCTGTGGGTTGTGTGGCGTTTGATGGCGCACTTTGCACTTTGTACAGATGCATTGGCGCCATGAGGGTGCTTTCCTATTTGCATCAGACAGGTTGGAGCGATGACGTGGATTCAACATGGCATGGGTGGCTGTGGAATATAGGCAACTCCACGTGGCAGTGATGTGGCATCCATTGGCGATGAGTCAACCAACTGATCGAACGGTTATGTATCCGATCTGGAGCGGTTTGATCATAGCCGTTGATTGGAGATGTGCACGATTGTACGAATGAGATGGAACCTGATCGTGATCAGGTGTGATCAGTCAAGGCAACTATTCGGTGTGTGAGAATGATCTGCACCATAGATTGTCCATCTAGTGGTCAGATTTGATCGAATGCGATCAAGGGACATGACCATTCGATTAGATGCATCAAGGCCTATAAATAGGTTGCAAAATCAGCCATTTCAATCATCCAAAAAAATTCAGAATTCATTCCTGCAATTCTCTCTCTCTCTCTTTCTCTCTCTCTCTCTCCGTTCTTCTTGATTTAGAGTTTTTTATCAAGAGCTTCTTAAGTAAGTTTATGCTTTTCTTATTGGTAATCAAATTTTGCAGACTTAATTATCAGTGTCTTGGTTTTCTTGATTATATCAAGAGTATTCTGATCTACAGTCGTCAATGTAGACATTGGTAGACTTGATATTTAGATCAAGCTTCATTGTATTGTGGAGGAAAATTTGTTGTAACCCCCCGTACACCTTTTGGTAGGTGCAAATATTGTCTTTAGGAAAGCTACTAAGTAACGCGACTTGAAGCACCAATTTTCTGTTCTACATAGACAAGATCATCGCCAAGTTTTGAAGACCCGAAGACCACCAACTGAAGAATTCAAGACGAATTGTTCCAACAATCTAAAGACAATATTTAGATATGGCAATGTCCATTCAGAAAATGACTCAAGATTTCATGAAGCTTGACTGGTTTGATGGCGGAAATTTTCGACACTAGCAAAAGAAGGTGCACTTTTTGCTCACCACTCTTAAAGTGGTCTATGTGCTAACTATCCCTTATTCAGCGGAGCAAGAAAACGAGACTATGGAGCAAACCCGAACTAGAACCAAATGGGAGAATGATGACTACATTTGCCGATGACACATTCTGAATGCACTGTCAGACTCTCTGTTCGATGTGAATCAGCATCTGGAAACAACAAAGCAACTATGGGACATATTACAGTCAAAGTACCTCACTGAAGATGCCACCAGTATGAAATTTCTTGTTAGTAATTTTATGCTTTTTACTATGATTGATACAAAGCCCATTATGGAACAATTTCATGAGATCCAACATATTCTGAGTTAGTTTCAACAAAAGAATATGAACATGGATGAATCTATTGTAGTTTCATCTATAATAAAGAAACTGCCATCTTCTTGGAAGAATTTTAAGAAAACTCTGAAACACAAAAAGAAGATCTAACTTTAGAGGAATTGGCTCAACACCTCCAAGTTAAGGAAGAGTCAAGGCTTCTTAAAAGAAAAGAAAACCAATTGGCTTAGACTTTCAAGATTCACATGGTGGATGATGGCAAGAGGTTCAACAAAAAGAAGAGTAAGTGCGACCCCCAACCTGAGAATGATGCTAAGAAGCTGAAAGGCGTTTGCTGGCATTGTGGCAAGCTAGGGCACTTCAGAAATGAATGTCGATCATATAAGAAGAAGCCAGAAGCCAGAAGCATCAAATGCCCATAGCAAGTTCGTAACTATTGTATCTGAAGTGAACATGCTCGAAGATGCTGGTGACTGGTGGATTGACTCAAGAGCAACAAGGCACGTCTGCAACAACAAGAGCCGTTTCACTACTTATGAACAACTGAGTAATGGAACAGTTCTCTACATGGGCAACTCTTCAACTGCTGTTATCAAAGGAAAAGGGATAGTGGATCTAGAGTTCACATCTGGAAAAGTTTTAAGTCTTAATGATGTTTATCATGTACCTGATGTCAGGAAAAACCTTATATCTGGAAGCCTGCTTAATAAGCATGGTTTCAAGTTAGTATTTGAGTTGGACAAATTTGTCCTGTCTGAGGGTGGGATTTTGGTTGGGAATGACTACATGTATCAAGGAATGTTCAAACTTAACGTTATCAATAATACATCTATTTCTGCTTATATTGTTAGTTCTCTTTCTTTATGGCATGCTCATTTAGGTCGTGTTAATACTAGGAAAATGCATGATATGGTTAATTTAGATTTAATTCCTAAATATGGCATTGATATGTTTGAAAAATGCAAATTTTGTGTGCAATATAAAATTACTCGTATTCCATTTCCTAAAGTAAATTAAACCACATCTCTGCTTGAATTTGTGCATAGTGATATATGTGACATGCATAGTACCCCTACTAGAGGTGGTAAGAAATATTTTGTAACATTCATTGATGATTTTTCTAAGTACTATCATATCTATCTTTTGCATTCAAAAGATGAGGTGCTTGATAAATTCAAGATTTTTAAGATAGAAGAAGAAAATCAATGTAATGTCAAAATAAAGAAACTTAGGTCTGATAGAGGTGGTGAATACCATTTTCCAGAATATTGTGAAAATGTTGGTATTATTCATGAGAAGTCTGCACTACACACACCACAACAAAATGGAGTAGCTGAAAAAAAGCATAGGACATTAATAGAAATGATTAATGATATGCTTTTTTACTCCAGTTTAAGTTCTGGTTTTTGGGGTGAAGCCTTGCTCATTGCCTGTCACATACTCAATAGAATTCTTCTTAAGGGAAGAAATGTTACTCCTTACGAACTTTGGAAAAACAAGAAACCTAATCTAGGTTACTTGAAAACATAAGGTTGTAGAACAATAGTTAGATTGCCTGAACCTAAAAGGAAGAAATTAGGTGAAAAAGGAATTGAATGCATATTCCTTGGCTATGCTATACATAGCAAAGCGTACAGATTTCTGGTAGTAGAGCCCAATGGTTTAGTGGAAACAAATACCATCATTGAATCAGGTGATGCGGTATTTTATGAGAATCGTTTTACAACCATTCCAAGATTGGATTCTAATCAAGAAAATGAATCAACTCCTTTGATGTCTACAGAGGAAAGTGAACGATATGAACTCATTGAGCCTAATGAACCTAATGAGCCTATTGAGTTAAGGAAGAGTAAGAGGGCTAGGATTGAGAAGTCATTTGGCCCTGATTTCATAGTTTACCTTGTAGAAGGAACTAGGAAAGCTTATTGTTAGCAAACAATTATTTCTTTGAATATGGATTCAGATCCATCAACCTTTGAGGAGGCTATGAAGTCTCAAGATGTTGCTTTCTGGAAAGAAGCAATAAACAATGAGATGGATTCAATCGTGGGTAACGATACCTGGATACTTGCTGATTTGCCACTTCGATCCAAACCAATTGGTTGTAAATGGATTTTCAAAAGGAAAATGAAAGTTAATGGCACAATTGACAAGTTCAAAGTAAGATTAGTTGCTAAGGGTTTTACTTAAAAGAAGGGTATCGATTATTTGATATATATGCTCCGGTGGCCAAAATCGCCACCATTCGAGTGTTGATTGCCTTAGCCTCAATCTATAAGCTTGAAATCCATCAAATGGATATTAAGACCGCTTTCCTAAATGGAGAGTTAGATGAAGAAATCTACATGCAACAACTAGAAGGATTTGTTGTACAGGGTCAAGAACACAAAATGTGTAAACTTGTGAAGTCACTATATGAACTGAAACAGGCTCCAAAACAGTGGCATGAGAAATTTGACAAAGTAATAGTGTCAAATGGTTTTAGGATACATGAATCTGATAAGTGTGTATACAGTAAGTTTACTGGCAATAGAGGTGTATTCATATGCCTATATGTAGATGACATGCTTATTTTTGGTACTAACAATGATGTCATTGAAAGTACTAAAAGTTTCTTGTCATCTAGCTTTAGTATGAAAGACATGGGCTTGGTTAATGTAATTCTGGGTATTAAGATCAAATGAGAGGACAATAAGTTGATTCTTACCCAGTCGCACTATATTGAGAAAGTTCTTAAGAAATTTAATTAATATAATTGTACACCCATGTCTACACCTTTTGATTCAAATTTGAAATTGTATCCTAATATTGGAAGAGTTGTTGATCAGCTAGAATATTCAAGAGTGATAAGTAGCCTGATGTATGCATGACTTGCACTAGACCTGATATTGCATTTGTAGTGGGAAAACTTAGCAGATACATTAGTAATCCCAGTAGTGTGAATTGGCATGCTGTTAACTGAGTACTTAGGTACTTGAGGAAAACAATAGACTATGGAATAGCCTATAATAGCTATCCAGCAATGCTAGAAGGATTCATGGATGCCAGTTGGATAACTGACCGCGAAGATCACTCGTCCATGAGTGGTTGGATTTTTACTCTTGGAGGAGGAGCTGTCTCCAGGGGTTCTAAGAAGCAAACATGCATAACAGACTCAACCATTGCGTCAGAGTTTATAACATTGGCTTCTTGTAGCAAAGAGACAGAGTGGCTAAGGAATCTCTTGTTAGAGATTAAGATATGGCCAAAACCTATGCCACTAACATCTTTGCATTGTGATAATAAAGCAACTCCATCACGGGCCTATAGCCATGTCTATAATGGAAAGTCCAGGCATATAGGACTAAGACATAACTGTGTTAGGTAGTTAATCACAGAAGGTGTGATTACCATTAATTATGTAAAGTCAAGTGAAAACTTGGATGACCCTTTAACAAAGGGACTTGCAAGGGATTTGGTGTGGAAAATATCAAAGGGGGTGGGTCTTAAGCCAACTTAACATAATCACTCCTACTGAAAACTCGACTCAGCGCTTGAAGAAACATCAAGTCTCAAGTTCAATGAGCCAAAGTACACCATATATCGTGTTTGCAAGCACTTAGTTTTATTTCATTTTCATCCCAAGGTTAAAGTGCTTGGTACTTGTAATGTGGAAAGAATAGGACGAGTTAGCAAACTCTTAATAAGCTTCCAACTGGGTTGTTAGAGTACTGTAAATTACAGGGGTACTCTCAGTAAGCTTACCTATGTGAGTGTAGGAGGTGGCGCCACTTCTTATGAGTCCAAGGGCTTGACTCTAGAGCACTCATGAAACAGGATATAGACATAAGGCCAATCCATGTGTCAATTTGTTTGAATACTTGAGGTAACCTGTATTGTGCATTAGACATGTCGAGTTAGTCGTATAAGATCGTTAGTTCAAAAACAAGTCTATTATGCGATCTTGACTAACTTTGAGATGTCTTCACTAAGTGAATGATTCAAATCGTAAGATATCTTCACCTATGCATAAGGCTACCAAGTGAACCAAGAATTATCATATGATATTTTGAAAATGGTGGGGGAATGTTGGGGAATTTTCAAAATGGGTTTTCAAATTTATTGTTTAGTTTTGGGTGTTTTCAAAACCTTTCATGTTTTTCTTTGGAAAGTATGAAATAAGCTTGGGGACTTTGTCCTACATTGGAAAGAGAGCAAAGCATGGAGCACTTAATAAAGTACTACATAGAATATTCCTTTGAATATGGTATTATGGGATGGATGCTAGTGTACATGCACTCACATCACAAGGATGGTGTTTCGCACCATCCGCATACGCACACACACATGCGTGCACGTGTGCCGTGGGCAGTAGGCTGTGTGGCGTTTGATGGCATACTTTGCACCTAGCATGGACGCATCGGTGCAAGGCGCCATGAGGGCACTTTTCTATTTGCATCGGACAGGTTGGAGAGATGACGTGGATCTAATGTGGCATGGGTGACATGGAATACAATCAGCTCCATGAGGCAGTGATGTGGTGTCCGTTGGCGATGAATTAATCAGCCGATCGAACGGTTGCATGTCCGATCTGGAGCGGTTTGATTATAGTTGTTGATTGAAGATGCGCACGATCGTACGGATGAGATGGAACCCGATTATGGTCAGGTGTGATCAGTCAAGACAACTATTCAGTGTGAGAATGATCTGTACCATAAATCGTCGATCCAACGGTCAGATCTGATCGGATACGATCAAGGGACATGACCATTCGATCAGTTGCATCAAGGCCTATAAATAGGCTACAAAATCAGCCATTTCAATCATCCAAAAAATTCAGAATTCATTCCTGCAATTATCTTTCTCGCTCCCTCTTGATTTAAAGTTTTTGATCAAGAGCTTCTTACGTAAGTTTATGCTTTTCTTATTGGTAATCAAATTCTGCAGACTTGATTATCAGTGTCTTGGTTTTCTTAATTATATCAAGAGTATTATGATCTACTGTCATTAGTGTAGACGCCAGTAAACTTGATCTTTAGATTAGGCTTCATTGTATCCTGGAGGCAAATTTGCTGTAACCCCCTACATACCTTTTGGTGGGTGCAAATATTATTTTTAGGAAAGCGACTAAGTAACGCGACTTGAAGCACCAATTTTTTGTTCTACATAGATAGGATCATCGCCAAGTTTTGAAGACCCAAAGACGACCAACTGAAGAATTCAAGACAAATTATTCCAACAACATACTCCACAAACATGTACAAGTTGCCAACCAACGTCCCATCAGTGATTGGTCTTCCGCATCATGGATTGAATCAGATTGCTACAAAATCACCTAGATCACGTGTAATCACCTTTGATCGCCCTTGAATCTGTTCAATCCCTTTAATTGTTTAGAATCTGAAAATTCTAAATGTACTAATGAAATCACAAGCCCTGAAAACCTTGAGTTCCACCTTCATCATGAATTTTTCTGCCATGTTTCTTCTTGTGAAAGCGTTCACTAGATTTGAACTTTTTTATTATTTTTTTTTTTGGTACCATCAAGATTTCTTTTTCTTCTGTGTGAGTCCTCCATGTGCAGTAACCGCAGCCTTTGCCAATCGCACCTAGGATCATTAATCTTTAGCTTTGATACCACTTGTTAGATTTCTATCATGTCCTACCAATACGAACGGAAGCACATTATGCATGCACCAAAGAAAAAAACAATCACACTCGGGTTTACATGGTTCAACCCAAATTGCCTACATCTGCGGGAGAGAGAGTTTCTACTATGAATAAAATAAATAATATATGTGAAAGATGACCAAAACACTTAAAACCCACACACTCGAACCCCAAGCTCAAGGGTAGTTCAGCCCTTACTCAACCAACGCCTACGATATTTTTCCTCTCACCCTTTACATCTATTTTTTCCCTCACCTTAACCTCTCAATCTCTCTTAAGAAAGTCCTATAGTCCACATGACTATTTATAATAGTCTACCCATAAGAATCTAATTTCAGATAATTAGATAATCAAATCCTATACATATTAGGTTTCCTAGTAGATTTCGGACTCTACTATCGTAACCCAAATATATGTATAAACTAACCTAATAACTGTATGACACCTACCTTTATCACATGGGTGGACTAATCCTAACAATATACACATATTTTCTTTATACCTTCCCAGTCCTAGTTGTAACAAATTCCATTCTAATTTCTGCAAGCAATCCAAGCGGCACACGACTCCACACCAAAAACCAAACCCGTTCTCACCATTGTGTGCAAATGAATGTATGAAGGGATACAATTTAATAAATGTCGATAAAGACAGTAAATGAGGTATTAAAAAAAAGACTCTCAACAACCGATGTAAGATCATACTATCTCTATTTCTCAGGAAAACCATTTGATCAGAATATTCTCCATCAAATGACACAAACACAACAAAAAACCATAAACTTGTTCCAACCAGCAAAAATATTTTTTATCGATATTGAAACACATAACACTTACGTGATGAATGTAAGGAGGTTTAAAGGTGGTTATACTCTAACCGGAAACTAGGCATCTAGATTTGTTCGATGACACCTTAAAATAAATGACAAGATTGGATTACGCTGGACTGATAAGTAGATCCAGTTCACCAACTTTTGGTAGAAAAGCAAGTAAAAGGAAATGCAAATAAACCATTTGCATGATGGTTGCTAATTTTTGGAAACATGCCTAGGGGTGCTTGGAATTAGAAAGGGCAGTTTTGGTTTTGGGGACAGAGAAAGAACAAGGGTGTGGTGTTGTATTGGTTGCTACTATTAATGTTTTGTTTTTTGCTAGTTTATGGTTCTTTGGTTGTATAGCATTCATGGCCTTTGTTTTGTTTTTGTTGGCTTTTGTCTTTCCCTATTTCCCTGTGTTGTTTCTTCACCAATTTCTTGGCTTGAGTTAGCATATGATTGAATATCTGCCGTGGTGCTAAACTATTTGGGATGGAGATGGTTTACTATGATGCTCTTTGCTTTGGCATCCCCTTCGTCGATGTATATTATAATGTAATGTATTTTGATATCATCAATAAAGTTCTTTTTGCTGATAAAAAAAGAATAATAATTATAATAATTTAATATGCTTTCAAGTAAGTGTTGAATAAACTTGTGGCAAATTAGTTTTTTATATTTGGTTTTTTACTTCAAGAATATAACACTGCAGCTAGGGTCATGAAGTGGCCCACAGACAAAAAACTTGATATTACCCAATTCGACCCATCTGGCCTAAGACCCGTCCTAGTTCGCTTGATTGTCCAACCCATCCCAACCCATAAAAAATAATTTAGGGTTTTAGACAAAGGTTTGTGTAGACACCCCATTTTTGACTGTCCTTAAGACTTTGGCGCCACTGATTGATCACTCAATGATGAATGTGTACGCTTGTCAAATGCTTGATTTCCTTAGTAGGAAACCTTAATTTTGAACCTATAAACCTTGTCCCTTGTTTTGGACCAAAATAGTGGTTTTTCAGGCATGAGCATCTAGGGACCTGCAGACCCACTAGTGTGGCCTGTCGGCCACTAGTGCAAAAACCAGATATTTTCTGTCAGCTGTCTCCACAAATGCATGCACTATTCCAGCTGTGTTTGTATAGATATTTTCGAGGGTCTCTTATATTTTTTTATATATAGATGACCCTCTCTTATGTTGTGAGGGTTAGAAAAGCTTTGGATTAGAAAATTTTTGAAGAGCAAAAGTTAGAAAATAATTTCTCTCTCTACATTTCTCTCTCTCTTTCTTGCAACTTCTATAACCTTTGCCTAGACACTCTAAACCAAACCTAGAGAATTCTTTGCTGAGGTGATTTGAGCTTGCATTTTAGCTCTTGAGGCTCTTGAGGATGTGAAATTAGTGGTTTGTGATTCAAAGGATCATTCCTCTTCAAGAGGTATACACTCTAGTTCTTTTGTACCATCTCTTTTCCATCTTTTCTTGCTAGTTTTTGAGCAATTTCTCACCTGTATTTTTGAGCTGAAACTTGTGGTTTAAGGCCGTTAAGGTAGAGGTGTCGACCACCCTTATTTGAACCTTGCTTCTTAGGCCTTTACCCTTGTGTTTCCCATCTTTTCATCAACTGTTTTTGAGCTTTTTTACCTCTAAACTTCAAATTTTTTCAGAGGCTAAAATCATGTTTTGAAGTCCTAAAATTGGAGGGTTTAGCTTCCCCTCCTTGTGCTTGTGTGCTAGTTTTAATCCCTCAATATTTTAGCTTCTTGTTGTAGCTATTTTTGTCTTCATTACGGCACTTTGTTTTGACTATTTTAGGACTATTTTTATGAGTTAGCTTCATTCATGCTTTGTATAGTATACTTGTAGTGTAATAGTACTCATAGGCATGGTGGTTTAGGCCTTAGCTACCAACCTATTTGAGTTGATGGAATTTATTTCTTGCTTTCCATACTTATATTTTCCTCTAAGCATCTTTGCAATCTCCCTTCTTGCTTGGCTTTTTCTCTTTGTTTTGAGAGTTGCTTCAAAAGGAGTGTTGTTTAAGCTTGAAGGGTGACATTGTGCTTAATGGTTTAATTCCTTTGGAGGTTCATTACTAACGGCATAATCTCCCTTTCATGCCTAAAACAACATTTGGTTTGACACTTTTCTCTAATAGTGGACTTAAATCTCATTATTGGACTTAATTGACTAATGAATGGAAGGTAATTAAAATGAAGTAATAAAATTTGGACTAAAATGGAACAAGATAATAAAATCAAGTTTAGGGTTCAATCAGACGTTAATTGAACTTATTGAGTCTTGAGTTGTTTCATACTTGTTAGTGATGAAAACGGTTCAAGAGTCAATGTCAACCCATTCCCTTGATCAATCTATGATAGGAAGGAGGTTTTGTTGGTCTTTCCTTACTATTTATTGAAATTGTATCCCTTGATTCATAAGTCATCACGCAATGACATTGCGCTGATTGATGGCTTGAGAATCGAGCCTGCCCTTCATTTGACCTGTTTGATGATAAGGAGAGGCTGGGTGGACAAACATCCCTTGAGAATACTCTGTTTGTTATTTGTTGCAATAAGAGAAACCTAACATTAGTGGGCAGTAGGCCACCAGTTTTGGCTTGCTGGCCACTTTTGTCTACCAAGCAGTACCCTTTTTTCTTTTTTACAAATAGAGTAGAGGCTGAGGTAAAACAATGCAAGTTTCTGGCTGCAAAATATAACCCTCTTGGTAGCTAAACAGAGGCATTTTCGGGTGGAAAATCTGTGTGCATGCATGAGTCATCCCTCGTCTCTCGGGGCCCATTAAATTACGCTTGTAGTAGTTAATTAATGATGTTTTGTAATCAATTAATTAGTTTAAATTCTAATTTGTAATTAATTAGTTAGAATAGCTAGTTAATTTTTGTGTTGTACTTCATTAATTAGCTAGAGTAGTTAGTTAATTTGTGGCGTTGTAATAATTATCTAGTGTAGTTAATTTACTTCATTTAGGTTGTAATAGATTAGTTAAGTAGCTTAGCTAGTCCATTCATTCGGACCCTCTTGTGTGAGGGCCATTATGTAATAATGTGTATGTCTTCCAACCCTACGTCTTTTTCCCTTTTATTTACTCGCTTATGATGTGTAGCTTAGAACATCATGTTTCTTTTAGCATTTCCCATGTTTGCATCCATTTGTCTTGCATGAATCGAGGCTCGGTTCATCATTCTAACAAGCATCATCGTTTATTACTTCGTTGAAAAATGTGTTTAAACCGCATGCTATCAAGTTTTCAAATGCCATATTAGTAGTCGAGCCTATTAATTGCATCTTGTATGTGTCGCATTAGGCATATTTTGCATTAGTTAGGACCATGCATTTTTCTAACTAGTTTCTCTTTTGGCTCGCCTCAGGAATTGGGGTAAGCATTTATTGCTTTAGCATATTGCATGTGTGAGATTGTCGCCATGATAAGCATGAATACCATGAGGCTAAGTGCTTAAGTGCCATATCTGCTTGAATGCCTGTGGATAAAGACTAATTGCTTGAATTGGAATAATTTGAGTAATGCTCATACAAGATCACTTTTTCAAGTGGTACATATTTGAAAAAAATTTCAAAAAACAAACATAAAATCAAAATGTTCTAACTTTTGCAAGTTAGTCTATACTTGTGTGCGTCACATAGTAAAATTAGCCTAATAATCGGTACAAAAGCATATAATGTAAATAAAAATCACATCATGATTAGTAGAGGCTGATCTTTGATCGGGCGAGTGGGGTGCTCAATTCATGACCTTCCCCTCTCGTACCTAAGTTCCCGAGCCAAGACAATCTTTGTGATGACGGACACATGGCCTTTGGCACGAGTCTCGGGTTTCCTAAATTTTTCAAAAACATTTAGGTGGTGACTCTATATCTGCCAAAGGAATCCATTTTTGGCATTTGATTCAAAATCAATTTTCTAAAAGAATTGCCGGACTTGGACTCATATGTGTTTATCTATTTCACATTACACTTGTGGAATCAGATTCAGAATCACGGGAGTCTGAACTGTAGGGCTAGTCATATCTGAAAGGAGCACAAAAAGTCAAGCTACAGTTTCTGGCGACTATGCTAGGGAAATTAGAGAACTTGACTCGAACTTCATGATGTGAAATTTTATCTACACTTATATGTTCTTTGCATTACATTTGCATTGGTGCGCATAAGTCATAGTGTTTGCCATCTGCTATTCTTGGACAGTTTGCCGAAGGCTTGCCCAAAAGCTTACCAAAAGGCTGACCAGTTGTGGGCTTTGTCATGATGGGAACACAACCCTTGGATGTGGGCTACCACTGTACCGTTTGATCCTCCTTTCACTTCTCGGTGTTAGGTGTGAGGGGTATATTAGGTAGTCTTGTTGAGGTACCCCCTTTGACCATTTGGCCTAGCTCCATATGGTGAGCCATAGAGATTGTTCCAAACTAGGACATGATGCTCATCCGAATACAAGATTGTGTGAAACCGCTTGATTGCAATAGTGAACCCTAGTTCCTGACGAAACTAGGACAGGGTAACCCTCCCTCCTTATAGGGATGTTTTGGGCTCTCTTTTAACTGGTATGTGTTTTACGGTCAAACTGTACAGGAATGTGCATAGCAGTTGCAAAAGTTGGTATCTGTTTTAGGGCAAATTTTAGTGTGGAGTACAGTCCTACAACTTTGATTTTGTCTGTGTTGATAAATATCTTAGCTGAGGCGTTGTGCGGTTTCTGATTGCTGCTCTTTTGCTTTATTTCTTTTTGCTAGGTAGTTTAAAACCATAGATTCAGAAGGTTCTAATATCCCCTAAGTACTCTGGACCCGAGTCGGAAGACTGTGCAAAGTCGAACATCTTGTTCAGGGACAACCCGTGTTTGTTTCGCTATCACCAGTTACAAGATGGAGGAGGGTTAGGCATAATTCACCAGTCCAGTTTTTACAGCAATGACCACTCAGCTCACCTATGTTTAGTCCAATTCGGGAATAGTTTCCTACTTCTAGTCCAACTCAAAACTGGTCACCTGTTCAAATGACATAGTATCCTCCGGCCAATATAGAAGAACTAATAGTCTAGTTACAGTAAACATTGGAAGCATTACAGCATGGCGCGGCTCGTCAGGCCGAGATTACGGTCCGTCAGGCCGAGGCCATCACCAGGTTACAGCAACAGCAACTGCAGCTGGCTGTAGCCTTAGCATCTCATGCACCCACCGTGGCCATCCCTGCGCCCGATGCCACTGCTAATACTTCCGTTGCTCAAGATCCACAAACCCAGGGTAGTCCAGGTTTCCCGATCTCGCTAGAACCCACTCCGGCCCAAGCTTCCAAAGCCCCAGTTCATGAGACCGAGGCTCCGTTCTAGTTTGAGGTTGATCCAACTACACTCAAGGTCAATAAATTGGAAAAGTTGTTCCAGAGAGCGCAAGGGGTCAACTCCATCCCAAACATAGAGAATGGTACACTGATTCTGCAGTTACCTTACCAGATCGGTTTACGATGCCGCACATTGACCGTTTCGATGATTTTGAGGATCTGATGGTTCATTTATGACTGTTTTCGGATATCTTACGGCCGATGGGCTTAACTAGACTACAGAAGTTGTCTCTCTTTGGTTGCACCATGTCAGGTATAACAGCTATTTGGTATGCTAAGTTGGAAGATTCCGTCAAACAGAATTAGAAAGAGATGGTCGAGGCCTTCATTGCTCAGTACTCTTACAACACTCAAACCGAGGTCACAACTCATGATCTCGAGGTGACACGCTAAGAGCCGCAGGAAGATTTATTTGAATTTGTGACAAGATAGAGAGCTAAAGCCCCAATGATGACCATTCGACCTTCAGAAAAAGGATCAGATAAGGATTGTCGTCTGGTATTTGCATGGCAAACTGTTGCAAAAGATGATTGTCTTACCTCTAGTTATATTCACAGAGCTCCATGAAATGGGGGTGCAAATTAACGATGCCATGAAATAGGGACTTATTACTGAGGAGAAGGAGCCGGCCAAGAGGCCATTTGTTTATAGTTCCAATGCTGCCAATGGTAGCATAGCTGCAAGGCCATCGGATATAAGTGTTGTCACCACAACCAAGACTACTAACCCCTTCGCCAACACAGGCTTACAAACATCATCCAACCTTACCCGACCTTAGAGGACTTTTAACCAACTGTACATGACCCTTTCCAAAGCTATGCAAGTGTTAGTCAAGAAAGGACACCTAAAACCCTTAGAACCTCACTCATTTTCTGATCCTCTTCCACCCAAGTATAACCTCGCAAAGTATTGTGCTTTCCACCAGTAGCATGGTCATGATACCGACCAATGCTTTCGATTGCATCATAAGATTCAGGATCTCATTGACAACAAGGTTATCGCACCACCCAAGAAGCCAAATGTGACCACCAATCCACTCCCAGCCCATAATTAAGTCCCCCCCACCTCGAAACCTTAATCTTATCCGTACACTGGCCACCTCTTACGACCCCAACGTATATATTACTCCCACCCACCTACCAAAGCTGACGCTGTTCCTTCCTGAAGGCATATATCTATGCATGATGGACATGTCCAAACCTCAACCCAAGCCCGTGGTGATGAAACTTACAAAGGAAAGGGAGTCGGAGTTTCCTGGCAACTTATCTGAGAGGGTGTATGATCTAAGTTGCTATATTGTGCCAACTAGTCAAATCAAGCCTGAAGTGGTACTACCAATCTCGGTAGACATCAATGTGGTAAGGGAAGATGGCCCGAGTCGGGGGTTGGATAATCTAGCAGAACTCGAAGAGGATTTGGGTAATCTATAGTTCTTTGATGAGCATGACCAAGGAGATGTACAGATCGGGTGGTTCGACCTGAATGGATCAACTAATGATACTGGATGGTTGAGTGATAAGCCAGACAAAGGAGAAGAAACTAGGATGAAACCAGAGAGAAAGGAAACAGAGATAGCTATAGTAGCTAGAAAGGCTGATGAGAAAGGGAAATTGCCCGAGGGCACATGCGTGAGAAACCCTAGCCAAGAAATGAGAATTGTGAATACTATAGACACCGAACAGGAAGCTGCATTAAGGCAGTTTGATCGAGAAAGAGTTGAAAACATTCGGGGGACCGTAATTTCATGGCACTCTGTGGGGGACACCTATGATGTAAAGATGATACAAGCAGAGCTGGACAACTGTTTGTCAATAATTGAAGGCAAGTGTTGGGATGACAATGACTTGCATCTGGCCCATACTGACGAAGGCGAGGGCGACTGCGCCCTAGATAATACATGGTATGCTGAGGAGATAGACTATCTTATAAGAAGTGGAAGGTATTTTAAGCCGCCACACTTGGATCAAGCAGAAGCATTTGGAAAAGATAGGGAGGCTGAGAAGAAGAAAGAGAAGCAGCTAAAGGAAGAGTCAGTGTTGAAACAGCTCAAGAAAATTCAAGCTGATATCTCTATTTGGGGTCTTCTCATGGCCTCACGGGTGCACTTACAGGCAGTATTGTTGGTAAGGGATAAGCCTAAATTGTCCATTGATACTACGCTCAAGCAGCTTGTAGGCCTGGTCTTTTCAAATGGAGCCAAGCCAATGCTCACCTTCTTTGACAAAGAGTTGTCGCCAGAAGGCTCGACTCATAATAAGCCATTATACATCTCCATGGAATGTCAAGAGAAATGGGTGCCAGTCATGTTGGTAGATACTAGTTTTGCCATTAATGTTTGTCATTCCGTACTACCTACGCAATTGGCCTCAAATTGGCGGACTTTGTTCCCACAACCCAGGTGATACGGGCTTGTGATAACACAAGTAGAGAGGTCATGGGTACAGTGCAAGTGAGAGTTCAGGTAGGTCCATCAGAACAAGAGATCGAGTTTCATGTCTTTGATGTACCGGCTACCTTTAATTTGCTATTAGGGAGGCCTTGGTTGCACCATGTGAAGGCTGTCTCCTCCACTCTTCTTTAGATGTTGAAGTACCCTCATGGGGGAGGAGTGACAATTGTTTTTGGGAATTCATCCATCCACCCACCGCTAGAGGTGACTACGCCAATGCTGGAGATCAAGCATGGTGAAGAGGATGTGTGCCTCTTGGGATTCACCCTGGTTGAAGCTTGAGTGATGCAAACCATTCTGGCCGCAGACAAAGGCATGTACGTCAGCTTCCAGTCCATCTATTTTATGAACAAACTGCGGCACGTTCCGGGAATGGGACTTGGAAAGAGTGGTCAGAAAGGTGTTGCAGCACTGGCGAAGGTGCCACACAACCCGCATGCTTTTGGACTGGGCTATGTGTCCACTAGAGAAGACTGGATCAGAAAGGGAGAAGAAATGAGAGGCAGAGCCAAGGCCAAGCAAGCCGGAAAACACTATGAACTCAATCACAAGCCGATCTGGGGGACACTGAATGGTAGTTTTGTTTAGAAATGAGAGGATTTCCGTTTTTGTGGCTTTTGCGAGCCTTGGGTAAATTCCTCGAAGCAGCGTTTCCCCGGGTTCGAGAACTTCTTTGACCATCAGTTGTAGGATAGTAATGAGGAAAGGGCTGAACCAAGCATCAAAGCTAACCAGGGCACAGAAGATGACTCAGATGGCAGCGAGCTTGGAGTAGGGGCAACACTGGTGAGTTTTCTGACAGATGCTGCGACTGACACAGAGAAATTAGGGGATAACTTTACTGTCTCTATGATCGGGGAAGAACTGGGTATGAACCCAACCTATGGTATTCTGGATGCATCAAGGGCACCACATCTTACTTGGCAGCTGGAGAAAGGTTACCTTTCCAGTTCTGAATTGGGTGATGAGCTAGAATCTGATTCCACTGAGTCGTGGGGTTGGGATCAGATTCAAGTTCTTTTGAGTCGGAGTCTGGTATTTCTGGGGGTGGTAACCCGGATACCAAAGTCCTGTCTAGGTCTTCATTCAATTTTTTTTTTAGTCTGTAACCGAAGATCTAGACCTTTTGAATGAGAACTCCGCAGATTCTGTGTACTTTTCTATGCCGCTGGTTTATTGTATTGACCAAGATTTTCAAAATTTTAATGAAAACGAAGAGGAAGAAATTCCTTTGGCTTTGAAAAACTTGATTGCTCGAGAGGAGGAGAGGTTTGCTAAACCCTGTATTGATGAAATCATTGCCATTAATATGGGTACTGAGAAGGGTCTGTGCCTGGTCCAGATCGGGTCCACGTTGTCTTCGGAGGAACGCGAGCATTTAATCGCTTTATTAAAAGATTTCAAAGATGTTTTTGTGTGGTCCTACGAAGACATGCCTGGAATCGACCTTGAGATTGTACAGCACTGGATCCCTCTTGACCCTGAGGCTCGACCAGTCAAATAGAAATTGTGCAGAATTCGTCTGGATTGGGCGCTGAAAATCAAGGAAGAGCTCACCAAGAAAATTGATGTAGGATTTTTGTTAGTATTCGAATATCCAACTTGGTTGGCCAATATCGTCCCAGTGCCGAAGAAGGATGGTAGAATTCAAGTGTGTGTAGTCTTCCGAGACTTGAACACAGCTAGTCCGAATGATGAGTTTCCTCTGCCGCATATTGATGAGTTGGTAGACTTCACTGCGAGCCCTGCATTGTTATCATTTATGGATGGGTTTTTCGGGTATAACCAAATTTTGATGGCACCCGAAGATAGAGAAAAGACCGCATAAACTACTCCGTGGGGTACCTACTGTTACCGGGTTGTGCCGTTGGGTTAAAAAATGCTAGGGCTACCTATCAGAGGGCTGCGACCACTATTCTGCACGACATGATCCACAAAGAGGTTGAGGTGTACGTGGATGACATGATTGTCAAGTCCAAAGAGCAAGAAGGCCACTACACCGCGCTAGAAAAATTCTTTCAACGGATTAGAGAATATAGATTGAGGTTGAAGCCGCAGAAGTGCACCTTCGGGGTAACAACAGGGAAAATGCTTGGATTTTTGATAACACAGAAGGGTATTGAAATAGATCCTTCCAAGATCAAGGTCATCTTAGAAATGCCACCACCAAGGACTAAAAAAGAGGTGCGTGGCTTTCTGGGGAAAGTGCAATTCATAAGACGGTTTATTTCAAAATTGACATTGACTTGTGAACCACTGTTTGGTCTCCTAAAGAAAGGAAAGAAATTCCGTTGGGACAATCGCTGTCAGTTTGTCTTTAAACAGGTTAAGCAGTACCTCCAAAATCCACCTGTGTTGTCACCACCAGAGTCAGGGAAGCCTCTGATTATGTACTTGTCAGTGATAGATACGACCATGGGGTGCATACTTGCTCAAAAATCTGAAGATAGGGTGGAGAAGGCCTTCTACTATTTGAGCAAGAAGATGCTAGATTATAAGACTCGCTACACTCCCTTGGAAAAAGTTCGCCTAGCCTTGGTATGGGCTACCAGGAAGTTGAGGCACTACTTGTTAGCTCACTTTGTAATCCTAGTTTTGAGATTAGATCCCATTAAATATCTCTTTGAGAAACTAGCGCTTATGGGCAAGTTGGCTCGTTGGTTGATTCTTCTCTTCGAATTTGATCTTAAGTATGTTGCACGCAAGTTAGTTAAAGGAAGAGTTGTGGCGGAATTCTTGGCAGACCACCCGGTAGAAGGAGATGAGGCAGTGGAATACTTGTTCCCGGATGAAGATATTCTACAGGTAGAAGAGGAAACTTGGACGATGTACTTTGATGGAGCGTCTAACCAGTATGGTTATGGGATTGGTGTGTTGTTGATAGCGGCCGACGATTCCTATATACCTTTAGCCTTCAAACTCCTGTTCAAATTGTCTAACAACGAAGCAGAATATGAAGCGTGTATTGCTAGTTTAGAAGCTGCCCTAGAACCAGGGGCAATAAGGTTGAACATTATCGAGGACTCAAACTTGGTTGTTTCTCAAGCAAACGGAGGTTGGAAAGTCAAAGAAGAGAAAATTAAGGTTTGCCATTAGACCTTGGATATTCTGATTCGTAGGTTTGAAAAACTAACATTCACACACTTGCTTAGGGAGAACAATCGGTTCGCTAACGCGTTAGCAACTGTATCTTCTATGGTAGACATGCCATTAGGGGTTCGGATACGTCTGATTATCATCGAATAGAAATACACGCCGGCTTATGAGACCATTGCCATGATAAATGAAGTGCAAGACAAAAACCCCTAGTATTACAATATTTGGAACTTTCTGGAAAGGGGGACGTATCCACCAAGGGAAAATGCCAAAGGCAAACGGGGAATACAGCGTCTGGCCGTCCAATATATTATCTGCGGGGGTAAGCTTTACAAAAGAGGCCATATGGGAATGCATAAACTGTGTGGAAGAAAAGGAATCAAAGTGCCTTATGGAGGCTATCCACGGCGGAGAATGCAGGGCGCATATGAATGGTGTGATGCTAGCCTGGAAGATCCTCAGACAAGGCTATTACTGGTCAACCATGGAGGAGGATTATATTGATTTTGTGCGGCGATGCCACAAATGTCAAATCCATGCCAATCGCATGAATATCCCGCCGTCAAAGCTTTACAACATGACTTCGCCATGGCCTTTCTCAGTTTGGGGAATCGACGTCATCGGTGCAGTGTCGCCAAAAGGCTCGAATGGACATGAGTTTATTCTGGTGGCGATTGACTACTTTACGAAGTGGGTGGAAGCTCAGTCTTATGCCGTGTTGAAGGCATTGCATGTGGCCAAATTTATTAAAAACAACATTATCTGCCAATATGGGGTTCCGAATGAGATCATATCTGATAACAGCTCGCACTTCAAGAAGGAGGTGGTGGATCTGCTTGAGAAATACAATGTGGCTTTTCATGAGTCATTGACATATAGACCACAAACTAATGGAGCTATTGAAGCCGCCAATAAGAATATCAAGAACAACTTGCGAAAGATGATTGAGACCTACAAGGACTGGCCGGATAAACTGCCGTTTACACTTTGGGGCTATCGGACATCGATCCGAACATCCACAAGGGCAACCCCCTATTCGTTAGTATATGGGATGGAAGCTGTTCTGCCAATTGAAATTGAAGTATCGTCGTTGCGGATTATGGCTGAATATCAGATAGCAGAGGTAGATTGGCAGCAGAGCAGGTTTGAGGAGTTGATGTTGTTTTATGAAAGAAGGCTAAAGGCATTATATCACGTTTAGGGCTACCAGCGCAGAATTGCTAGAGCTTTTAACAAGAAGGTTAAGTCCAAAAATCTCAAGGAAAGAGATATGGTGCTGAAAGACAACCGAGCTCCCATCCATGACCCTAGGGGGCAAGTTCAGACCTAATTGGACTGGTCCTTATATCATCAAGTCGATCTAGTCAAAATGGGCGATTATCCTTATGGACCTAGATGGCCTGGAGTTCTCACAGTTGATCAATATAAACAGGTTGAAGAAATATTACCCTTGAGAGGCTCGCTAGGCCGAAAAACTTGAAAGGGCGACCTAGGCAAAAATTAGAACATGAAAAATTAGAAACACAGAAAAACTGAGCTCGCAAGATTGAAAACCCTAAAGGGCGACTTTGGCAAAAGTTAGAGCACAAAAGGAGAGAGTTAATGCTCGAGTGAACCTGAACCGAACTACGTAAGGCTTGATTCCCATCTTCAGGATACATAGACAACTATATCCTGAAGTTCGGCTGTAACCATCTCTAATTCAACTGTTTTGTCCATTTGTCTGATCAGGTCATCTTTTTTCATTATCTGTTAGCTTGGTTGTGATCTTCATTGGATGTGATCTTCACTTTGGGCAGAATAGTTGGTTACAATGTAGAGCAGTAGTGGTGTGCAATCAGGGGCAGTTATGATCTTTTGATTCGAGGTTGTACATCTTGAGGGTTGATTCTGTGCATGTCAAGTGGTGATCATTTTCGTAAGTGATTTTGAAAAATTTTAATAAAAGTTGATCTTTCTCAAAATTTTGCCTTTTACAACTTAGACAATTTTGGGACCAAAAGGACAATTTTTAGTGCTCACAACTTTAATTCCACTGATTTCGACACAAGTACATAATCCAAATCTCTAAGCTAAATCAAAGTTTCTTTTCCATCATAAAACTTGAAAAGAAAGGTCAAAACAATAAACTATGGGCATATGTGAGTCAGGTGTTCCTGCGTTCTCTGCTCGTATTTGTAGAAGCCTCTGCAGCCAAAGTTTGCCCAACCTATGCGTCGTTCTTGAGCCAAGACAAGCACTCGCCAAAAAGGGCATAACTGAAACTAGGGGTAGGGGCCAGAAGCTCTCTTATCCTCCGGGTAGCAAGGTATCGAGTTAAGTAAGAATCACGAATAGGGAATGAAGTCGGGTATTCTACCCCCTCGTCTAAACGGGTTTGATTATGCCCAAACTGGCGTCTGAACTGGAAGGGAAAGTAGAACACGCAATGTGTGAGGCCAATCAACTATATGCCTGGCGGTCGAGACATGATGAAGCTCATCTCATTCAAGTTAAGCCAGGGGCAACGCCAAGCTATGTTAGCCGCAGATCTGCTGTACATCCAGTTGTACCACCATCCCTCATTGGGAAAGTCTACTAGTCATTGGCGGAAGAAGTGAGCTCGGGCTGAATATTCGAGGCAAGGGTCCACCACTTTCAGCTTATCCATGAACCATACCTGGGAAGGGATGAAAAATAAGAGAGATTAAAGAATAGAGAGATGTGCGTAGAGAGAAAAGTAAAGAAAGGGTTTGAGAGAAAATAGAGCATGAGTGCTGTAGACACCCCATTTTTGACGGCCCTTACGACTTGGACGTCTTTGCAGGTACACCTGATGATGAGTCTGTTTGCTCGCCAAGTGCTCAAAGTCCTCAGCGAAATGCCACAACTTTGAGCCTTTTCAAACCTTACATCATTTTTGTCTCATTTTTGGACCATGCCTTAGTCTTTCCAGCCTGCAACCTCTGGTGGCCTGCCGGCCATCCCTAGAGGCTGTCGGCCATCACTTTTGGGCTGCCGGCCACTGATGTGACTTGCCGGCCACTAGTGTTTTCTACAGATATTTTATGCCAGCTGTGCTAGCTGTTTGCACAGATGCATGCATCTGTTCACACGTGGAGGGCTGGATCTCCTTGTAGAAATTTCATGTTTTCTATATATAGAAGACCTCTAATATTGTTTTGGAGGTTAGAAAATTTTGAACTGAAAAATTTTCCTCTCTCTCTCTACAAATTCTCTACACTTTTGCCTCTAATTCCTATACCTTTGCCTATACACCCTTAACCATATTTCACCATCATTGAGCTAAGGTGTTCTTGAGCTTGGTATGAGCTCTAGAGGATGCACTTGCTTGGTTTTGTTGCTTAGAATCACTTTTCTCTTCAAGAGGTATAATATTTTCTTTATTAGCTTGCTTCGCATACTTGTTTTTCTATCTTTTTTCCACTGTTTTTGGGCTGTTTTTGAGCTATAAAAACTCTGTCTTTGTGGGTTGAAATTTGAGATTTTAGGCCACTTAAGGTAGGGGGGGTGGTTCACCCTTCTTTGTACCTTGTTTGTAAGGCCTTTCCACTTGTGTTTCCCACTTTCAAACTATCTTTTTTCAAGCTTTTAAACACTGATTTTTAGAGCTTTTTCAGTGGCCAAAATCATGTTTTGAAGTCCAAATTTGGAGGGGTTAGCCTCCCCACTTTGTGTCTTGTTTGCTACCCTAGTTGGTGCCATGCTTTAGCTTATTTTTCTAGCTTGTTGTAGCTTAATTCCAGCATGTTTTAGGCTCTGATTTAGACTATTTTGTCTATGTTTTGGGTTGGTTAAGTCATTTGAGTCTTGTTTTGCATGCTTCTAGTGTAATAGTCCTCACAAGCTTGGTGTTTTAGGCCTTTAGACATCACTTGTTTGAGTTGATTGCATTGTTTTAGTGCTTTTCACACTTCATTTCAGCAAGCATAATCTTTGCAACCTCCCTCATTTCTTGACTTTTCATTTTACTTTAAAAGTAGTTTCAAGTCACTTGCTTGCCTAAGTGTGAAATTGAGGTTTCATACTTAATGGTTTAATCCCTTAGGGGGTTCATTACCAATGGTATGATACTTCTTTCATACCCAAAGCAACTTGTGTTTTGAACCCTCTTTCTATTAGAGGACTTTAATTCACCCAATGGACTTAATTGGATTAAAGAATGGTTGGTAAATTAAAATGAGTAACTATAACTTGGAACTAAAAGCGAGCAAGATAATAACTTGGTGTGTTCAATCGGATGTTAATTGAACACATGGAAACTAGGGCCATTCATACTTGTTAGTGATGAAATGATCCAAGTCTCCAAGGTTAACCTTTTCCCTTGATCTTGATGATAGGGTGATGGTTTTTGTGTCTTGTTGTTGCATTTATTGAGCTTGCACCTCTTGAGTCACAAGCCATCATGCAATGAAATTGCTTGAGTTGGTGGTTTGTGACTTAAGTTCATCACTCATTGGATTTGCTCATGAAAATGAGGGGTGAGTTGTGCAAACAAACCTTTGAAATACCCTGTATATGCTCTGTTTGTCCTCTATTATAACAAGATGAACCTGTGCATCAGTGGCTGGCAGGTGTGGTAAGTTTTACCAGTGGCCGACTGGCCACTGATGCAAATCTCAATAGAGTGTTGGTAAGATGGAGCAAAATGGTTCTGGAAATGTTCAACTGTGCAAACAGAGGCATTTGGGAGTAAAACGGTGGTCTTTTCGGGTGATATACGAACATGTGCATGCACATCCTTCGTTTCTTGGGGTAGAATAGTTAATTGCTTAGTTTAATTACATAGTTTACTTACACTTATGTTGTAATTATTTAATTAATTAGCTTAATAATTAGTTCATTCAAGTGTTGTAATAATTAGTTAAGTAGTTTAGCTAGTTATTCATTTTGATTTGTAATAATTAGCTTAATTAGCTTAGCTTAGTTGCTAGTGAGCTGAGCTTTATTCATTTGGACTCTCCTTTGTGAGAGCACAATGTAGTAATGTGTATATCTTCCAACCCACGTCTTTCTCCCTTTTATTTATTCATTTTTTATGGTTAAATTAGAAGGATCACATTTCGTTTAGCATACCTTATGCTTGCATCCATTCATCTTGTCTTGCATGCACCGAGGCTCG
Organism: Camellia japonica; assembly: GCA_030407325.1. NCBI lineage: Eukaryota > Viridiplantae > Streptophyta > Magnoliopsida > Ericales > Theaceae > Camellia > Camellia japonica. The sequence goes on from JAPPVO010000029.1 coordinate 59,019,649, forward strand.
GCACATCATTCAAACTGCATTGTTGTTCAAATACTTCTTTGAATACGTGTTAAAACGCATGCTATTTAAATTGATCCATATGCCATGTCTAGTTGCCAAGCCTATTAGTTGCATTATTGCATGTGTTGCATTAGTCATTTGGCATAGTTAGGAATCATGCATTTTTTCTAACTCTTTTGTTTTATCTTAGCTTAGAGTACTAAGTGAGTTTTTAGTGCTTTAGCATAGTTGCATGAGTGTGATTGATTGCCATGAGGCTAAGTGTTTAATTGCTATAACTGTTTGAATACCTGTGGATGAAGGCTTGTTGCTTGAATTGGAATGATTCAATAAATGTACGTTTTAAGCCCACTTTGTCAAGTGGCAAATTCACAGACTTTAAACCCACTTTGTTAAGTGGCAAAATCAAACAATTTTTGAAAAACAAACATGAAATTGAAATATTATAATTCGGGCAAACTAGTCTATACTTGCTTGTGTGCATCACATAGTAATGCTAGCCTAATAACCGGAACAAGAGCATATAATGTTGATAAAAATCATATCATGATTAGTAGAGGCCGATCTTTGATCGGGCGAGCGGGGGTGCTCAATTCATGACCTTCCCCTCTCGTACCTAAGTTCCCAAGCCGAGGCAACTTTGGTGATGATGGACACGTGGCCTTTGGCACGAGTCATGGGTTTCCTAAATTTTTCCAAAACAAAATATTTAGGTGACGACTCTGTATCTGGCAAAATAGTCCAATTTTGGCATTTTTTATTCAAAAATCAAATTTTCAAAAGATTTGCCAGATTTGGACCCTTTGGTGTTTATCAATTTCACATTGCACTTGTGAGATTAGATTCAGAATCACGGGAGTCCGAACTGTAGGGCTTTCTTTCGAGCTTCCGAAAGGGGGTGCGAAAAAGCCGAGCTACAAGTGTCGAGTGATATGAGAATATATCTATAAGAAAGGGTAGGAAACAATACCTGAAAAAGCAGTGGTCTCCCTACAAACTTGGTGGTCTCCTACCGATAAAAAGCATCTAAACCCATCAGAGTTTCTGCCAGGGCCAAACCGATACAACTCTTACCTTCTTTCAAGCATTGAGCTACTTCGATTAACCTAATGCTGGCTTCGTTGCAACTAAGGGCAAGAAGAAAATGTGCGAGCATACATAAGCAAAGGGCATGTTGTCGAAAACCTCGTCTGAGAGGGTTGCCTCTGTCACCGATGTCAGAAAATCGGTGAATCAAGCTGGGTATATCTAGCTTTCCGTCATGGGCCAAAGATCGAACTACGTGCAAAGTAAGCCCACATATCTGCTCCAAAGCCTGGGTGTGGCCAAAACGGGGCTGAGGCATGATTTTCTCATCGTGTCGGGTTTCCATCAATGCATGAAACTCTTCAAGAGTCGGACACATTTCTTGTGCTTTGAAGCGAAATACATGCGTAATTGGGTCCCAACATCGGGCCGCAGCGTGGAGGAACAGAAAACAAAGTGGAGTACGGCTCAATGGAAAAAGCGCGTTTATGCCAAAATCGTAAAAATTTACCTTTTTCGTGCCGTCCAAAGTGGTTATCCAATCCGTGAGCTTCTTGACAAGGAATATCTCCATTTGCAAAGAAAACAACAACTAAAATGAGGTTCTGGTGAAGAAATCACGAAGAACCTTTTGTAGAAGATAGCGCTGTGAGTGGATCCCAGCTGCCAACCGTCTGGTGGATCCATCACAAGTGGCCGGCCGCCCACTTTTTGTGGCCTGCCGCCCACTTGTGGGCTTGACAATTTTGGTAATCTGGTTTTGTCTTGATCTTTGTGTTTTAAGGTCTTGTTTGGAGTCTTTTGATTTTAGCAAGTGTACATAGCTGTGTTTAGTTGTCTTTACTTTGCTTTTTTTTGTTTATCGAGTTGTATTTTGGTTGTTGGTTGGCTCATTATCCAATTAAAAACATCGTGCCAATACAATTTTTTATTTTTGCTTTCAAATTCAACTCCATTTTTTCATTTCTACAAAGATGGTGCTTATGATGCAAAAACAATAACTTTTTTCATAAAGCTGCAGGGTTTTCCCCCATCATTGTTTTTACAAAAGAGAGTATAAGTTTTCAAAAGAAAAAGTAAAAGCCTCTTCATCTGAAGCTATACATGTGCTGAGCTACAAAATAAAAGAAACTAAGCAAAAAGTCAAAAATTGACACCAGTCATCTCAAGCTCGAGAGGCCCTCTTCATCCTCTTCCTCGGAAGGGACTCAGGGGCACTGTCTCTGTCAGCACTGCTATCAGAACCAGACTCTAAGCCAGAATCAGTGTCATTATCTCCATTCCCTGACTCAAAGCTAGCTTTGGCATCATCTCTGCTCTCTGACCCCGAGCCAGCATCGTTGCCCCCTCTCTCAGACGACTTAGAATGTTGGCTCACTGCCTCCTCAAAGTCGCTGCTCTCGGTATCATCTGCACTCAAAACCAGCTCTGAACTACTCCGACTTTGAGCACCTTTGCCCCTACCTCGACCACGGCGCTCATTTCAGTTGCGTGCTGGGGCTTGTCTACCTCTCATCTCTGCTGCTGAAGGAGGTGCTGTTGCTGCCACTGGTGCCCTATGTGCAAATGAGATCTAAAAAACAAGTGTCGACATATCATATACAGTGTATATATTGTCGTTACCGAATACAGTATACAGAATGAGTGCAAAATGTACAGTATGAGTATAGTGTTTCAGCGCAGTGAATCGGTGCAGTATGGGGTGGTGTGAATGTTATGGTATGAGTATCAGTGTATAAATGGGAATATGGTAGTGTGGTGCATAACAATGAAATATATGCAGAAAATAGGAGAAAATACCTGGATATCGTAGAGACCAAGCAATGTCTCTCTCCTCTGCACCATGCCAACCAGAGAAGCACCAGCTGGAGCAGGTCCTCTGTGTACTCAATGGGTGCCTGTAAGTGCATTTGAATGATCAGTATCTGGAATAATCAATATCTGAAAAGGGAAAGTGTGGTTACAAGCTGTAAAGTGTGGTCCATACCTGAGGTGCGCTCCGGGCTCTGACATACCCGTGTCCTGGCTCTAGTGGCTCTATCGGTATCTGATAGGCTGTCCCACCTGGACACCAATAAGTAAGCACCGTAGGAATCGTCGTCCAACTAGTGGCTGGCATAGTAGGAGGGGGCCTCTCCAATACCCGCCTTGGCCTCCTAAGCAGCCTCACCCACCAAGGGAGCACTTGCTGCATCGCCCGCGTTAGCTCCAGTCAGAAGTGGCATGAGATGAGTCTGGATGAAAGTCTTATAATCCCCATCACCTCTGAAATAGTCGGCATCTAGCCCCACCATATACTGAATGATATCCTCAGCTGGGAGGCTATTGGCTGTTCTCATGGATTCTGGGGGTGACATAGGAATGACTAGAGCGGGTGAGCCCAGAGTCTGGGGTATGAAATGCTCACCCAAGAACCAAGCCCAGCAGAGTGGGCCCTCTAGTAAGATCCGGTATCGAGACGTGGCCCAAGCTCCAACATATTGGTCCTTCACTCCGGCTGGCATCGTCGCCTAGGGCTGCCACGTGATATGCAAATAGAGAATGTACAGATTGTTAGTTGCCGTCAATTATCAGGGTATGAATCAGAATACAAGCAGAAATGACTGTGAGTTTCAAATTACCTCACGTGCAATCATCGTATCGAAGTATCGGCGGTAAAAGGCGAATGTCATATCGTCGCGGCTCTAGTGCCGGCACTGGCCGTCATATCGTCATGAGTAAGGCACGACTGGAGGGATCTCATCCATTGGCTCTAGAGCAAGAGCCGGGAAATAAGTGTAAACCCATAACTACAAGAAAAGGTCCATAGTTTTATCAACAATGTGTCACAGATATAAAACAGAAAGTGCAAAGTAGAAAGCACAATGTGTCAACAGATATAAAACAGAAAGTGCAAAGCAGAAAGCACAATGTGTCAACAGAAAGTGCAAAAGCAGAAAGGTGTGGTATATACCTCCCAGGCTCTCCAATAGCCTCCAACCCGCTCTCCGTTCATGTGGGATGTCGAACTCATATAGCCGTAGAGTGTGGTGAGACCGGCCCTACCCCAGTCTTAAAATCGGACTCGAGACAAGGTCACAAGGGCGCTCAGTAAGTACAAACCCACGGTGTTCCACTTGTTCACAAACAAGGTGGTACCGAGGAGGATCAAGAATCCCCGGACGTACTGCTCTACCTCTTCTTGTGTCTCGGGCTAACTCCCGCGGAAATGCTTAGAGAACCAGTTGTATCTGACCATCGCTGTCCTGTATAAATATGACGACCAGACTTGCTAATGGTGATTTTAATTAATTAATTATGTGTTAATTCTAATTGAACTAGTGCCTAGTAATTTAATTTGTGCATGTCTGTCCAAATTGGAAAAAATTACCTATTAAGGTTACAACTTTGAAATTGAAATCGACAATCTTATTGGGTGCACAAATTGAAATTGAGTGCATTGATGGACTCATGGGAATTTTTAGAGCCATTTGGGAGGTTTAATTGAAAATTGATTCAGTTTACTAAAATTATTTGTGATTGAATTGAGCCTGAATTAGAATTATTAATTATGTTCCTACATGTTAATTATGTGATTAAATGTTATTGATTGTTATGAGATTTATTGACTTGTATTGTTTGAATAGATAGGTTAGAATGAAAATTAAACCTGTTTGATTCGCTAATTTTAACAAGTTAGAATTAAATAATTGGATAAGAATTAGAGCCCAATTCACATTAATATAATTAAATTTAGTGTAATTGAGATTTTATTGTGATGAGGATTAATTTAATTTGCATAGATTTGATTTTTATTTAACTTAATTAGAATGAATTAATGGTTTAAAGCTAAATGAATTAATGATAATAATAATTTGGAATACTACTCATTTTTTAATCAACAAACATAGTAAGAGAGAGAGTGCTTGGTTGCCTAAGTTTAATCATCTTTTTGACATACCAAACAGACCCAGCATGTAGAGAGAGAGAATGAGAGGAAAAGAGAGGGTTGAGTTCAAGAAGGAAGAAGAAAAGTAGAAGCTTGAGCTATATTTCAACAAATCACCAAATTAAGGTAAATTTCATCTTAAAATTCATGAAATTGAAATGATACACTCCTAATTCCTTAGCATCTAAGTTCAAATAGGAAGGATTTTGGAGTAATTAGGAGTTCTTGGAGAAGAAATAAAGTTGAGAATCCATATATGATCATAAAAGTAGAAATTGAAGGAGATAGTGTAATATATTCACATGCATGGCATAATTTTAGTTCAAACACCTATTAGGTTGCACGTTCCTTACATGCATGTCATGTTTTCAAGAATCCATGAACAAAACAATTGTTTACTTGCATGGTTTATGAACTTTAAGAAAGAAATCTCAAAAGTTTTGGAAAAGAACATAATTTGTATATATAATGGTAATATACACTTGAAAATGATTGAGTCCAAAAAATATGATCATCTCATGGACAAATTTGTTTTACATACATGAATTCTTGCTTGGTCTCTCATAATTTCTAGGAAATGCGCATTTAAAAGCTTGAGTTGTAGCTTGAATACACATTTTAATATTTTACAATTTGCTTTAAAGATTTTTGGTTATAAATTGAACAATTAAGTATTGTTATAAATTTATTGTTTTGTTCAAAGTCACATCTATAAAAATTAATGTTTTCGTGAAAGAAGTTTTGGGTCTTGTATTGAATGAAATTGAAGTTGGAAATTGCAATTTGCATGGTTTGAAAGTGTTTGTCATGTGCATTGCATCTCATGAACACGAATAGAAATCAAATAAATCAAATAGAGATCAGTGAATGTTTATATTAGTGAACAACGAATAGAAATCAAATAAATTAACAGCCGACTGAATAGAAATGGCTTGAATGTAATTGAATTGTGCTTGAATTTGTTTGTTTAGGTCAGACACCGTATCTTTAACGCATTGTTAACACATGTTTCAAGAAGCCCACTGTGAGTAACACTGTTGTAAAGATATGTTCAAATTGCATTTATTTTCTGATTGATAAATTATATTGGTTTCTGAACTGATATTTTTTATTGACTGAATGATGATCCTATTTTCTAAACTGTATTTGTGGCATCCATAGCATATTGCTATTGTTATTGATATTGTTATCGCTATTGTTACAGAGATCTCTATCAGTTCCAATTCTTGGAACTATTGTCTATTATTTGATGGCCATCAATTGATTGTTTGGTCTTTAAGACCTATTGTATTGTTGCTATTGGATGTACCACATATGACTTATATGAATCTAAATGATTATTAATTGACCGATTGAATGATTGATTGACACAAGATATTGATTGAGAAAATGTTCTATTGATAATCGATCGTTTCAAATATTGTGAGGACATCATTCATAACCCCTTTACGCAGTTGTTATTCACTAGGCTCTAGCTCATTGTTTATTATATATATGTAGGTGATCGGGCACGGGATCAGAGTTAGCGGCGTCGACCCAAACCCTATTTTTGTCATGCCAACTACTGTGCCTCACTGAAAGGTTCCGAACCATTGCATGTCAGGGTTTATTGGGTGATTCAAATTCACCCTTTTGACATTGTGTTTATGAGATAAGAATGTTTATTGAGTTTTGTTAACTATTTTTGGCAATGATATTTAATTCCCTAGCTTATGTTTTGTTATGAGCATATGTGTTTTATGGACTTAAGTGTTTGTATAATTGCAAGTGTGAAATTTGTTTTGTTCATTTAAGTCCCCACAGCTCATTGGACGGTATTTTCTATTATTGATTGGTTTCCGCAGCCCTTATTGCGGTGTTATTGTCATTATTGTTAAGCAGGCCTTTGGTAATCACGGATTACTGGCCAGTTACGATGCTAAACCTATAAGGACAGGTTTGGGTCATGACAATAGAGGTGGATGCACTCCCAGCAAGTAGGTCCAAGCTGCCTCCCACTCGCCTATATCTATGTTAAAAGGGATTAGATCTCCACAAACTCCTAAGCCTGTGATCATCGAGAAGTCATAGGGAGTCATCGTCATCTCCCCAGTGGAAGAGAAGTGAAAAGAGTTAGTGGTATCCCACCGCCTCTCCACCAATGCTCCGAGTAGGGCCCGGCTAGCCATATGTCTTGAGAGCTCGGTGCAAAATAAGCCAAAGCCAGCCTTATCAACAAGGTCGCGGACCTTGGACGGGAGCTCATGATATCAATCTCTGGCTGTCACTGCCCCGTAGCCCCTGCAAGAACATGAGTCCCCCTGTGGCAAAGAAAGCGTAAATTAGATGAAAGATAGTGATAAAAAAGCAGTCAAATGAAAGGTAATGCAAGAAATACAGTCAAATGAAAGGCAAGAAAGTATGAAAATACAGTTTGTACCTCTGTAGCGCCGTAGGAAATGTGGGAGTCCGGCTCTCTCAGCAAGATATCGTCCGGCGCGCCATCAACAAAATCCTCAAAGCGCATCATACCTCCATGCGCCATCATGTACGTGCGAGGGTGATAAGTGACTGGATCAAAGGGCCTCACCCACAATAGTAGTGGCTCAAGCTCGAGCCCTGAAGCGAACTCTGTCTCAAAATCAGCAGCAATGTCCTCTGCCGTCTCGTCGGCCTCAGCGACCACCGGCTTCTCAACCTCAACAGGGGGTGAAAGTGCAGGTGTAACCACATGAGGGGCATCATCGTGAGGAATGTCGTCTGCCATCTGAAAAGTGGGTGAAGACTGATGAAAAAGTGAGGAAAATGTGAAAAAAGAGGGAAAACTTTGAAAAAGTCAACCCTAGGAGAGAGAAAATGGGAGAAAAAGTCAAAACCCGAGAAAAACTCGAGGGAAACAAGCCCAAAGTATTGAAAACTCGAGAAAATCAATGAAAACAAAAATCTGATTGGTTCAAAGTGTAGAGGATTAAAGGGGTTTTGCGAATAAAGTTTTCATGGGGCATTGAAAAATGCGTACAAAGCACAAATCTAGAGAGAGAGGGAGAGTGATTTTGGACTTGGGTGTGTGAGGAAATAAGGTGTGGTGGTGCATTTAAGAAGACCTACGGCTAAAAAGACAAATCTGCCCCGATTTTGCATTAGTGGCCGACAGCCCTCTTTTGTGGCCTAGTGCTAGTTTTATTCCTGTTTTGCCGTAACAATGTATGGGAGGTTCTCTTTTGGGTCCAAATTGATTTTCGAGGAGCTTGAAACTATGTTCCGGTTGCGCCGTTCCAATAGTCGCTGTGCTCCAGCACGTGAACGTGCCCCAATTGCAAATATGAACAAGGTGTATCCTTTTTGAGCATTTTGCAAAGTCTCCGAAGGATAAGTCAGAGGTTGTTGTCGAACATCACTTTTGTTCATTTTGTTAATTTACATATCTGTTACTTTCTTTGGCATAGAACGTGCATTCTCATATGCTCTCAATTGGTTTGCATAGAACGTGATTGCGTAGAATGTGATTGCGTAGAACATGCTTTCGTTTTTTAACATGCTTAATGTCATCTGTTGGTTGTCTAATAATCTTGCATAGAACATGCATTGTCACTCTATTGATTTTCAGTCTTATTCACTTTGTGCATCTATGGCACCTGTTCACTTTGTGCATCTATCGCACTTATTCACTTTGTGCATCTATGGCACCTGTTCGTTTTGTGCATCTATCGCACCCACTCACTTTGTGCATCTATCTCACTTATTCACTTTGTGCATCTATCGCACCTGTTCGCTTTGTGCATCTATCGCCCCTATCATTTATCGCATAATCTCATACTTTTTGCATATATCTCAGGATGCGTGAAACTTGACCCTGTGCAGTTTTTCTCCTCTTCTCATGATTTCAGAGTTGGTAGAGGTATCTTAGGACGCGTAAAACGTGACCTTGAGCGGTTTTTCTCCTTTTCTCACGATTTCAACGTGATTAGAGTATTTTAGAACGCGTGAAACGCGACCCTGCACGATTTCAGCTTGATTAGAGCATCTCAGGATGCGTGAAACGCGACCCTGAGCAGTTTTTCGCTTCTCTTCTCACGGCTTCGGCATGATTAGAGTGTGCGTTTTTAGTTCTTTCTGTGTGAAACCCTTTTCGATTTAAGCTTGAAGCTCATTCATATGTTGTTATCTTGTTATTGCTTATTACATCATCTTGTATTATCATGGATTGTCAAAATAACTGGCTTCGCGAGGCGTGTGAGTCCAGCTTTCAAAGTATTCTTTGTGTGTATCATTTACATCTTGCCCCAGAACTATGTTGGCTTGATTCCCTGCAAAGGGATATGTAGGCAGCTTGCGAGCTCAACCAATTTAATTTATGTCTTGATTGTTTGCCTAAGTCTTATAGCCTTGTCAAAATGGATCGTCTTCGGGTTTTGACATTCACTTACGTCATTTCATGACTTCGAGCTTTGTCAAAGAGGGGCAACTGTAGACACCCCAATTTTGACTACACTTAAGACTTGGGTGTCACTGATTGATCACTCAATGATGAATGTGTACGCTTGTCAAATGCTTGATTTCCTCGGCAAGAAACCCCAGTTTTGAACCTACAAACCTTGTGCCTTGTTTTGGACCAAAACAGTGATTTTTCAGGCTTGAGCATCCACGGACCTGCAGACCCACTAGTGTGCCCTACCGGCCACTAGTGCAAAAACCAGATATTTTTTGCCAGCTGTCTCCATAGATGCATGCACTATTCTAGTTGTGTTTGTATAGACATTTCCGAGGGTCTCTCATATTTTTTTATATATAGATCACCTTCTCTAATGTTGTGAGGGTTAGAAAAATTTTGAATTAGAAAATTTTTGAAGAGCAGAAGTTTGAAAATAATTTCTCTCTCTCCCTTGCAACTTCCATAACCTTTGCCTAGACACTCTAAACCATACCTTGAGAGTTCTTTGCTGAGGTGATTTGAGCTTGCATTTTAGCTCTTGAGGCTCTTGAGGGTGTGAAATTAGTGGTTTGTGATTCAAATGATCATTCTTCTTCAAGAGGTATACATTCTAGTTCTTTTGTACCATATTTTTTCCATCTTTTCTTGCTGGTTTTTGAGATATTTCTCACTTGTATTTTTCGACCGAAACTTGTGGTTTAAGGCCATTAAAGGTAGAGGGGTTGACCACCTTTTTTTGAACCTTGCTTCTTAGGCCTTTGCCCTTGTGTTTCTCCATCACCTCATCAATTGTTTTTGGGCTTTTTTACCCCTGAACTTCAGAGTTTTTCAGAGGCTAAAATCATGTTTTGAAGTCCAAAAAATGGAGGGGTCAGCCTCCTGTAGACACCCCATTTTTGACCGATCTTAAGACTCAGACGTCATCAATTGAGCGCTTGGTGATGGTGCATGTTGTGCTCGTTTTGAGGTTTCGGAGTTTTGGCTGAGAGCCTTGCCTCCGGGCCTCGGAACTTTTTGTGCTTTGGCTCGGTTTGTGGACCAAGTCTTGTTTTCCCTTCCCGGAGGGAGGGAGTGGTCTTGTAGACCATCTCTCTGTGGTCGTAGACTACTTTTCGTGGTCGTAGGCCACTTTTCTCGTTTGGAGACTAATTTCCAATTTTTGGAGCCTTTGGCCGTGCGCCTTGTCTTGGGACCGCTTAACATTCTCCGTTTGGCGTGGTTTTTGAACCACACCTTGTTGCCTCTGCCTAAAGGAACACTGTGGTCCGGGAGACCACTTTTGTGGTTGCATACCACTTTTGATGCTCGTCAGCTAGTTTTCAGGGCTTTTGGCCGTGTGTTTCGCCTCCCGATTTCTCGTCTTGCATCCGCTTTGGTTTGTTTTTGGTAAAAACCTTGCTTTTCTTGTTTGGAAGGTGGTACAAGGGTGGGAGACCAGTATTTCTCCTTGGAGACCACTTTTCCTTTTTCTAGCTAGTTTTCTTGTCAGATAACTGGCTTTCTTGGTCCTTGGACCATCTTTTCTGGTCGGCCACCACACCACCACCTTGTATTTAGTGTGTTGACCTCTCCCACCTATGGCCGACCAGTTTTTGCTCTGGTTGACCACTTAAATTGGTTGGCCGACCACTTAAACTAGCAGGCCGACCACTTCAAGTGGTCGGCTGCTTTTCGACACCTTTTTGGAGATATTTTGGGACAGTTGGCCCAGCTGGAGGGCACCAGAGCTATCCTCCATACACGTGTATGAAGGAATTGCCTTGGCCCTTAGCTTCTCCAAGAAACTTTGGCTTTCCTCTTCTATAAGAGGGAGGCTCCTCCTTTCTCCTCCAGGTTCAGAAATTTGCCCCAAGAGAGATAGATATAGCATTGTCTCTATATTGCCTTGTTTCTCCATTTTTGTGCATCAAAAGTGTAGTATTGTCTTAGTTTAACACACAAACACACACTTAAACACCTTGCTTGGGTTGCTGAGGGGCTAAGAGGTTGTTTTTGGTGTTCTTGGACTGGTTTAAGCTTAAAGAGGCTGCTGGAGTTGCAGTTATAAAGGAGGTCTTCAAGGGTGAGCATTTGACCTTTAAATACCCCTTTCTTTCTTAGGCTTTTAGCCCTTCATGCATCTGTTTTTAAGCTTAACTCCTAACTAGAAAAAGTTCCATTTTTAAGTGCTTAAAATAGTTGTTTTAGGTCACTTTTTCGTCTGGGGTGTTTTACCCCCTCTTAGGCCTTGTTAGGCCTTATTTTGAGCCACACCTTTAGGCTCTTGTTGAACCCTTTGCATGACCTTTCTACCATTGAAATCCAGAGGATTTTCAGTAGTGGAAAGGTGGTCTTGGTGTCCTAAATAGGAGAGGGTCATCCCCTCCCCTTTGTGCCTTGTTTACTAGCTTTGAATGCCTCATGTTTGAGCATCTTTACTAAGTGTATGTTGACCATATCTTAGCTTGTATTTGTCATTATTTTGCTGTGGCATACCACTGTTTTTGCTTAGTTTGGTCACTCCATGCATTAATGGTTAATACACTTGTAGTGTAAATCACACAATCTAGTCTTGTATGCCTCATGTTTGAACATGTCTTTCTAGCTTGTTTTGGAGCCATCTCAGTGGGTTTTTGGTGTTGTTTTAACATTCCTTAGATCTGTTTTGGGTTGGTTTGGTTGGCTCTTGCATGCCTAATACACATGTAGTGTAAATCCCTTAAACTACTGTAGACACCCCATTTTTGACCGACCTTAAGACTCAGACGTCACCAATTGAGCGCTCGGTGGTGTTGCATATCGTGCTCGTTCAGAAGTCTCAGAGTCGTGGCCGTGCGCCCTGCCTCCGGACTTCCGAACTCTCTTCTGTGCCTTGCCTCGGTTTGCGAACCAGACTCGGTTTCTTTGTTTTCTTTCCTGAGGGGAGGGAGAGGTCCCGTAGACCATCTCTCAGTGGCCGTGGGCTACATTTCGTGGCCGTAGGCCATTTTGCCCATTTCGGAGCCCGGTTCCCGATTTCGGAGCCGTCAGGCGTGTGCCTCGGTTCGGGACCACCCCAACCATCTCCGATTCCTCTGTTTTTGGCATGCATCTCATTTACTCCCTTTCGAGGGACACTGGGGTCTTAGATACCCACTTCGTGGCCGAATGCCACTTTCGGTGCTTAACGGCTTTTTTTGGGATCCCGAACTGCGCGTTTTGGCCCCCGAGCATTCGTTTTGCATCGGTTTTTGTCCATTTTTGGCAGGTACCTCTGTTTTATCACCAGGAAGATCACTGCAGGGTGGGAGGCCAGCAATTGTCTCAGCAACCAGTTATGCTCCTCCGGCGCCCCCTAGCGCCCGTTTTTCTCACTTCCGGGCTAATGTTGAACACCCTAGGGCCATTTTCTTCGAGCCAAAACCACATATTTGTGTTGTACACACATGGGAGGACCCTAAAAATAGCAGGCCGGCCAGTAATTTTTTGTCCATTTTGAAACCTCTTTGAAAAGTGGCTTGTTGTTTCTCCTGTTTCATAGTTGCCAATTCCCAACCATAGGGTCTTGTTGAGCACACATGGGAGGCCACCAATATGTGGTGGCCGGCCAAAAAATCAGTTTTTCATTTTTACCCCTTGGTCGGCCGGCCATAGGGGGTAGCTGGCCGGCCACCTGCAGCAAAAGTGCTTGGCCGGCCATGCTTCTTGGAAGGTGTGTTTCACAGCTGTATAGCTGTATCCCCCAAAATATCTGATTTCGGGGGATATTTTGTATGCAAGGGAACTTAATCCCTTAAGGCCTACACTCTTGGACACTTGGACTCATCCATCCTTGCATGCATACATCTCTTTTTCTCTCCCTCAAGAGTTAGGACATTTGCCAAAAGCTCAAAAACACATACACACCTCCATCTCTTTCATTTCTCTCAAGTTTGGTTCCATTTCTTCATCATCATCAAGCACCACCATCACCACTCCATTTCCAGCAGCAAGGAGAGGTTCTCAGAGGCTTAGAAGCAACATTCCTCAAGCCAAGAGGTAGCAAAAGTGTGGTCTTCAAGGGTAAGCTTCCATTTCCCTCTTTTGTACCATTTTCTTGCCTCATTTCTTAAGCCTATTATCTTATTGTTTTGGGCTCCAACCTTAACTGAAACTAGGTCTATTTTGAGCTATTCTACATGTTTGATCAAGGGATCAACCCTGTTTGAGCCCTCTATGGTGCACTTGCTTCAATATTATCTTGTATGTCAATATCTTGCATGCTTTTTCTAGCCTATGAGTGATCTGTTTTCGGGCATAATGTAAACTGTGAGTGGGCCTATTTTGAGACCCTCTTCAACATTGAAGAAGGGCTCAACCCTGTTTGGCCTCTCTATCATACACTTGCTTCATAATCTCTCATATTTACCGTAAATTTGCATGATTTGTTTGACCTACATGTAGTCTGTTTTGGAGCATGTCATGAACTGTTAGTAAGCTTATTTTGTGTCCCTCTACAACATTGTAGAAGGGATCAACCTTGTTGGGTGTCTCCATGTTGTGCTTGTCTTTATATCCCTCTTTGACCCCCATTTTTGCATGCTTTTTTAAGCTTATCTAGCTTCTGTTTTCGGCCATCATCAGAACTGGAAAGAGTCATATTTTGATCTTCTTGACATATTTCATTGAGGGTATTTGCTGGTTTGATGAATGTTTGGGGTACCTCATGTTATAGCCTTATGTATCCTAGTTCTTGCATGACATTTTTAGCATGCTTGCATACTGATTTGGGGGATGTCATATACTGTAAATGTGCATATTTTTAGTCCCTCATCAGTGTTGTAGAAGGGAATTTTTCCATTTGGGCATCGCATGTATCACTTGCTTCAATACCCCTCTTGCGGGGCCATTTTTGCATTCTTGCTTAATCCTATGTATGCTTGCTGTTTAGCCCTTTTCATGGCTGAAAAATGCTTGTCTTGGGGCTGCCTTTCTACTGCATTTTCATTCCATGTCCATATTGTGCATGCATTGTATGGCTATAGGCCATTTCGGGCGCCTAATATCGCATTTCGGCATCATTTCATGCATCGGGTGTACTTTCGCCTCATTTCGGGGCTGTTTTCCTCCACATTTCAGTGCTGAAACTCTATTTGCATGTTTGCATATCATCTCCATGCCATATCATGCCTTAGGGCCAACACCTCGGTTTGCGCGCCCGGGTGCACGCATTTCGAGGCGCTTCATTTTCATCCAACGGCCTCTTATGTGAGTGTAGCTGAGGCTCTCTCATGTTAGTATAAGTCCATTTTGCATTCTGTATGTCATTTTAGTCTCATCGCATTGCGTATGCCATTACCTCGGTTTGCGTGCCCGTGTGCACGCATTTCGAGGCACTTCGTTTTCATCTCACGGCCTCCCGTGTGAGTGTGGCTGAGGCTCTCTCATATTGGTGTAAGCCCATATTGCATCGCATATCTCATTTTAGTCCTGTTGCATTCCTATGCCATTTTCTCGGTTTGCGTGCCCGTGGGCATGCATTTCGAGACATCTCATTTTAGTCTCATTGTATATCATATTTCATGCCATTTCATGCCTTAGGATCATCGCCTCGGTTTGCGTACCCGCGTGTACGCATTTCGAGGCATCTCACTTTCATAGCATTGTGCATGCTAGGATTGTATTTTAGCTGCATTCATGCATATCATGCATATTGCATCGTGTTCGGAATAGGAGTTAGCCCGGGCACGAGAAACGAGGCGCGTTTCGTACTCCTAGTGACGGAACTGGTCTCAATTCCCAAGTCACCGACGCTCCGGATTATCCATGATGGAGTTAGGTTTTGTTGTAGCATTCATATACATTCATCCTATATTGAGTTGTGCAATCCAATTCCTCGGCCATCATGCATCGAGATGTGTGATTGGTGGCACGAGGATCGAGGCATGCATATATTTGTGAAATGCATTGCTATGCCCCTTTCCTGCTCTCTATTGCAGCAAAATAGAGAATCAGCAACTTTTCGGAGTCTGGCGCGCATTTCGAGAAACATTGCAAAACAGAGGCTAATTGGGGCATCCCAGTGGATTTCCGCGCAAGGCAGCCCAAACTTGCAGCATTCATCAGAATCGAGGCAGCCCCTGGCTTGCATGCCAGTTTACAGCTTTCTTAGTTTAATTTGTTAAATAATTAGGAATTTGTATATTATTTGGACTGTATTATTCGGACTGTACTATTCTTTCATTTCGGACTGTATTATTTATTTGGACCCTCTGCGCGAGGGCATAATTGTAATAAGTGTGGGTGAGTGTGATGTATGTCTTCCAACCCCACGTCTTTCTTCCTTTTTATTTACCCGCTCATGATGGTTAGATATAGGGCATATTTCAATTAGCATACAGTATGACAGCATGTTTGCATCATTCATCTGTTTTGCACGCACCGGGCTCGGCGCATCATACAAACTGCATTTGTATTTCAATTCCAAATTGAATACGTGTTAGTTGTAGCATTCCACACGCCATGTTTAGAATAGCCGAGCCTGCTATATTTGCATTATTGCATGCGTTGCATTAGGCATTTCTGCATATTTAGGATCATGCATGATTTCTAATCAGTTTCTGTTTTTGGCTTGGAGTACTCGGTGAGTTTTATGCTTTAGCATCCTTGCATGCGTGTGAGTGACTGCCATGAATAGCATGCTTACTATGAGGCTAACTGCTTATGTGATATAACTGCCTTGAATGCCTGTGGGTGGAGGTTGTGTTACTTGAACTGGGACAATTCATCAAATGTTTGTTTTAAGCCCACTAGGTAGTGGCAAAATCATGTTTTCTAAGCCCACCTGAGGGTGGCAAATCCACGTCTTAGCCTACCTGCGGGTAGCACCATCAAACCATTTTCAAACAAACAAACATGAAATGTTTTGTTCCAGTTCAGGCGACCCAGTCTATACTTGTATGCTGTGCGCATCACATAGTAACCTAGGCTAATAACCGGAATAAGAACATACAATGTTTTCAAAAACAAATATCATGGTTAGTAGAGGCCGGTCTTTGACCGGGCGAGCGGGGGTGCTCACGAAGTGACCTTCCCCAATCGTACCCAAGTTCCCGAGCCGAGGCAACTTTGGTGATGACGGACACGTGGCCTTTGGCACCGAGTCAGGGTTTCCTAAATTTCCCAAATAAAATATTTAGGTGGCGACTCTGTATCTGGCAAAGCAGTCCATGTTTGGCACTTCTTTCAAAAATCTGTTTTCCAAAACGATTTGCCGGATTTGGACTCTTTGGTTCAAGATTAAGAACCGTGACATTTGAGTCCTTCGAACTGTAGTGACCCAATATCGAACCAGAACGGGGGGGACTCGCACTCCTTCCCCGGGATGCGTTCGGGGACGTCTACACATACCTCTGTTTAGGTTTGGTTTGGTTAGCCTTTGCATGCTCTATGCACTTGTAGTGCAATCCCATAAAATAGCCTAACATACATCATGTTGTAACATGTCATTTTAGCATGCTTTTGGCTTAGCTTAAAGAAGACTTTGTTTGTGTTTTAGCATGTTTAAGGTCTGATTTGTGTTGTATTGGTCATGCATGACTTGCTTTGTATAGCCTTGGTTCAATCTAGCTTGCTAACTTTGTGTATTGAATCCTCTAGCATGCATTACTTGGCTTATTTCAATGATTTGGCATCACTTGTTATGTGATTTCAGTCCATGTTTCATGGCCAAGCATTCACATTTGTTACTCATTCAATGCGTTGGAGGGTTTCCCCCTTTATGCCTTAACATGAACCGTTGCGTATGCCTTCATGCCTTAGCTTGCGAACCATCATTTTAATGTGTTTTTGGGGTTATTATGCCATGACATAACTCTGATTTTTGTTACTTAAGTCATCCCATGCTTGGTCCTAATAGGTGTAGTGTAATCCACCTTATTTGCCTTGCATTCACCATGCTTCATGCCCTTCATGCTAGCATATTTTGGCCTACTTCCATACATGTTTTAGACTCATTTTAACATGTTCTAGGACTGTTTTGGGTTGCCTTGGTCACATGCTTCATGTTTTGCATACTTGTAGTACAAATGCTCTTGCTTGCCTCAAGCTTTGAGCACCATTGCATGCTTCGTTTGTGTTGTGTATATGATTTGGCATCATCTAACATGACATTTCAGAGCTTATAGAATGCTTTTGTTCCTACTTCATTCATGCTTTGAATGCCTCTAAGTATTGTCCATGTTTGCCTAGCTTGTGGCTTAGCTTGTATGCTTGCATGCCTAGGCCTTTGGGCCCTTATCTCAGCATGTTTAGGTCCTTATTTTGACCTACCTGAGCTCTATCCATGCTTAGTTCATGCATTCGTGCCATGTATTGCATGCCTCCTTTGTGTTGCTCTTTGCTAGCTTTCATGCCTTAGGACCCTAGCATGCTTTACTTATGTTGTTTGAATGATTTGGCATCATTTCTTGCTTCATTTTAGTGCACTTAGTGTTGTTACACTTCCACTTTTTTCACTCATTGAGCACTCTTCAGAGTTGTGCTCTTTGGCCTCTTTGATGGCCAATGCATTGTGCATGCATGCCTTGCTTTATGTGCCTTCATTTCATCACCAATGGCTGCTGATTTGGGCATGATTGAGGTCTACCCTTTCAGTTTAAGTCCATTGAGTATGTGGTTTGCATGTTGTTGCATGCTTGGTGTGTTGCATATAGTTGCCCTTGTTGCATTGCATTGTGCATGCATGCATTACATTGTGTTAAGAACCCTATGATTGCCTTGCATTGAGTGTGCCATCTAGTTCTTGGCATTTAGCATTGTGTATGTCATGTTATTCCTTGTATTGTGTATGCTAGGTTGCTAGTTGCATTGTGTATTCCATGTAGATCATCGCATTGTGTATGTCATGTTCATCGCATTGTGTATGCCTTATACCTCGCATTGTGTATGTTTAGGTTACATCATTGCATTGTGCATGCTAATTGATATTTGCATTGTGCATGCTAGTTGTTCTTAGCATTGTGCATTATGCATGCCATTAGCCTTGTTAGGTTGTTCATAGTGTATTGCATGTTTGCATGCTTAAGTCATATTGCATACTTGCATGATCGAGTCGCATTGTGTATGCCATGCTTGCTTGCATTGTGTTTGGAATAGGAGTTAGTCCAAACACGGGAAATAAGGGACGTTTCATACTTAAAGTGATGAAACGTGCCTTAATTTCCGGTCACCGACGCTCTTGATCATACATGATAGAGTTTTAGGCTTTATGTGTTTACTTGTGCATTCATTTCATATTGAATTGTGCAACTTCGCCCCTCGGCCATCATGCATGGAAATGCGCGATTGGTGGCCCGAGGGTCGAGAACCCACACTCCCTTGAGTTCATGACATGATAGGGAGGGTGGTTGTGCACACATATCTTCCAAATACATTACCATACCCTTTCTTGCTCTTTGTTGTAGAAAGTTGGGATTCAGCAACAACAACTAGCCGGCCAGCTAGAAAAAGTAGCTGGCTGACCACTTTTCTACTTTTTCAACAACCAAAAGTGGTCGGCAGGTGTTTCTAGAGACCAAAAGTGGTCGGCCACCCTCCCACAGGATTCCCGAGGTGGAGTTTCATCTTTTTGGAGCTTGGTGCAAGTTTTTGAGAACAAATGAAAACAGAGGCAAATCAGGGCATCGCATTGGATTTCCGAACGAGGCGACCGGGCTTACATGCATTCCTCTTCCTCTAAGGCTCTTGATTTATTGCTTTCCTTAGCTGCCATGCTTAGATAGCTTGCTTTTGCTTTGGTTTGTACTTTAATTAGTTAATGCGTTAGCTATTCAATTCGTTTTGTAATAATTAGTTAACTAGGATTAGTTAATTAATTTGTAGTGTAATAATTAGTTTAATTAGCTTAGACTAGCTAGTTAGCTTCTTATTCGGACTCTCCCTTGAGAGGGCCAACTGTTGTAATAAGCGTGCGTGTGTGTGATGCATGTCTTCCAACCCCCATTTCTTTCTCTCTTTTACTTAACCGCTTACGATGGTTAGTTTTAGGGCATATTTTGTTTAGCATACCTTATGCTTCGCATGCGTGCATCCATTCATTTGTATTGCATGCACCGGGCTCGGCGTATCATATTAACTGCATTGTATTTTCAATACATTACTTGAATACGTGTTTAACAGCATGTACCAAGTTGCATTTCACATGACATTCTAGAATAGCCAAGCCTATTTTAGTTGGGTTTTCGCATGTGTTACATTAGCCATCTTAACATGAATTAGGATCATGCATTGATTTCTAACTAGTTCCTTGTTTTGGCTTGGAGTACACTGTGAGTGTTTACGCTTTAGCATACCGCATGTGTGTTAATGTTGCCATGAAAGCATGCTTGCCATGAGGCTATTTGCTTACGTGATTAACTACCTGAATGCCTGTAGGTGAAGGTTGGATTACTTGAGTTGGAACGATTCATTGAAATCCGCATTTTAGCCTACTTGCGACTAGCAAACTTCAAACCATTTTCCAAACAAACGGATATGCGATGCTTTGTTACAAATTAGGTGATCTAGTCTATACTTGTTTGCTGTGCACATCACATAGTAATTCTAGCTAATTAACCGGAATAAGAATGCATGTGTTTTCAAAAACAAGATATCATGTTTAGTACAGGACGATCTTTGATCGGGCGAGCGGGGGTGCTCATAGATGACCTTCCCCAATCGTACCCAAGTTCCCAAGCCGAGGCAACTTTGGTGATGACGGACACGTGACCTTAGGCACGAGTCAGGGTTTCCTAAATTCCCCCAAAATAAAATATTTAGGTGGTGACTTTGTATCTGGCAAAGCAGTCCATGTTTGGCACCTCTTTATAAAAATTAGTTTTCCAAAACGATTTGCCGGATTTGGACTTTTTGGTGATTTATCGGTCTCACATCGCACATTGTGAGATTAGATTCAGAACCGTGACATTTGAGTCCGAACTGTAGTAGCTCAGAGAACAAAACGAGATTTCCTCGGGAGTTCTCTCCGGGGGCGCGTCTACACCTCCCCTCCTTGTACTTGTGTGCTAGTTTTAATCACTTAATATTTTAGCTTGTTGTTGTAGCTGTTTTTGTCCTCATTCCAGCACTTTTTTTTGACTGTTTTAAAACTATTTTTATGTGTTAGTTTCATTCATGCTTTCTATAGTGTGCTTGTAGTGTAATGGTCCTCATAGACTTGGTGGTTTAGGCCTTAGCAAACAATCTATTTGAGTTGATAGCATTTATTTCTGGCTTTCCATACTTGTATTCATCTCTAAGCATCTCTGCAATCTCCCTCCTTGCTTGGCTTTTCCTCTTTGTTTTGAGAGTTGCTTCAAAAGGAGTGTTGTTTAAGCTTGAAGGGTGATATTGTGCTTAATGGTTTAATCCCTTTGGGGGTTCATTACCAACGGCATGATCTCCCTTTCATGCCTAAAACAACATTTAGTTTGACACTTCTCTCTAATAGCGGACTTAAAGAAAATTATTGGACTTAATTGACTAATGAATGGAAGGTAATTAAAATGAAGTAATAAAATTTGGACTAAAATGAAACAAGATAATAAAAATTAAGTTTGGGATTCAATCGGACGTTAAATGGACCTATTGAATCTTGAGTTGTTTCATACTTGTTAGTGATGAAAACCGTTCAAGAGTCAATGTCAATCCCTTCCCTTGATCAATCCATGATAGGGAGGAGGTTTTTTTGGTCTTTCCTTACCATTTATTGAAATAGTATCCCTTGATTAAGAAGTCATCACACAATGAAATTGTGCTGATTGATGGCTTGCGAATCGAGCATAGCCCTTCTTTGACCTATTTGATGATAAGGAGAGGCAGGGTGGACAGACATCCCCTGAGAATGCTCTGTTTGTGCTCTGTTTGTTATTTGTTGTAGCAGGAGAAACCTAACATTAGTGGGCGGCAGGCCACTATTAGTGGCCAACCGGCCACCACTTGGCTTAATCTATATTTTTGTCATTGAAGAATTTTGTTTTGTGCTCATTTTAGTGACGAATTTTTTTGTCACCTTAATCTATATCATTGGTGAGGATAAATTTCGTCACTAAAACCTCTATCTTCATATTTGATGACACTACAAGAAATTGCATTTTTTCGCAACGCAACAAAATATGTTGCTAAAAGGAAAAACTCGTCGGCAAAAAGTTTCGCCGACGCATAGAACTACATTGGCAATCCGTAGCTATAAGTAAGTCGGCAAAAGATTTTGCTGACGAAATTATCATTGCATTGGTAAAAATAATGTCTTTAGCGACAAACATAGTCGTCGATAAAAGCCTTCATTCATCGTCGGCAATTTACCTTGCGTCGGTAAAAGTAGTTCACCTATGATGATTGTGTGTCACTTTTCCCGACAGAAATTTGCATGGGAAAAAAATATACTTTTAGCAACAAAATATGAGTCAACAAAAGTAAACTTTGGGCCATATATTTATTTCAATAAATGTTGCCATTTGTCGACGATTTGTTTGTCGATAAAGCTTTACTTTTGACAACGATAAATTGGCATTGACAAAAATACACTTCTAGTAACACAATATGAGTGGGCAAAAATAAACTTTTGGCAACACATTTACCAACAAATTGTTTGTCGAGAAAGCTTTACTTTTTAGCAACGACAAATTTGCAGCGACAAAAATAATTGAAAATCATTTATATATATTTTTTATAAGATTTACAAATTTACTAGAGTCATCCCTTAGGCACCACTATTACAAACTAATAACATTGATATGAAATCACCTAAGTTGATGTGCAGGCAAAAAAATATTGCTGATACTGCTTTCAGAAGGAGTGTATAAAACCTAAAAGGCTAAACTCATTAAAATACCCAAATACATCCAAATTGTGAACCCACAGTAGAAACAACAGATAACAAAATGAAAACATGAAATTAACAAAGACAGGCAAAACGACACGACAATCACCCACAAACTTACAACAACCCAAATGTCTATTGCACATTGACTACCTCGGCTTCCCTAAGCCCTTTTTCTTGTCTTTCAATGGTCCTCTTGGAATTTTACTGAGAACCTTGGCATCAAACACTGCATACTGTTTTTTGATCTCGATCATTGCTTTCTCTAAACGAATCAACCTGGTCCTCGTACTTCTCATACAGTATAGGCATCGTGTGTAGCAATACGAAAGTTGTTTCATCAAAATCATAATAATTAAGACTAGGTATAGTCTACAAACAAAAACCTACATTTGATATATCAAAAAAAACCAAAAAAAAATTGTTGTCATTACATATGTAGAGCAATGTCAAGAAATTGCCCCAACTTCCCAAAATTGAAGATATCCACAAGCCAGCAATCGCCTATTCACCAAAACATTCTTAGAAGACAATAATTAAAAACACACATCCAAGGATTGAGCATCACCCTTGGCATACAAAATTCAACAATTGGTTTAGACCAACTAGTGAATTCCAACATCAACAGGCACTAGGAATCAAATTCATTTGGCAGATAGGCCAAAGAAAAGGACCAGCAAAGAAGCATGAACACTTTAAAAAAGTTAAAATAACTTGGAATCCAATAATAAAATGAATACAATGTAAATTTATATTGTGGAAATATGCAAGGCACACCAAAGCAAAAAATTACTTGAAAAATCAATCTTAAACACCATCCAAGTCTCTAGTCTCTAGTGTCAGCATCATACATGCTTTACCACTTCAAGGGAATGAATACCATCTTAAGAAATCTTTATTTTAAATCTGGTGCAAGTTTACTGTTGTCAAAATAATCATGACAAATGTTGTAAAATATTCATCCTTTATTTATATTCAATAGGTTATAACTTCTAATTAATTTAAATTGAAAGACAGGGCTTTTCCAATCTAGTTATTTCTTCCTTTGTTCTCTTAAAAGGCCATAAAATGCAATACCCTCCAGGACAAGGAGAGTAAGCATAGATACCTAATGGGGTTTGCATGCCTCTTCGAAGCAGCTGGTAACTCCTAAAACTTTCGTTTCTGCAGACGTCGTTTCTCTCATAAGACAAGGTCTCGCTAGAATTCGCTACTGTGCTTGATGCTGTTGTTGCAGGAGCAACTGTTGAATTGACAAGAGAAGGTAACTTTCTAAGGGCTAAGGCAACTTGCTGCAAAGGGGTGGCTTGAGGATATATCCGACCATATCCACTATAGCTCGTTCCACTAGATAACAAAGGATGGGGATAGCAAACCATGTTTGGTTGAGAATGGCCGCAGCTCTATGGATTGTGATAAAGTCCCTTGAAGAAGGGTAGTCGTGATGCCAGGATGTGTAGCTAAGGAAATTGGTGGAATTGCTATAGAGTTCACAGGTACTGATATCAAACTGGCAGCTGAACTATTATTTGCCTCTACTTCATTCCCAGAACTTTGAACTCCATTCAGCAACTGATGTGGTGGTGGAACAGCACCATACACCTTGCTTGATAAGACCCTGTGACATTGAATAATCACCACAATTTAGGCCTCGTTTGGGAACAGGCTAATTTAGTAACTTTTTGGCTATTTGGCTAAAAAGGTAGGTAAAAAAAACTTGTATGTTTCGGATGACTTTTTGGCTAATTACGAAAAGATGTGCAAAAAGTAGAGAGAAAAGAGAATTTTGACTTTTTGGTATGAGTGGTTGGCTTTTTGGCTAATTTAGTAACTTTTTGGCTAATTGGCTAATTTAGTCAGTCCCCAAACGGGGCCTTATTCTCCTTGAAAGCAGAAAAGAATATATTGGCATAAATGTGATGCAACCATAACATGCCAGTTAGTCCATCCAAACAACACATTCATGCAAAAGCACAGATGGAACAGATGCTAAACTCAACACCCAAAACAAAAACAAAAAAATGAAAAGAAAAGAATCAACAAAAAAAAAAAAAAAATAATGTTGCAAAGAAAAGGAGTATTGAATACTACATGCTCAATGAAACACAAATATTTCTAAATTGTAAATATTATTAAAAAAAACAAAACAAAACAAAAAACAAAAAGTTTATCTATCTTCTAAGAGCTCAACCTGTTTAGTGCAGCTTATAGGGACTACTAATTTCTTTTTTAATTTTAGGAGTTTGTGCCAATGTGTTTGGTGCAGTGCAGCTTTTTGCTTACAACTAATGAGGCAAAAATAGGTTGATTATCGGGATGGGTGCTTTTAGCTTCCGCTTTCTAATTATTAGCTTTTAGTCGCACAAAACAGGCCATCATATGAACTCTCAAAAGAGGATAAAAAATGTTATGCCAACATATTACCCAAAATGCTAACATTCTCCAAGTACCTATCAATTAAGAAAAGAAAAAAATCTAAGTTACCCTAACGTAATTTTAGAGGATAGAATTCTCCTATTGAGACTAATATAAACATAAGCAGAAATTAAACCTAATTACCTAGAGGCACGACACTCTATGCTGATTGTATCCAAAAGTTTTTCAGCCAAAAGCTTTGCACTTTTAATACTTTTTGGATTGTTACTCGACAAGTATAAATGCAGTGGCTGCTGTCCTTCTGCAAGAATAGAAAGTAACAGTAATAATATGATCAGTGCTTTGAAGAACAATATGCTACACAATCCATATTGTCCAAATTGCAAAACTGTTGCATGGCACCACAAGTACAACCTTCGCCAAATGCACTTTCAAAATTTCCTGAACCACGTCCTCTTAGTAAGACAGTTGCTCTTGTTTCATTCATAACGTGATTTACATACTAGTCTTGCATGTTCAAAAACCAACCACCACCAACACAAGAAAAAAAAAAAAACAAAAAAAACTCTCCCAATTGCATGGAGATGTCAGAGAAAGCTTCAAACATTAGAATCTCTCATCTTCATCATGAACAATATAAAGTTTGAACTAAATTCATCAAACAACATAACACGGAACAAACAAAAATGACAGAAAGAAAGAAAGGGGAAAAAGAAGAAGCAGCTGCAAAGATGGGTATCAACGCCAGATGAATGCATAAAAAATTCATGTGTAAAGAAATTAAAGCAAAACATCCATATATGACCATACAATACCCCTTATAAAAAAACAAGCACAAGCTAAGCAACATAATCAGAAATGCACAATTGCATGAGAGAGGGTGAGGCTCACATTTGGCCCACGAATACAAGCAACAATGTTCAAGGATAGGTCTGCTTCAAAACCCAGATACACACATGTGCTCAGACGATTACTTAATCATATACAATTATTAGTTATGATGATCCTGTACATTGATTATTATTTAAACTCTGAAACTAATCTCCATACCACTATTTCATTATGAGGAGGTTTTAATTCAAGATAATACCATTTAATTATTAATCTTCTCAAACTAATAAAATTGCCAATAATTTCAATCATATTTATAAGATAATATATAATGATATATAAATTTAACAATGCAAAACCTATCCTAAATTATGTAAATTCATCATTGTACATAGAAATATGATTAATCTTCAACTCATTTGCATTAAAATTTCATTTAACTTCAAGATCAATGCATCAAGGACTCAACATCTTCAAATAACATTAATTAAGTAATTCAAAATTTATGAGAAATTAATTATATCAAGGTTTTCAAATTCAAACTCAAAATGATTATTTCCCAAGTTAATTTCTGGATTCCATAACCTATTCCAAATTCCCCATCCCTTCATTATTCCTTCCTAATTATATGAAATTCATCTCATCATCTTTCCTCTTTCTCTTCCAAATCAACAATCGAGATTATAAAATTCCTAGAAAAGATATTTGCATGTGTAATTAAAATTAAAACTAACTAATTTTATATATATTCCAAAATCAAATCATACTTAAATTCCTAATTTAATTCGTAATTGCCCTAACTTAGATTTATATCAATTTTTCTTCATATACCTCTCAAAACTTAGATCATGATCATAGCGGTTCCAAGAAAATTGAATAAAATAAAAACTCTCAAATTAGAATTACATGCATGAATTAAGAACCAAAATCAAACTCCGTCAAGTTTTCAAACCAGGTTTTAAAAAATTCTCTCTCTAAAAAACCTCCACCTCGGCTTCACCGTTGGCCAGCCGGCCGCCGCCTTTGGCCATGGCAGTTGGCTGGCCTAGCTTTCTCTCTTTTTATCCTAATAATCTTGAGCCCCCATTTGTTTTCCAGTTTTCTTCCTTTTCAGATCTAACCTCTAGATTTGTTTAGGTTGTTTGTGTTCTTGGGTCTTTCTTTGGGTTTTTTGCTGTTTATCCCTTGGGTGGTTTAGATCTATCTTCACTTTGTGGGTTGATGGTGTTTTGGAAGCTTTGTTGGGTGGTTTTTGGTGGGTTCTTTTCTCGGCCTTGGGTGGTTTTTCTTGGTGTTTCAGCTTCGGCCTTGGTGTTTAGTTCCGGCCTTGGGTGGTGCGTTGACCAAGGGCGGGTTGGTGCAGGAAATTCATTCGGGCACTTCACTGCGAGAGGGAGTTTGAGGGGTGGAGGATCCAGAGATATTTAGGATCTTCATTCGAGCGCTCCGTGCGAGTGGGAGTTTGAGGGATGATTTCCGTTCAATCCTTTGGTGGTCGATGTTTGTGTTCGGTTAAGCTTGAAGTGGAGAGTGAAGCAAGTAAAAGCTAGGAGTCTGCTATGGAGGCTGATTTTGGGTCACGGAGAAGAAGAGAAGGAAGCAAAGGAGGTGAAGAGGTGAAGAGGTGAAGAGGCAAGGAGTTTTTCAGGTGGGGAGTTTTTCCGGCCAGCAAGGAGTGTAGCAGGTGGGCCAGCAAGGAGTTTTTTCAGGCATGGAGTTTTTCCGGCCAGCAATGAGTGTAGCAGGTGGGCGTGTGCAGGGTTCTCCATGGCTGGCAGGTTCGGCGTTGGGTGTTGTAGCAGCATAGGTATTGGGCGATGGGAGCTGATGCAGTCTAGTGTTGTCAGGAGTGAGTGTAGCAGGTGGGCCGGGTGTTGTAGTAGTATAGGTGAATTAGATTTTGTTTCAAAAAATAGCAGGTGTGGCTGGGTTTTGTGGGTTAGTTTTGTGGGGTTAGCAGGCGTGGTGGTTGAGTGCTTCAGACGTGGTGGTTGAGTGCTTCAAGAGTTTCAAGAGTGTTTCAAGAGTGCTTCAGGCGTGAGTGTATCAGTGCATCAAGTGTTGTATCAGGCGTGGGGCTCAAGTGGGTTAGGTGGGTTGTTTCAGTGTGTAGCTTTGGTTTAGGGGGCTCAAGTTTTTTTTTTTTTTTGGTTGTATTTTAAAATTTAAAATCGTGAGGCTAAGGGGTTGGTTGTAAAAACGCGAGTAGCAGTAGTAGGAGAGTGAGTATTTATTCTTCGAATCTCTCTCAATGCGTTTTTTTACCTTGTACCTGTAAATTTCATGTTTTTAATGGAATTTTTCTTTGCCGAAAAAAAAAAAAAAAAAAAGAACCAAAATCAAACCAATATTCAATTCCTTTAATTTTTGTTTTTAAACCTTACTTAATTTCTTCATCCTCTTTCTACTTTTTTGCTCAGCAAAGAAAAATTTCATTAAATAGTATGAAATTAAAGGTACAGGAAGACGACATGCATTGAGAGAGATTCAGAAGTATAAAAATACCCCTACAACTGCTACTCGCACCCATACAACCAACCACTAAGCCTCTCGGATTTTTTTTAACCAAAGCAGCTAAGAAGAACTTAACTAGAGAATTTAAAATACAAGAGTCCCCACGTACTAAATTTACTTTATCTATATAACATGCAAATTAAACCTAATTTCTTTCCAATTACATGATATTAAACCTAATTATTCCTTGAATTCAATTATTACATGAATTTCTTGCAAGAATTAGGCTTAGATTTCGTATCTATAATCTTCCCATGTTGAATTTCTTAAGTCTCCTTACAATTTCTAGGAAAAAGGAATCCTCTTCTTCAAAGAAATTGAGCCATCTCCCTCTCTCTCTCTCTCTTCCACAGTGTTTCGTCTCTCTCTCTCTCTCTCTCTCTCTCTCTCTCTCTCTCTCTCTCACGGTGTTCTCTCGCCCTCTCTGACTCTCGTTGCTCTTAGAATCTATCTAATTCTCCCAGAATTCTTTCCGCACCTTACCTCTCTTTTCTTTTGATTTCAATTCTCCAGCAAAATAAAAGTAAAGGAATAAAGCTCTCTTTCTCTGCAACTTTCTAGAATATACTCCAACCCTATCCATTACTCATATTTAATTATTTAGGATTAGTCTATTTACTAATTATGTTTTAGGTTAATTAATCACCACTTAATCCTAGTTAATTATTATTCACACTTGATTTAGGTATTTCAATTAAATCTAATTAAGTCTTAATTTAATCATTCTTAACTTTACTAATCTAAGTCAAATTTTTAATTAAGCTCCCAGAAGATTCTATATATCAAACAGATTCAATTAAGCTCATCACTTATGGCTTCTTAAATCATTTCAGTTTTTAATTTCTGATTCAAACACATAAAATTGAATTTATCCTATTAAACCTTTATCTATCATTCAAATGACTCAAATTAGATTAACATGCCAATTATCTCTTAATTTAATCAATCACTTTTTAATCAATCTTAATTAATTATATATATAATTCTCATATTAATTAATCTATTGAATCCCAATTAAGTCTTAGTTTATTTTAACTTTAATTAAATTTAATTAAGTTCCCACAAGCTTTACACATTAGACTAACAAAAATGCTAGAGATTTCAAAAATTCTATAAAAAATTCTACTAAATGTTTTACATGGATGTGGGAGGCACATGGGATAGGATTTCTAGCATTACTCTTAGACCAAACTTATTAAACTTCTCACTTATGGTTTTTGAATCAGATGATCACTCAACTTTCGATTTAAAACAGATCCTCCATTCTAATTTAAT
Source organism: Camellia japonica (assembly GCA_030407325.1). Lineage (NCBI taxonomy): Eukaryota > Viridiplantae > Streptophyta > Magnoliopsida > Ericales > Theaceae > Camellia > Camellia japonica. The sequence continues at coordinate 59,048,806 of JAPPVO010000029.1, forward strand.
TCTTTTCATTAACTCACTAATCTTGATTCAGTTTAATTAATCAGTTTAAATTTTTAAATTTTCATTATCTATTTAATTCCAATTAAATTAAATTAGACTCGTCTCTGTTAACTTGATTAATTTTTCAACAATTTCTATAAAATATTCTAAATATCAAATTAAGCTATTAAGCTTGAAAAATCTAGAAACCCTACATGTTAATTTGTGATTATGTATCAATAATAAGCAAAATATAACAATCCCAATCAAACAATCAAAAGAAAGAGACACAAAGATTTTACGTGGAAAAACCACAATTGGACACCTTCCAATTGTGATAAAAAAACCACGGGCAACTGCCACAAGAACAATCCACTAAGAAGATTTAAAGGAATTACACAGGTATACTCTCAATTATCTAGCGAATTCACAACGCCTAATTGAACCAACCTCTATGTGCCTCTTCCAACCCCATCTTCAGCACGGAATTGTCTTTCTGATGAGCCACTCCGGATTCCACCAAAGCTTCAGGCTCGAATTCTTCAGAATTCACAACTGAAGAACAACTCTCTCTTTTGTGTATAACAAACAAACCTTTGATGTACTCTCTTTAAACCATGAGTTGAATACTCAATAAAACATCAAAGAAAAAAAATAACAAAATATCCCCAGATATAAACCTTTAAGAACCAAAAAGGAGATCTGGAGGACTTCAATCAATTTGTGAGTAGTCTAGTTTTGGGAGAAAACCAACTACTTATAGAAAATCCAAAGCAATCCTAGTTGGGAAAGAAAACCAACTTCTTGTTTGTAGAAACCCAACTTCTTGCAGAACTCCAAAGTAATCCCACTTCTTATAGAAATCCAAAATAAACCTTGTTTCAGAAGAAAACCAACTCCATAATGAATCTGGAAATCTGGGATCGCGCGGTCCGCTCGAGCGTGGGTCTTCCCGCTCGAGCGGAGACTTCAAATTCCGTGATTTCATATAGGCTCCCCGCTCGAGCGTCCGTTTCTCCGATCGAGCGGAGAATCACACCTTCCAGTAATTTTTAGGCAAAACAGAGATACTGTGAGCTCGCAAACCCCGCTCGAGCGCCCATTTCCCCGCTCGAGCGGGAAGGCCAAAACTGGAAAATCTTGAAAAGTATAACATGAACGGACAGGCAACTTTGAATGCATTTTTGCATTTTGCTTCGGCCGCGAGCTGACCGGGCAGCTCGACCCCCGTCATAATCAGCGAAGGGCAATCTTGAAAACATTAACATCACAAACTGATCTGCAAGGCTCGATTCTGATAGGATTCGCATCTAATAAACTCATAGCCTCACTGAAATAAAAATGCGAATAAAATTACAACTCAAAAGAGTTTTGTCAAACGGGATTGCCAAGAATAAAAACCTAACAATCTCCCCCTTTGGCAATGCCGTGACAAAACACATCTAACAAATAAAATCCTAATCACCCCAACCCATTACAGCCAACAAAAAACAAACTTCTTTCTCAAAGTCCTGATCTCTGCAAAACAACTATCAGTGCCACAATCTCCAAAACAAATATTAGTCCCATAAGAGTATATGAAAAACAATATAAGACTATCTTGAAACATGAGATGAAAAACATGAATAACATGAAGATGCAACTTTGGAGATTTTAAGAACATGTAGCATGAAAACCTGAACCCGACACATGGCATAAAAACATGAAATCCTAAGACACATGAAAAACAACTTTCTCCCCCTGTTTGAATTGACAAAGGAATCTCAAATAACAAAATCAAGATCAAAACCCACACAAGCAATGATATAATGATGTAAATATCAGGAGCATGCAAGAATGCAAAGCAACACACAAAACAACTAAAGCCAATCTTCCTTACCAAACAAATCAAAGTGATCATGCGAACAAACTTTTGTAACAATAAACCAAACTCCCTCTCACTAAAAACAACCACACACATTGAAAACAATGAACAAGAAGAAAAAGACAAAAAATAATATGGTGGAGCAAGCAAGGAATTTCAGATTAGTACCTTAACACACACAAGACTATCTAAGAAGCACAATTACTTGAAAAACACAATGTGCACAGCCTCTAGAAAATTCCTCATAAAAGAAAGTGATGCATTATGTGAAAAGCATAGATCCCATGAGAAAAAGTGTGTGTGTGACTCTTGGAGTTCGACAAACACTAGATTCAAATCCTGGTAGTGATATGAAAGCTGAACCTCTGACAAGAGAATCTAAGCACAACTGAGGAAAGTCAAACCACTAGGAATCAAGGGGTATTTGGTGAGTAAAGGCGGAGGCTCCCCCTCAATCAATGAATCTTTTTCTTTGCTTTTTTTTTCACATTTTTTTTTCTTTTCTTTCTTTTGCACATTTATTTATTTTTTTTCTTTGTTTTCTTTCTTGTGCACATTTTTTTTTTCTTTCTTTTGCACACTCATCGGCGGCTGACACGCTCAAGAGTATGGAAACCGAACCAGAGAAGCATGGATATAATAAGGATGGCCTGGTTGGTGACTCTAAGGTAGCCTTTTCCTCATGGCTTGGACTACAAAGAATAGAGGGGAAAGCCATGGAGATGCAAAAAGATGGAAGGTGGTTAAGAGACTCAACATCACCCATGATGTGCTAGTATAGGTCAATTCCTGTAGAAAAGCAAAAGATACAATGCCAGAAGTCCATAAAAAAAAATAATCACTAAGGCGGAAGACTCCGATATTTGCTAATCCAAGAGTGTGTACAGAATGAGACATACTAATCAAAAAACACACACTCCAAAATGAGTAATGACCACAGAAAGCACACACATATTAACATGTAATGGTTATTCTCATCAGTTCCAATATGCACCAAGGACTACTCAAAAATTTCAAGCTTGCAAAACCATACTAATAAAATCTTTTTGGATTTTTTTTTTTTTTTTTTTTTTAACCAAAGTAAGATAAAAAACAAACAAGCACACATTTTTTTTTTTTTAACCAAAGTAAGATAAAAAACAAACAAGCACACATTTTTTTTTTTTAAACAAAACACACAGAGACCCAAAAAACTAAACAGAGTAAACACATTAACACAAGTCAAGTTTTCTCACCCAAATCATTTTGGTCTTAACAAAATCAGGTCTAGCGGACTTGGCAAGAGTCGTGGCGTTGTGAACACTCTCATGAATCTTGGTATTCCTAGACATGTAAGGTTGTCTCCTAACCCAAAAAGTATTCGAATTTCGACCCTTTTGAGACACTCTCCCATGCAACTTATAACAAAAAGGGCGAATATGGCCATGCATACCACAATGATGACAAATAAAAATAGGGTGTACCTTCTTTTCTTTTACCTTACCAACTCTAGGAAGTTTGAGAAGTCTATCCTCATGTTGAATCTTTTTTCCTCCTTTTCCTTGAGTTCTTGTATCATGAGATGTGGATGCACTCTGTTTTTGCTCTCTCTTATCTCCAAAGCCAATGCCACTCTTGTCTGAACAGATTTGTTGAGACCCAATGATATCCTCCAAAGTTTTTGATCCTTTGTTCCAAAGACCAATGGTGACCATGGCACACTTGAGCTCTTCCTCTTTCTTGATCATTAGTTCTTCCAAGGCACCTTGTGACATCTCAAGAGATTCAATCTTTTCTTCAAACATGGCATGAGTTTCCTGCAGCTCATTCCTCTCTGTCTCACAAGTCAACAGTTTTGCACAAAGAACTTGTTGATCATCAGCTATCTTGATGGCATTGATCCTGGCCTCGGAAATCTCCTCCTTAAGTTTGACATTCTCACTTTCACATGTTTTGAGTTTCTTTGTGAGTTTGTCATTCAATTTGAATAAATTAAGAGACTCCTTATACAGCTCTTCATAGGCTTGCTCAAGCTCTTCATGATCACTCTCCGAAGATTCATCATCAGAGGTATTCTCAACTGACCTCTTCGAAGACTCTGTTTGTCCTTCAGCTTCGGAAGCCGCCGTGAAAGCAAGGAATTGTTTATGTCCCTCTTCACTTTGATCTTCATTGTCACTATCATCTTCATCAGATTCTGATTCATCATCCCAAGTGACAGCGAGGGCTTTCTTTTTCTTCAAACGCGTAGGGCATTCTTGAGCAAAGTGGCCAAAACCTTGGCATTTATAACATTGGACTCTTTCAGAGTTCCCTTGTATCTTTCCTTTCTCCTTCTTGGCTATAGAATTAATTTTGAGTTTATCTTTGCCTTTAAATTTATGAGCATGAGTAGAGTCCAAAAGATTAGGATTCGTTTTCAAAAAAGATTTTTTAAATTGTTTAACAAAAGCATCCATAATCTTGGAGTCTATCTCACAGTCCTCATCAGAATCCTCCACCACTTTATGAGCACTACTAAAAGCAACATCTTTTTGTTTCTTTTTGAAATTTCTATGTGCCTCATAAGTTTGGAGATTTCCAACCAACTGATCTAGCTTGAGGTTGTCAACATCTTGAGCCTCCTCAATGGCCGTAACTTTTGGTTGGAACCGATCGGGCAAGGACCTCAAAATTTTTCCTACAATCTTGGATTCCGGTATTTTTTCACCTAAATTGAAGCTGGAATTTACAATGTCACTCAATTTTGCATAAAATTCATCAAAGGTCTCACTATCTTTCATTGAAAGGTTTTCAAAACTAGACGTGAGCCTTTGAAGTTTTGAGCGTTTAACAGAAGGCGTGCCCTCATGAATAGTTTGTAAGATATCCCAAGCCTCTTTTGCGACTTCACAATTACAAATACGGCTAAACTCTTCAGGTGTGACAGCGCAAAAGAGAGAATTGATAGCTTTACTATTCCAGCTACTATTTTGGTAATCAGTTGTGTCCCACTTATCAATTGGTTTGGGGAAAGTTACTCCATCAACAGTAATTGTTGGTTCAGTCCACCCATTCATGACGGATTGCCAAACTTTTTCATCAATAGATTTTAAAAAATATCTCATCCGAGCTTTCCAAAAAGAATAATTGGATCCGTCAAGTAGGGGTGGTCGAACCATAGAATTTCCCTCACGAATTGAATCCATTATCACAAATCAAACAAGATCTCGTTCTAAAAAAAATTTTTTAAAAAAAATAAAGCGTTCTAAAAGAAATTTTTTTTTTAAAAAAATAGAACGACCCGCTCTGATACCAATTGAAAAATCTAGAAACCCTAGATGTTAATTTGTGATTATGTATCAATAATAAGCAAAATATAACAATCCCAATCAAACAATCAAAAGAAAGAGACACAAAGATTTTACGTGGAAAAACCACAATTGGACACCTTCCAATTGTGATCAAAAAACGACGGGCAACTGCCACAAGAACAATCCACTAAGAAGATTTAAAGGAATTACACAGGTATACTCTCAATTATCTAGCGAATTCACAACGCCTAATTGAACCAACCTTTATGTGCCTCTTCCAACCCCAGCTTCAGCACGGAATTGTCTTTCTGATGAGCCACTCCGGATTCCACCAAAGCTTCAGGCTCGAATTCTTCAGAATTCACAACTGAAGAACAACTCTCTCTTTTGTGTATAACAAACAAACCTTTGATGTACTCTCTTTAAACCATGAGTTGAATACTCAATAAAACATCAAAGAAAAAAAAATAACAAAATATCCCCAGATATAAACCTTTAAGAACCAAAAAGGAGATCTGGAGGACTTCAATCAATTTGTGAGTAGTCTAGTTTTGGGAGAAAACCAACTACTTATAGAAAATCCAAAGCAATCCTAGTTGGGAAAGAAAACCAACTTCTTGTTTGTAGAAACCCAACTTCTTGCAGAACTCCAAAGTAATCCCACTTCTTATAGAAATCCAAAATAAACCTTGTTTCAGAAGAAAACCAACTCCATAATGAATCTGGAAATCTGGGATCGCGCGGTCCGCTCGAGCGTGGGTCTTCCCGCTCGAGCGGAGACTTCAAATTCCGTGATTTCATATAGGCTCCCCGCTCGAGCGTCCGTTTCTCCGATCGAGCGGAGAATCACACCTTCCAGTAATTTTTAGGCAAAACAGAGATACTGTGAGCTCGCAAACCCCGCTCGAGCGCCCATTTCCCCACTCGAGCGGGAAGGCCAAAACTGGAAAATCTTGAAAAGTATAACATGAACGGACAGGCAACTTTGAATGCATTTTTGCATTTTGCTTCGGCCGCGAGCTGACCGGTCAGCTCGACCCCCGTCATAATCAGCGAAGTGGCAATCTTGAAAACATTAACATCACAAACTGATCTGCAAGGCTCGATTCTGATAGGATTCGCATCTAATAAACTCATAGCCTCACTGAAATAAAAATGCGAATAAAATTACAACTCAAAAGAGTTTTGTCAAACGGGATTGCCAAGAATAAAAACCTAACAAAGCTCTTCAATTAGAGTTTCTAAGATGTTCTAATAGATTCAATTTCTAATTTGAAGTTATCATCCAGCTCAATTTTATCCATTAAATTTTAATACACATACTTTCCTATAAATTGAAGTCTTATAATTTTAATCACGTATAATTCTTTTAAGCTATTTGCCATTATATTTGTATTCAAACATTCCATCACATTAATTCATATTTCCATTTCCCAATATTATTTAGGCAAATAATTATCATTTATTTGTTTTTATTATATAATGTTTTATTCGATGTGACATTTATTTGTTTTGACATGATGAAATATTTCGTGGCCAAAACAATTAAAATAAAATATTATTTAATTCTAGTGACGGAATTGATGTTATAGAAGACAAAAAATGCAACATTTAGAGATAAAAATTGTCGCCAAAAATGAAAAATAGGCGACAAAAATGATTTTTCATCACAGCTACTTTCAGCGATAACATACAGGTGACGAACGTGGTGACAAAATTATTTCGTTGCAGATCACTTTGGTAACGAAAATTTATTGTTTGGAGACAAAATGAGTTTGTCACCAAAGACCTTTTTTGTTGTAGTGTTAGAATTCAATTCAGAATCAAATAATTAGAATAAAATAATCACAATTAATTATCCTTAACTCAATTTAATTAAGTCTCATTAATGAAGCCTATATAAGGCTAATATGATTCAAGAATCTTCTTTTTACACTCTTCAACACCTTGTTGAGAGACCAAAACGTGAGAATGAGAGGAAAGTGAGAGATTGAGATCAAAAGAAGAGGAAGTGGAGAACTCAAGGGGGAAATTCTAGAATTTGCTCAAGCTTTGGAAGAATCAAGCCCTTAAACTTGAGAATTCAAGTTAGGAATTAAATCCTTTGATTACATAATTGAGTTGCTAAGTACATGAAATCAAGGGAAATAGCATGAGATTTGAGCTAAAGAATGGAATTGGGAACCAATTCATGCATGCATGTTTATTTCATTATATTTTGAAATTATTTTCAAGGAATTCTCTCTTGCATGTTAATGTTTTAACTTGGTTTTGGGAATTCACCATGTTTTGCATCATTTTAGCCCAATTGATCATGTTTTGGAAGGTTGGAGTTCATATCATTACATGCATGTTATACGTCTGCATAATTCTATGGACATTATATTTTGATATTTGCTTCCGCTAGTTCATTAATTTTTGTTAATCTGTTTTAGAGACCTTCGGTAATCTCAGGATTATTGACTGGTTACGATACTAAACCTGTAAAGGCGGGTTTGGGTCATGACAATTACCAGGCTATGTGGACCAGCTGCTATTATAGTGGGTATGAGGGAAGATAAAGAAGTTGGACAGAAAGATTTGGAGTGCTAGCCCACTGGCTGTACTGTGATCAAATTGGAAACTTAGAAATGAGTGCATTTTCAAAGCATCAACCCAAACTGGGTGGAGCTGTGTGAGTTGATTAAGACTAGGATAGCTCTGTGGTTGAATCCACACTTGAAGGATTTTCATTTTACAACCAATGATTTCATTTGTAATTTGAGTCAGATTAGGTTGTGCTTCAAAGGAGCTATGTTGTACTGAGTTGGGAAGAGCTTTGTTGTATTGAGGCAGAGAAGCGCTGTTTTGCTTCTGTTTGGTGTTGTCCTGTTTTCTTGTTGGTCTCTCACTAACTTGGAGCTGTGCAAGCATATGATCGGTTAGGCATTGCGGTACCAACATAGTTGGAATGGTGAAGGTCTATCGTGATGCTCTTTGCACTTCTTCATATCTGTTGATGTAATCCTTATTGTTGTACATTTATTCATCAATGTAGTTATTTTTGGCTGATCAAAAAAAATAAAATTAAATGTACAAGAAGATGACATGCATCAAGAGAGATTCAGAAAGTACAAATTATTCTTACTACTGCTACTTACATCTGGAAAATCTAGAAATCCCCTAGATATTGATTTGTGATTATGTAACAATTTTAAGCAGTATATAACAATCCCAATCAAACAATCAAGACAAATTAACACAACGATTTTAACGTGGAAAAACCACAATTGGACACCTCCAACTGTGATTAAAAAACTACGGGCAAGAGCCACAAAACAATCCACTAAGAAGATTTAAAGGAATTACACAGGTATACTCTCAATTACCCTAGCGAATCCACGCCTAATTGAACCAACCTCTATGTGCCTCTTCCAACCCCGTCTTCACCTCAGAATTGTCTTTACGATGAGCCACTCCAGAATCCACCGAAGCTTCAGACTCGAATTCTTCAGAATCCACCAAAGAACAACTCTCTCTCTCTTGTGTATAACAAACAAAACCTTTGATGTACTCTCTTTAAATCATGAGTTGAATACTCAATAAAACATCAAAGAAAACTAACAAAATATCCCCAGATATAAACCTTAAGAACCAAAAAGAAGATCTGGAGGAAAGTACCCTTAGCTTTGGGAGAAAACCAAGTATTTATAGAAAACCAAAAGTAATCCTAGATTTGGAAGAAAACCAACTCCTTAAGAAATCCGGATTTTGAAGCTCGCTCGAGCGAAGATTTTCTCGCTCGAGCGAGGAGCTTAGTTTTCATGATTTCTATTAGTGCCTTGGCTCGAGCGACGAATCCTTGGCTCGAGCGACCAATCAATTCTCTCAGGTTTTTGTGTGAACGCAATCCGTTACTCGAGCGAGAACTCCTTGGCTCGAGCGAGAAAGCCTTAGCTCAAGCGAGCATTCCTTGGCTCGAGCGAGCAACGGCAGACATGCAATTTTGAATGCAATTTTGCATTTTGCTTCGGCCGCGACCCCGTAATAATCAGTGAAGTGGCAATCTTGAAAGCATTGACATCACAAACTTCTCTGCAAAGCACGATTCGGGTTGGATTCGCCTTTAACAACTCATAGCCTCAATGAAATAAAAATGCGAATAAAATTACAACTCAAAGGAGTTTTGTCAAACGGGGTTGCCAATAATAAAAACCTAACAACATCCATACAACTAACTCCTTGGTCTCACCATTTTTTCTTAAACAAAATAACAGACAGACTCAAAAAATAAGAAAGTGAAGAAGGACTTAACTAAAAAATAAAATACATGAATCCCCATAAAATCAACCCACACAATCCAAAACAAAAACACTCATGCTGCTCTGCACTCCTCTTTTCTACAAATCAAAATTTTCTTTTCAACAAACCATACTCTACTTTTCAACCCAAATCACTATTCCTTTCACCAACCCACACTCTTTTATTCCACCGAAAGCTACAACACTACTGCGTTGGTAACAAGTTAGTGCGTTGCTTGAGAAAATGTAAACAAATTTTACATTTTTTGCTTGTTTAGTTTTGTCATTTAATTACTTTTTTGTTTTTTTTTTTTTTTTTTCTTTCTTTGTTTTTGATATAGTTTTGCTAAAATGTTTTTATCAAAAAAAAAAAAAAAAAAAATTGTTTGGCAACAACTAATTAAATGACAAAACTAAACAAGCAAAAATGTAAAATTTGTTTACATTTTCTCAAGCAACGCACTAGCTAGTTAAAGTCAAAATATTGTTATTTCACCCTCACTTTCTTGCATTACCCAAAAAAATAATGTTATATATTCATTTTGTCCCAAAAATAAACAAAGAGTAATGTTATATATATTTTTATTCTTTACTACATTTTTTCTTTCTTAGATACAAAACAATAGCATCCACGTTTATAAAGACACACTAACTTATATTTTGGAGTGAAAAAAGAAAAAGAAAATGATTATATATAACATTTTTTAAAAACAATAAAAGCATAAACAAATCCCATTTACAAAATCAAATAAACTACTAAAAGAGCATTCGTCAAATTTTTTATTAGAACTTAAAAAGCAAAAGGAATTATATAAACAAAAAAAAAAACATTTGTCAAACCCAGCCCGAGTTCTCATTCTTCATCCGGGCATTCTTGAGCTGTTACACAATCCAAATGGGTTCCATAATTGCATACCTTACAATAATAGATCCAACAGTTCTTGGCAACAGGACAGTGACAAACATCACAGATGAAGATCGAGTCTTGCTCGTCCCTTGGGAAAGAGTAGAATAGAGTAAGCGAGTGTTCATGATCATCACAATCTTCACTCTCAGGTAATGACGCACAACCGACATGAAGATCAAAACTACATGTAGAGCAATGGTATGTAAAAGCAACACCAGATTCACCACAGGCATCACAGGTGAACTCACCGTCGCTGTATGGTGGGGATGAGAGAAGAATGAGAGGGTGTTTGGGGTGAGATCGGTGTCGAATTCGTTGTGGGAGTTCGAAACATGAGGTGTGGATGGTGAAGCTGCAATTGGACTTGGTGCAACTGTATGCTGCTGAGCCAGAAAGGTTTAGCTCACAACCAGAGCATATGATCTCATCTTCCTCCCCCACTTCTGTGAAATTTAGAAGGTGGCGGTGGCTGAAATGGCTGAATTGCTTCATCTCTCTCTCTCTCTCTCTCGCCTTCAAATCTCCATCTATCTGACATATCTATGAACATGGCAACTGGGTCAACCGTAGTTGGGAACCACTCTCTCCCTAAGAATTCTTGGCTTTGATTTATTCAACTATGTTATTATTTTTTGAAGTTCTACTATTTGTTATTGTCTTGTTAGAAATTTAGATTGATTGAGTCCCTATAATAAATAATGTTGTGATTAGTTCTAGAAAATGTTGATTCCTTCCGTAATTAACCGCAGTGTTAGGTGTATAGATACAAAAATACAGAGCGAGACTTCTTGTTTTTTTTGTTATATGTTTTGCATTTGTGTGCATAGTTTTTATGGGTAAATTATTAATAAGTTGTAATAGTTCGACTTAATTTTTGTCAAGGTTTGTTGAAATAAGTCTTAGTAAATCGTTGCTAAAAATAATTTTTTGTGATATGTTTTTTTGCAAATGTAGTTAAAAATTGATAATTAGTGATTTTTTATCACAGTTTCATAAATTATCGCTAAAACTTACAATTCGTGAAATTTTTTTGTGACAAATTTTTCAAAATATTGCTGAAAGTTGAAAATTAGTGACTTTTTGTGACGATTTTTTTAAACTGTCGCTAAAATTTATAATTAGTGACATTTTTTGTAACAAAATTTTCAAATTGTCGTTGAAAATTAATAATTTGTAATATTTTTTTAGTAGTTTTTAATGAAAAATGTCATTAATTATCATACGATATATTGGACAATAAGCCTACCTATTAAAATCTACACGTAAGTCTTCCTAATTTTATTGAGTGCTTAATTGTTGTCAATGGTTAACAGACAATAAAGAGTAGGGTTAACTAGAGGGATATCCGTTCACTTTTATGTAAAGAGGAGGATTTCCTCTGTACTGGAGAACGTTATTTGGGCTCGTGGGGCTTATTACAGGCTCCATTTTGATTATTCGAATAGTTCATTTTATTGAGATTTTGTTTATTTCATTCACAAAATAAATAAATAAAATAAAATAAAATATGTTGATCTGATAATTGTAACTTGTTTAATTCATTATTTTTGCCATAAGAAAATATGGTTTATTTTTTTAAAATATAATTATTGTTCATTTTTTTAGTAAAAACGGTAATAAATTGAACAAGTTATAGTTATTGGATCAACCTAATTTCTTTTTTTCTTTTTTTTGGATGAAATACGTGAACTGTCCAACCAAATGAACGTTTGGATCATCAAAATGAGACTCATAGTGAACTTCATAAACCCAAGCAACTCCCTCTAGTCCAGATTTTGGACTCAAAGGAATCCTTCTCCATTTTGTAAATATCATTTGTCCATCAATTTTATAATCGTAAACTCCTCTGGTACTAAAATTCGTACAAATACACTGTCTCAAGTGAAAGTAATAGAATTTATAATTGATTGATCAACATATATATATTTTTTTAATTGAATAAGATAAAAGTTATTATGCATAGTTAAAAGATGTTTATGAAATCAATTTTAAAAATTATATAAATCTTAATATAGGATTATTGTAAAGTAGTATATCACTCAAGCATACCACAAATTATTTTTGGTATAATCAAGCACTACTTTGGTTATATTGTGAAATATTTGGATAACCATTAAAAGACATTTAATTAGAATTCTAATGAGTTTTTGGGCCAAAGTGAAAATAAGAGATAGTTTTACCATGTGGAAAGTGTGGTATGTCATGTGGTAAACCACATGGTTTGGTCAATAGTAGTGAATAGTGAGAGTTTTACTATCTATAAATAGGTGTGTTTACAAGGTAATGAAGAAAAAAAAAAAAAAAAACCTCTTTATTTACTCTTCTATTGTGGCTTTTTCTTCTTTATTTTCTTTAGTTTTATAACACGTTATTAGTATAAGTTTATGACCAGCTGAGAAGGAAAAATAGAATCACATACAAATAAGATTGGTGTGATTTTTCTACAAAGTTGTTGAGGTAAGTATAAATAAATTCTGAATAAATATTTTCTTGCCTTATAAGGCTAATTCCATATTTTCCTTAACAGATTCATGCAATAATATATCATTATTGTTGTGTTGAGTGCGCAAATATGTCAAATCTTTCAAAATCAGAATTCATAAATCTTAATTGTTAGGTTTTATTCTTGGCAATCCCGGTTGACAAGGATTTCTATAAGAAGTTGGTTTTTTTTCAAAACTATGATTACTTTTGTTTTCTTTAAGAAGTTAGTTTTATTTCAAAACTAGGATTACTTTTGTTTTCTATAAGAAGTTGGTTTTTTCCCAAAACTAAATTAATTTCTCCAAATCTTCTTTTTGGATATTAAGGTTTATATCTAGAGATATTTTGCTAGTTTTCTTTGATGTTTTATTGAGTATTCAACTCATAGTTTAAAAAGAATACATCAAATGTTTTGTTTGTTCTACACAAAAGAGAGAGTTGTTCTTCGGTGGATTCTGAAGAATTCGAGCCTGAAGCTTGGTGGATTCTGGAGTGGCTCATCGTAAAGACAATTCCGAGGTGAAGACATGGTTGGAAGAGGCACATAGATGTTGGTTCAATTTGGGCGTGGATTCGCTAGGTAATTGAGAGTATATTTGTGTAATTCCTTTATATCTTCTTAGTGGATTGTGACTGTTGCCCGTGGTTTTTTTATCACAATTGGAGGTGTCCAATTGTTATTTTTCCACGTAAAATCATTGTGTCAATTTGTCTTGATTGTTTGATTGGGATTGTTGTTTACTGCTTAAAATTGATACATAATCACAAATCAACATATAGGGGATTTCTAGATTTTTCAATTGGTATCAAAGCAGGTCGTTCTATTTTTTTTCTAAAAAATTCTTTTAGAACGAGATCTTGTTTGATTTGTGATAATGGATTCAATTCGTGAGGGAAATTCTATGGTTCGACCACCCCTACTTGACGAATCCTCGGGGAGTGAAGATGAAGAACTTCAGCAAGCATATCAAAAGTTGTATAAGGAGTCTCTTAACTTATTCAAATTGAATGACAAACTCACAAAGAAACTCAAAACATGTGAAAGTGAGAATGTCAAGTTAAAAAAAAAGATTTCCGAGGCTAGGAATGATGCCCTTAAGATTTCTAATGATCGACAAGCTCTTTGTGCAAAACTCTTGACTTGTGAGACAAAGAGGAATGAGCTACAGCAAATTTATGCAACATATGAAGAAAAGATTGAAACTCTCGAGATGTCTCAAGTTGCTTTGGAAGAACTAATGATCAAGAAAGAGGAAGAACTCAAGTGTGCTATGGCTACCATTGGTTTTTGGAATAGAAGATCAAAGACTTTGGACAATATCATTGGGTCTCAACAAATTTGTTCTGACAAGAGTGGCATTGGCTTTGGTGGTAAGAAAGAGCAAAAACAGAAGGCTTCCACATCTTGTGATACAAGAACTCAAGGAAAGGGAGAACAAAAAATTCAACATGAGGATAGACTTCTCAAACTTCCTAGAGTTGGTAAGGCCAAAGAAAAGAAGGTACACTCTGTTTTTATTTGTCATCATTGTGGTATGCATGGTCATATTCGCCCTTATTGTTATGAATTGCATGGGAGAATGTCTCATAGAGATGGAAGAAATTCTAATATCTCAAGGGGTAGGAGACACTTCATTGGTCATAAGGAGGTTAAGGGTCATAATAAACCTTGCTATTTTGATTTGCTTGAGACCAAACATGAACAGAGGTTGTGTTTACCTAGACCTAGGAATAAGAAGTTGAAAACCATGTCAAGACGGGTTCTCATTGAAGGGGAAGGGAACCATAACGTCAAGACACCACCCAAAAACCGCAATTCTCACAACTTTGTTTATACTAAAGCGGTTTGAGTGAGAAAACTTGACTTGAGTTAATTTGTTTATTTGTTTTAGTTTTTGGGTTTCTGTGTGTTTTTTTTAATGAGAAAAAAATGTGTGCTTGTTCGTTTTCTGACATGTTTTGTTTTCTAAAAAAATAAAAAATAAAAAAAAATGTGTGCATGTTCGTTTTTTGTCTTGCTTTGATTAAGAAAAAAAATGGAAAAAAAAAATCCAAAAAGATTTTCTTAGTATGGTTTTGCAAACTTGAATTTTTTTTTTGGAGATGTCCTTGGTGCATATTGGAATTGATAAGAATATCCATTACATGTTAATATGTGTGTGCATTCTGTGGTCATTACTCATTTTGGAGTGTGTATTTTTTGATTAGTATGTCTCATTCTGTACACACTCTTGGATTAGCAAATATCGGAGTCTTCCGCCTTAGTGATTATTTTTTCTCTATGGACTTCTGGCATTGTCTCTTTTGCTTTTCTAGAGGAATTGACCTATACTAGCATATCATGGGTGATGTTGAGTCTCTTAACCATCTTCCATCTTTTTGCATCTCCATGGCTTTTCCCTCTATTCTTTGTAGTCCAGCCATGAGAAAAAGGTTACCTCAGAGTCACCAACCAGGCCATCCTTATTATATCCATGCTTCTCTGGTTCGGTTTCCATACTTTTGAGCATGTCAGCCGCCAATGAGTGTGCAAAAGAAAGAAAAAAAAATGTGCAAAAGAAAGAAAAGAAAAAGATGTGAAAAAAAAAAGAAAAAAATAAGGGGATTCATTAATTGAGGGGGAGCCTCCGCCTTTACTCACCAAATACCCCTTGATTCCTAGTGGTTTAACTTTCATTAGTTGTGCTTAGATTCTCTTGTCGGAGGTCCAGCTTTCATATCACTACTAGGATTTGAATCTTGTGTTTGTCGAACTTCAAGAGTCACACACACACTTTTATCATGAGATCTATGCTTTTCACATAATGCATCACTTTCTTTTATGAAGAATTTTCTAGAGGCTGTGCACATTGTGTTTTCAAGTAATTGTGCTTCTTGGATAATCTTGTGTATTTTAAGGTACAAATCTGAAATTCCTTGCTTGCTCCACCATATTATTTTTTTTTTGTCTTTTTTTTCTTGTTCAGTGTTTGTGGTTACTTTTAGTTAGGGGGAGTTTGGTTCATCTTGATTTGGGCTGGTAAGGGAGTTTGGTTTATCATTGCAAGAGTTTGTTAGCATGAACACTTTGATTTGTTTGGTAAGGGAAATTAGCGATAGTTGTTTTGCATGTTGCTTTGCATTCTTGCATGCTCCTGATATTTACATCATCATATCATTGCTTGTGTGGTTTATGATCATGCTTTAGTTGATTGAGCTTCCTTTGTCAATTCGTGACAAAAAGGTGTTGTTCATGTTTTCATGCTACATGTTCTTAATATTTCCAAGTCGCATCTATTCATGTTTTCCATCTTATGCTTCAAGATAATCTTGTCATATGTTTATTATTTTTTTTATATACTCTTGTGGCACTAATAGTTGTTTTGGAGATTGTGGCACTAATAACTGTTTTGCAGATCATGACCTTGAGATAGAAGTTGGCTTTTGTTGGCTGTTATGGGTTGGGGTGATTAGGATTTTATTTGTTAGGTGTGTTTTGTCACGGCATTGCCAAAGGGGGAGATTGTTAGGTTTTATTCTTGGCAATCCCGGTTGACAAGGATTTCTATAAGAAGTTGGTTTTCTTTCAAAACTAGGATTACTTTTGTTTTCTTTAAGAAGTTGGTTTTCTCCCAAAACTAAATTAATTCCTCCAAATCTTCTTTTTGGATATTAAGGTTTATATCTGGGGATATTTTGCTAGTTTTCTTTGATGTTTTATTGAGTATTCAACTCATAGTTTAAAAAGAATACATCAAAGGTTTTGTTTGTTCTACACAAAAGAGAGAGTTGTTCTTCGGTGGATTCTGAAGAATTCGAGCCTGAAGCTTTGGTGGATTCCGGAGTGGCTCATCGTAAAGACAATTCTGAGGTGAAGACAAGGTTGGAAGAGGCACATAGAGGTTGGTTCAATTTGGGCGTGGATTCGCTAGGTAATTGAGAGTATACATGTGTAATTCATTTATATCTTCTTAGTGGATTGTCTTGTGGCTGTTGCCCGTGGTTTTTTTTATCACAATTGGAGGTGTCCAATTGTGGTTTTTCCACGTAAAATCATTGTGTCAATTTGTCTTGATTGTTTGATTGTGATTGTTGTTTACTGCTTAAAATTGATACATAATCACAAATCAACATCTAGGGGATTTCTAGATTTTTCATTAATATTTCGAAAATTTTATTTATCTTTGATGCTTGATGTTGAGATCTACCTTGAGGCAATGGATGTTGGAGATACCATTAAAAATGAAAATAAAGCATCCCTGAAGGATTGCGCAAAGACAATGATATTCATTCGCCACCATCTCCAAGAAGAACTAAAATTGAATACCACACAGTAACAGATTCACTATTTTTGTTTAATAATTTGAAGGAGAAATACGAGTACTAGAAGACCGTAAACCTCCCCAAAAGCTCTCTATAATTGATTGCACTTGAAGTTGCAAAATTATGAATCAGTTAGTAAGTATAATCTATAGAATATGTGTTGAAATATTTACGCTGATAATATGCTCCTGTAGTAGTAATATACACATCGATCTGTAAAGTACTCTAAACTGATTTCATGCCTTCTTGTGGCTGAACAAACTAAGAAACTTTTATTGAAAAATCATCAATCTTGCCTTATTGGCTTTGTTCCATTCCCTGAAGTGAATGAGATTGCATTTCATGATCGTGGACGAGGGAGAAGTCATGGTTTTGGACATGGTTGAGGTAAAATTACATAATTTGTTGGGGACATGTTCAAAAACATGCGAGCAAAAATATCATGCCATTCCACCTGAAGTGGAATAATTTTGAAATATCACAGGAAAAAAGGAAAAGTTTATGTAATAGAATCTCCCAAGAATGATGTATGTATGTTTGCATGTATTCATGTTGCATATACATGGTGCATATTGCATGGAAAATAAATCTGTTAGAAAATAGAGTGATTACTATGCATAAATAATTGTTGTTCATATTTTTTCACCCAGAAGTTCACTCTTCATCATTATTCATCATTGTGCATTCTTTTAACAATTTTTTCAAAATACTATTCATGAACATTATTTTACTATTAAAATTTTTTCCACTTGGAGCGTCTACCTTCTAGATAATAAGTCTCAATATAAGGAAAAAGAAAAGATTATTGGTAATGAAAATATTCACACTGATTTCTGAATATTATATTTGTTTTAGTTATGTTTTTGGAATTTATATTTTCCTGGTTCATCATGTTTTGGAAATGATGATTAGCTATTCATATACATGGATTATATTGATGTATTGACTAACTCTAAAATGTTGAGTAAAATATTAATTTAGTAGATATTATAAAGACACCTATAACTCTTTGTAATGAAAAATATCTGGCGACAACAAAAGCTAAGGTAAAATCTTAGGTTTTGCAAACTTGATTGAAAACTCTGGAGGAGCCAATATTATGATTGTCAAATAGAATCAAATTTGATGTTGATGAAGTATATTCTACTAGATCCAAAAGACATCTGTTCAGTTTTAAAGATATATATCGTATTGGTTATTGAAACCATAAATAAAGGTAAAGAAGAATATCTATATATTAATTCTACTGAAGTTACTTGATATTCATATGAGTTGTATTATACAGCAATAAGAGCAATTGAATCAAATGTTGACATACACCAGAAGTGCTTCAACTTAATGCATCAAAAGTGTTATAATCCAAAAAGCGGCCATGTTAGGGCATGACTACCCTGAGCATTCAACATCTATAAGGATGTGTTGAATTATTAAAAATTCAAATAGGGCATCCATTAAAGAACCAGAAGATTCCCTTACCAAGAGATTATCCATCAAGTAATTATCCATACTCTATGTTCACTAAGAAAATTAATTATTAAAGTATCTCATTCATATCAATATGGACTATTCATTATTCCATGATTTTGATAGATATATTAACTAGATAGTCTCATTCATAACATAACTTTTTATGATTATTGCATACATGTTGGTATTGATGTCAAGCATCCTACTGTCCATGTTCATACTCAAAATGGTATAGTTTAATGTTTAATTAAATGTCTTTAGTTGATCGTTCAACCTTTGCTTATGAAAAATAAATTACTTGTTTCAGGATGGAGTCATGCTAGACCAACTATATACATGAGTACTCACCATTATAGCTTGTATTTGGTCAACTATCAAATATTATTTATTTAGGATGTTTAGTTATGCTGTATATGTTTCTATTGCAAATGGGTCTTTAACATAAATTTGGAGTATATGTTAGTTTTGATTCTCCATTTATTATTAGATATCTTGAATCCTTAACATACGATGGATTTAGAGCATGTTTTGAAGATTGTCATTTTGATGAAACAGTCTTCCCGTCATCAGGGAGAGAAAAGTTATAGTCTGAAACTCGATGTGAAATCACTTGAAATAATTCGATGTTATCTTATCTTGATTCTCGTATTAATCAATGTGAACTGGAAGTTCAAAGGATTATTTATTTTCCAAGTAAGCAAATCAATTACTAGATGCCTGCACCGACACTAAAAATATAATAAAATCCTACATTCCAACTGCTAATACTTCAACAAGAATTGATGTTCCTGAAGGACAATCTATTGGTATAGCCATAAATGTATCTAAGTCATGCCAGAAGCGTGGTAGACCTATCGATGCAAAGGACAAAGTTTCTTGAAAAAAGAAGACAATTGGTATTCCTGAAGAGATCATATCTAACGCTCCTGAAGAGGCTATATCCGCGTTCCTGAAGAGGTGCTTTAGAAGAGACTATACCTAGCACTCTTGAAAAGGCTAAACCCACAAAAAATTCTTAGTGCTCCTAAAGAGGCTAGACCCACAAAACAAACTATTATAATAAATATATCTAAATCTCCTACTTATAAACCTCCTAAAGCAGAACCTCCAGAAAGAAGAATCTCTTGAAGAGCTATCCCCTGCCGTGGAATCTCTTGAAGTGTTATCCCTTAAAGTGGAACCTCTTGAAGAGTTATCCCTTGAAGTTGAAAAGGTATCTGAAAATAATGAGATCTCAATACATTATATAAGTGCAGGAGATATTTGTGATAGAAATTAAACTGTTGTCGACAATATATTTTCGTTTTAAGTTGCTCTTGATATTACCAGAAGTAATGGTGAAAGCATTACCAAAAATGATGATAATAATAAACTACAAATTGTCGAAGAATGACGATGTAGAAATAATTGGCCAATGTGGAAAGAAGTAATACAAGTAGAATTAAACTTGCTTACAAAAACATGAAATATTTGGACCTGTAGTCTAACCCCCAGAAGGGACATAGCCTGTCAAATATAAGTGGGTATTTATACTACAGCGTAATGAGAAAAATGAAATTATTAGATATAATGCTCAACTTATTGTGCAAGATTTCTTGCAGAAACTTAGTATTGACTATGAGAAAACTTATGAATGCAATTGCATTTAGATTTCTCATCAGCTTGAAAATCATAGAAAATTTAGATATGCTTTTAATGGATGTGGCTACAACTCACTAGATAGTGATATATATATATATAAGTCCCTTAAGGATTTAAGGTGCCAAAAGCATTTAATTCAAAACTAAAAAGTGAGGAATCTAGATTTGCAATTGTTGCAGTATATGTTGAAGTTTTGAATCTTGTGGAACTCTAGAAAAGCTTACATAAATTGCAAAATATTAAAATGAATTTGAAATGAAAGATCTTAGCAAAATGAAATTTTGTATCGGCCTGCAGATCAAACATTTGTCAAATGGAATTCTTGTTCATCAATTAAAAAGTCTTGAAGCACCTTTATATGAAAAAAGCTCATTCATTAAATACTCCAATAGTTTTTCTCGCCCTCTAGAAGATGGTAAAGAAATTCTTGGTCCTGAAGTACTATATCTTAATACAATTAGTGCTATTATGTATCTTATAAATTGTAATAGGCTCAATATTGTATTTGCAGTCAATTTATTAGCAAGATATATTTCTATATCAACCATAAGGCATTGGAATGAAGTAAATAAGATATTACGTTATTTTCGTAGAATAACCAATATAGGTTTATTTATTTCAAATAAATCAAAGCCACAGCTAATTGGATATGCAGATGCCGGATACCTCTCTGATCCACATAAAGCCAAATCACAAACAAGATATGTTTTTATTTATGAAAAGACTATTATATCTTGGCGATCAATAAACAAACATTGATGACTACTTCTTCAAATCATTCAAAGATGCTTGAAATTCATGAAGCAAGTCGAGAATGTATTTTGCTTGGATCCATGATCCATCATATTCAAGAAAGTTACAGATTGTCTTCAACAAAATATAGTCCAACCATATTATATGAAGATAATGTTGCCTGTATCACACAGATCAAATGTGGCTATATCAAAGATACACTCAAGTGATAAGTTGGGAAATCTATTTAATAAAGCACTATCGACTGAAACATTTAAGAAGTTCGATGCATAATATTAGGATGCGTCAACATAAAGATCCATTATGCAACATTGAGGGGAAGTCATCTATTTAAGCAGATTTGTAGATTGTACTCTTTTCCCTTCGTCTAAAATTTTTTCCCACTGGGTTTTCCTTAGCAAGGTTTTAATGAGGCAATCTAAACAAATCACATATAAGAATATTATACTCTTTTTCTTCACCAAAGGTTTTTTCCCACTGGGTTTTCCTTCATAAGGTTTTAACAAAGCATATTCTTAGTATATAGTTATTCAAGGGGGAATGTTGTGAAATATTTGAATAACCATCAAAAGAGATGTAATTGAAATTCTAATGAGTTTTTGTGCCAAAGTGAAAATAAGGAGTAGTTTTACCACGTGTGAAGTGTGGTATATCATGTGGTAAATCACATGGTGTGGTAAATAGTAGTGAATAGTGAGAGTTTATCACCAATAAATAGGTGAGTTTACATAATAATGAAGATACATAAAAAAAAAATAATTCTTTATTTCTTATTATATTGTGATTCTTCCTTCTTTATTTTCTTTAGTTTTAGAACAGGTCAAATTATCTAAAATTAATTTCGTGGACAAACCCCAACACTACATCAAATCGTAACTGACATCCTTTTATGGTGTAATCAACAACACCAACTAAATTTAACAAGAATTAGTTTAATCATAATCAGAAGAAAGGCATTTTCATCAAGAAAAGGCATTTTTATCATTTTGAAAAGAAATTTTCCTTTTGTCATAAAGGCCGAGATTGAAAATGACATTTTCATCATAAAGGTCTGTATTGAAAAATAATAATAATAAAGGTAATAATAGATGGAGGAGGTGAAGTTGCAATCTTTTAATTCAAGTGAGTAAGCTAATACAGGACAATAATTAAAGATAGTGAATTGTAATTTAATTTTCAGATGAATTTGTTTTTCCTTGTAATTAAAGGCAAACAAATCGCATTATCCAAATGAGCTTATAATTAGCTCAAAATGGCTTTGTTAGGGAAAATATATGATTTTCCACAAGTAAATCAATCCATGAGAATAAAAACTAATGCGGAAAAATTAAATCAATAACGACACAAGAATTTTTATGTGGTTCCCTCAATGTGAGGTACGTTCACGGGATTGAAATCCGATTTCACTATCAACTAAAAAGTTTCCAAACGATTACAAACGAGACACAAATGGTCTCACAAACCACCCTTAGGTGAATTTCAAATAATCACAAATAATCAAGAGGAAAGACCTCACCAAATAGACGAATAAATTGTCTTCAAAACAGAGTTAAAGAAGACCCAAAATAACAAACCAAATCAACTTCACCAAACATACCACCATCGAATAATGATTAAAAAAAAAAGGCTGTTGCCTCATGTTACTCCCACCGAATTGATTTACAATGCTATAGATGCCGCAACACTCCAACCCAAATTCTTGATTCCACCGAATTGAATTTTCAATTGCTCTACTGCAGCCTCACAGAAACATAAACAATATATATATTGTTGGTTCTTAGACTTTTTTTTATCAAACCCTAGTTGTTACCAAACAAATTATTAAATACCCATTGGGCTTCCAAAAGTTAGATATAATATATAAAATATATTATAACCAAACCAAACCAAATTAAAATTCTTTTAGTAAACTAATTGGGTCCCATACTCCAATAAGGAGGTATACCCAACAATTCTCTCCCTACCAACTTAGGTGGAGACATCAACCATACCCACCAAAGTTCGACACTTCAAATGATTGTCCCTCGACAAAGTCTTAGTCAACATATTAAAAATATTATCATCCATGTGAATCTTTTTGAGTTGTAACAATTTCGAATCTAGCACATCACGAATCCAATGGTATCTCACATCAATGTGTTTTGATCTCAAATGAAAAGTAAAATTTTTACTCAAATAAATAGCACTTTGACTACCACAATAAAGCACATATCTCTCTTGCCTGAAACCCAACTCTTGCAAAAATTTCTTCAACCATAACTCTTCTTTGCGAGCTTCCATAATGGCAATAAATTTAGCTTCGGTAGTTAAGAGAGCAACACATCTTTGTAATCTAGATTGCCATGCCACAGCTCCCCTTACAAAAGTCATTAAATACCCCAAAGTAGATTTCCTAGAATCAACATCACCGGCCATGTCAGAATCTATGAACCTATCAAGTATCAGCTAATTACCATTCCCAAAACATAAACACACCTTCGAAGTCCCTCAAAGATACCTTAGAATCCATTTCATCGTTACCCAATAGTCTTTACCCGGATTAGAGAGAAAATGACTCACCACACCAACGGTGTGAGCAATATCCGGCCTTGTACAAACCATGGCATACATTAAAGAACCAACCGTTGAAGCATAAGGAATTTTCAGCATCTCTTCTTTGTGTTTCTCACTTGTGAGACATTGATTCAAACTAAGCTTAAAGTGACCCGCAAGTGGGCAACCAACCAGCTTTGCTTTATCCATGTTGAATCTCTCAAGAACTTTCTCAATGTAACTTTCTTAAGACAACCAAATCTGCTCTTTCTTTCGATTACAAACAATTTTCATACCAAGTATTTGTTTTGTCGGTCCCAAATCTTTCATAGCAAACAACTTGCTCAACTCCAATTTCAACCTATTAATCATAGTATAATCTTGACCCACAATTAACATGTCATCAACTTAAATCAAAAGAATAATAAATTTTCCATCCAAATTTTTTTTCACAAACACACAATGGTCCGAAGTGGTTTTAGAAACACCATTATTCATCATGAAAGAGTTAAATTTTTTGTACCATTACCGCGAGACTTGCTTAAGGCCATACAAACTTTTCTTCAATTTACAAACAAATTTCTCTTTCCTACAAAACCTTCCAATTGCTCCATGTAAATTTCTTCTTCAAGGTCACCATGAAGAATTGTGGTCTTCACATCAAGTTGCTCAAATTCAAAGTTCATACTTGCGGCCATGCCAAGTATAACCCAAATAGAAGACATCTTCACAACTAGTAAGAAAATCTTATCAAAGTCAATACCTTTCTTTTGCCCAAAGCCTTTTACAACAAGACATGCCTTGTATCTTAGATTCTTGCCATCATTCTTCAATTTGAAAACCCACTTATTTTTTAGAATTTTCCTCTTCTTAGGCAACTTCACTAAATCATAAGTGTGATTTTCAAGCAAGGAATTCAATTCTTCTTCTATGGCCTTTTTCCAATCACCTTTCTTTGCATGTTCAATTGCTTCTTGGTAGCTCTTGGGCTCCCATTGATAGGATATCAACACAAACTCATTGGGAGGATACTTTTTCGAAGGTTGCCAGTCCCTTGTAGATTTCCTTAACTCAACTTGTGGTGGCGGCTCTTGAATTGGATGCTCTTCCTTAGTTTCAGGTTCAACTTCATTAGGATTAGAATCATCCTCCACATCTTCAACACATCTCCCCCATTTTCATCATCAACTGAAGATGAAGGAGATGGATCTATATCAATGAGATTACTAGTTTTTGGCTCCAGTTGATCACCTTTTGCCAAAGTCTTCAATTGTTTGGTCTTCAAGAAACACAACATCACGGCTTTGAATAACTTTCTTGTCGACCAGATCCCACAATCTATAACCAAATTCATCTCGCCCATAGCCAAGAAAAATGCATTGTCTTGACTTGCCATCAAGCTTGGACCTCTCATCCTTTGGAATGTGAACAAAAGCTCGGTAACCAAACACTCTCAAGTGCTCATAAGACACATATTTGCCGGTCCAAACTCTTTCAAGAACATCATCATTCAAAGGATATGAATGAGACAAATTGATTACGTCAATCGTTGTCCTTATTGCCTCACCTTAAAAGGATCTTGGCAATTTAGCATGTGAAAGTAGACACCTTGTTCTTTCCGCAATGGTACGATTCATCCTCTCGGCGACGCTATTTTGTTGAAAAGTCTTCTTAACTATCTTTTGGTGCCGAATACCTTGGCTGCAACAATACTTATCAAATGGTCTGATGTATTCACCACTATTATCTGTTTGGATGAACTTCAATTTATGCCCTGTTTCTTTTTCAACCATGGCCTGAAAATGCTTAAATACATCTAGAACTTGATCTTTAGTTTTTAGTGCAAAAGCCCAAACTTTCCTTGAATAATCATTAATGAGAGTAACAAAATAAAGTGCACCACTATGTGTTTTAACTTTTAAAGGACCACAAACATCCGAATGAATCAATTCCAAAACATTTTCTTTTCTAGAAGCAACATTTTTATGAAAAGAAACACTATGTTGTTTACCTGCCAAACAATGAACACAAGTTTTAAGATGTGTACATTTCAAACCGACTAGAAGCTCTTTCCTAAACAAAACTTACAGCGCATTTTCACTCATGTGCCCAAGCCGCTTGTGCCATAATTCGGTAAAAGTATCATCTTTAAGTACATTGACAACACATTTACAAATTTTTCATTGCATAGAATAAAGTGTATGAGTCTTCTCGCACTTAGCCACCGCCAAAGAACCCTTTGTGAGCTTCCATATTCCATCACCAAATTTATTGTTGTAGCCTTTATCATCTAACTTCCCGGTAGAGATCAAATTGAGGCGAATGTCGGGAACATGCCTCACATTTTTAAGCAACAACTTACAGCCCAAAGTTGTTTCCAAGCAAACATCACCCATGCCAACAATCATGGACAAATCTTCATTACCCATTCGAACACCCATAATCTCCTTTTGGTGTAGGTAGTAAAGAAATCAAATCGAGAAGTCACATAAAAAGAAGCATCAGAATCAATCACCTAATTGCTCTATTGGCCCACAAAATTGATACAATCATCTTCACAAAAAACCATGAGATCATCGATAGTAACCGCCGTTGTGTCTTCTTGCTTCTTATCCATACTTTGTCACACTTTTTTCCCTTGTTCATGAGCTTTCGGCATTCCCACTTCATCTGCCCTTTCTCATGGCAATAATGACACTCAATGTCTTTCTTTGAAAAAGAACCATCTCTTGATTTGTCACGGCTTTGATCACGATAAATGCTTTCGAATGAGAGGAACCCGCTGATTTTCTTCTAGTTTCTTTATTCAACAAGCTGCTAGTGACTTGGCTCATTGTGACAACTCCATTGGGCAGCGAGTTACTAACTGTCATAACCAAAGTCTCCCAATTTTCGGGTAAAGAACTAAGTAGAATCAAAGCCTGCAACTCATCATCAAAAACAATTTTCCTAGAAGCAAGTTGGTTAACAATACTCTTTATTTCATTTAAATGTTCCGGAATGGGGCTACAATCTTTATATTTTAAATTAACCAACTTTTGAAACAGAAAGGCTTTATTTGTGACTGATTTTCTATCATATAGGGCCTTCTAATTTTTTTTCCATAAATCATGTGCTGAAGTTTCAATAGCAAAATGATGAAATACACTATCATCAATCTATTGATGAATAACACCAAAGGCTTTTTGATTAAGCCTCTTTCATTCATCATCTATCTTATCCTTAGGTTTGCCACTATCACCCTCAATAGGTCCATACAAATCTTTAGAAAATAATAGATCCTTCATTTTAGTTTTTCAAGTTACCCAATGGCTTCCATTGAAGCTAGGCATACGACCCACATTACCCTCCATTGATTTACACAAATAAATAAACCCAAATAAATTGTAAGCTCTGATACCAGTTGTTAGGGAAAATATATGATTTCCCACAAGTAAATCAATCAATAAGAATAAAAACTAATGCGGAAAAATTAAATCAATAATGACACAAGAATTTTTACGTAGTTCCCTCAATGTGAGGTATGTCCACAGAATCGAAATTCGATTCCACTATCAACCAAAAAGTTTCCAAATGATTACAAACAAGACATGAATGGTCTCACAAACCACCCTTAGGTGAATTCAAAATAATCACAAATAATCAAGAGAAATGACCTCACCAAATAGACGAATAAATTGTCTTCAAAACAGAGTTAAAGAAGACCCAAAATAACGAACCAAATCAGCTTCACCAAACATACCACCACCGAATAATGATAAAAAAAGCTGCTGCTCCATGTTACTCCCCACTGAATTGATTTACAATGTTATAGATGCCGCAACACTCTAACCCAAATTCTTGATTCCACCGAATTGAATTTCCAATTGCTCTACTGCAACCTCATAGAAACATAAACATAAACAATATATATATATATAAATATTGTTGGTTCTTAGACTTTTTTATCAAACCCTAACTGCTACCAAACAAATTATTAAATACCCATTGGGCTTCCAAAAGTTAGATATAATATATAAAATATATTATAACCAAACCAAACCAAATTAAAATTCTTTTAATAAACCAATTGGGTCCCATACTCCAATAAGGAGGTATACCCAGCAGGCTTGACTGGATGACCCAACCAATTCAAGGATATGATAATTGTTACCAAAGTAGTTGATTTAAATAAATAAAAAAGAAATAAATAAATTATAAATACACATTTTAAAATTTGCTTAAAATATGTACTGTCACTTGTGATTTAAAAAATTACAAATATTACTTTGTTAGCATTTTTTATTTAACAAAACTAATTGAAAAAAAT
The DNA here is from genome assembly GCA_030407325.1 of Camellia japonica. NCBI lineage: Eukaryota > Viridiplantae > Streptophyta > Magnoliopsida > Ericales > Theaceae > Camellia > Camellia japonica. Next base: position 59,076,596 of record JAPPVO010000029.1, read on the forward strand.
AAAATTCTTAACTACTCTCCTATATAATAATAAAATAATCTAAATTTGAAATAAATTTACGACATTATTAGAAATTATTAATTGACTGCATGATTTGTTAATAAAATGGCCTATTTGCTATGAAATTAGAAATTTTAAGGGACGAAATGTAATTTCCAGAATCACAAGAGGCAAATTATATTTTAAGCAAACTTCAAGAAGTGTATTTGTAATTTACCCAAAGGAAAGGGATAAAGAAAGCATATTCAATTAAGGGTAAATTGCAAATGCACCCCTTAAAATTAGCTTAAAATACGAATTGTCCCCTGCGGTTATAAAATTTACATCCTGTCCCTTGAAGTTTATAATTTCATAACAAATGACACTTTTATCAATAAATCATCAAGTCAATTAACGGTTTTTAATATTGTCAGAAATATATTTCAATTAATAATTCAGGTAGCACTACAAGAAATTAAGGTTTTAGAGACAAATTTTTGGAGACAAAAATAATTTGTCTACAAAAATTATACTTTTAAAGACAAAATGAAAGAATTTAAAAAAATATATTTATATTTATAGCGACCCCGGTCTTTTTCCCATTTGATTATTGTATCCGGACTTACGTTCCGTGGATTCCGCTGTTATATTTGTTGTTGTGTCCTTTAATTCCTTATTCTTGGGTTATAGGATGTGTTTAGCAGGTTGGTTGCAGATTGGTTGGGTTTAGAAACCAAGTCTGCATGTCCAGTTTTTGGCTTGGTCGCTCGAGCGAGCTTCTCTTCGCTCGAGCGAGGTCTTTGTTTTTGTTTCTTCGCTCGAGCCAGGGTTCCTTCGCTCGAGCGAGCTTTGCGTCCAGTACTTAGACCTGATAGATGTGTTTCTTGGCTCGAGCGAGCATTTCTTCGCTCGAGCGAGCGAGGTGTATGTTTTCGAGTTCTTCGCTCGAGCGAGCATTTCGTCGCTCGAGCGAGCTTCTGGGTTGCAGACCTGAAGCATCGAGTTTTTGGCTCGAGCGAGCTTTTCTTCGCTCGAGCGTGGATTTTTGTGTCTGGTCGCTCGAGCGACCATGTCTTCGCTCGAGCGAGCCTGTCCAGTTTAAATACGCAGAAACAGTTTTTAAATCACTTTTTTACAACTTTTTGATCCAGAAACCCTAATTACGAGTTTTCTCTCTCCCAACTCACCTTCTCTCCTAGGTTTGATCTAGTTAGGGTGTGTTTTTACCCTAGTTGCTTTACAAATAAGATAGAGGAGAGTGAGGGCTTTCATTTAATCTGAACGGTTATTGATTTGGAGCACTTTGGAGTTTGGGCTATCATCTCCGTCTTCTTCTTTTTGGGTTCTTGCTTCGACGTAGGGATTTCCTACTCCATTTATACGTTTTAATCTTAAGTGTTGGTATTTTGGTATGTGGGGGTAGTTTGGTAATTTTGGGAGAAACCTTAGGGTTTTGGCTTAGATTAATCTGTATAATTAATTTAAGGGAAAAATGTGGAATTGGGTTTAATTCATGCAGTTGGGGAAATTATGAGATTAATGATATAGTTGGGTAGTTTAAATACTTACCTATGAGACTGTTGAATTCACATTCATAGTTGTATTTATTTCTTGTTTAGAAATAACTGTTTTGGGCTATCGGTGGAGGATAGCCATTGATTGTTGTAGACATTGCATGTGGCTTAGGTATAACTGGAATTATGTCACTTATGTTGACTGTTGAATTAATACAGAACATTGCTTGTATTGATTATGTTTTGTATATGGCAATTGTGTGTTTCATTGCATATGCATTCTGTTTGGAGGAGATAGGGGATGAACTCCACGGTTTAGGGGAAGATAGGGGATGGACCTCTAAACCGGATTTGTTTGGGAGGAGATAGGGGATGGACTCCATTAGCATCACTTTTATGTGTGCTTATTTATATTGAAGTGTTTTATGATACATCATTAAAATGTGTATCAGTTGGAAGTATGGAAGTGTTGTGGTTTGAGCTTTAGTCTCATTTATCTTGTGACATTTGGATCACTATTATAGTTGGCCAGGTTCTGAGCCGTAATAATATAATTGGAAAGTTGAATAAATATTGGAAAGTGAAAGGTGTCATAGACAATGTGTCATAGACAATGTAGACATTCGTGTCGTGAAATTGGAAATTGATTATTTTGTGTTAACCATGTATCGAATGCTAATGCTTTAGTTAATTCTTATGCTTGGTTTAGTATTTCTCTACTGGGCTGTGGCTCACCCTATATGGGAACTTCATTTTCAGGTTCAGGTGGTTCACTACCTCCAAAGACTTAGCTTGTGAGGATTTGGACTTGAAGACCTGTTTTATTTATTTTTAGTTGTTTATTTGGATTATGTAAACATTCAAGCCCAGGGCTTTATTTGTTTTGAGTTAGAACTCATGAAATTGTGTCCAAGTGTTGGCTTGGCAAGATGTAAGCCCGTAGGGCATTTATTATGATGTTTTTATTTCATGGTACTCTGATGAATGGAATAAGATACTTTATTTCCTTATAATTCCGCATGTTAATATTATGTATTATGGGTTTATTTTTGAGGGCGTGACAATATTTAATCATGTTATTACATTTTTTAGACAAGGCTATTTGATTGTAAAGGGATCAGCTACTTTTACTTACAGTTCTAGTTGGTCCCTAATAAACCCAAATCATATATTATTTTATATTATATATACATTTTTGAACTTAATAGTTGGGACAAATAGCTTGATCGAAATTATGATAGATAGCTCTCTCTCTCTCTCTCTCTCTCTCTCTCTCTCTCAAATCCCTAATTTTTGTTATTCTCTACGGATCTCGTTGATTGCTTTTGATCTCGGCAACAATTTCATCCTCGAGGAGTCTCATAGCATCTCTATCCACTGTGATTTCAGCATCTAGGTTCGATCGATTAATCAATTTCAATCTCATAGATTTGGTTTTTCATCTATTGTTCATAATTATTCTTTGAAAATGCTTGTTTATCGGTGTAATGTTTGTGTTGATGATTTCACTTTGTTGTGTTGATTTATGATGTGCTGGTTCGAATACACGATCGTTGAAATGTAGTATTAATTTTGGTACTGAGATTTGATGATTTTGTTAGGTACTACTAGTTGTTTTGTCCATGAAAAAGTTTCACTAGTTTAAGCAAATCTCCAATAATGGCAAACTTGAGAGACACCTCTCTCTCGGAGAATCTCAGTGAATATTATTTCTCTTGTTGTTAAATAATTTTGTTGCAATTGATGATTTTAATTTTTTTTTAATCCCTTGAGGGATTCATTCTAGGTGAAGCCTTACACTTCACAATTTCAAGTTCAACAATAGTTTTCTTAAAGTCCAATTTATTTCATGACTTGAAATGCAAATTACAATTCTCAAAATTGAAAAGAATTGGGCCAAATTCTGTAATTTTTAGTTGAAATTTTAAAAAATAAGACTTCCATGCAATTCATACAGATTTTTAGTGGGTTGAAAAGCAAGTACTTCTTTTTTATGTAGGTTGAAAAGTAGAAACATAGGGGAAGCACAGGTTTTCTCTATGAATCAAAATACAAAAGTAAAGGAAAAAGAATTTTTAACTTCAGGAAATGCATTGGAGACTCTATTGAACTTGTGGAAGTTCAGAGCACCTATAGTTCTGTTCCACAGCCCTTGGAATACTATAGTAATAATTATTTTATTTTATGCATTTACAACCATGGCTCATGCTTAAAAACACTGCCTGCGCACTGTAGTACTTTGGTACATAGAAAGGCTTTACTTACCACATTGTTTGATTTGATTATATTTGTGTTATTTGGAAATGAAGATGCCAATTTGATTGATTGCATTGTTAAATTTATTTTGATTTGCTTGTTTTATTAGAGTCGAAGATTCTAGCATCATGTTTCCTATTTTTAGTATATCCTATTTTTTAAACTTTTACCCTTTTTTTTTCCTTTTTTTTTTTTCTCTCTCTTTCTTCTTTAGTTCTTTTGCACCATGGATAGGAGTTGGATGCAACTTCATAATAGAAGGTCACCTCAGTACATTGATGGGGTAAGGGAATTTATCATGTTTGCTTGTGATCATATAAAACTAGGGGCATACAAGATTTAGTGTCCATGTTATAGATGCAACAACCATATTCAAAAAACCATAGAGGAAGTTGAAATTCATTTGTATGCATATGGGGTGGTCACGAGTTACACTAGGTGGGTGTATCATGGGGAACGTTTTGAGTTGAATGACAATGATGAGTCACAAAATGAAAATGATGAATATCTCGACAATGTGATAGAGAAGTCAAATAGCCCCAATAATGAGGTGTGAGAAGTTATTCATGACATACGAAGTGGAACAACCACATTTGGTTATGTGGGAGAAACATCTAGTAGTCGTAATCCTGACTTACCTAGTAGTTATGGTGGAGAAATAAATAAATTTGCAAGATTAACGAGGGATGCGGAGCAAGATTTGTATTGGGATTGCCAACGATTCTCCAAACTATCATTCATGGTTAAGTTGCTACATCAAAAGATATTTAATAGATGGAGCAACAAATCACTCACAATGTTGCTGAAATTGTTGAAGGAGGCACTTCCCATTAGTAAAACGCATCCATGCTCTTACAATGAGGCTAAACAAATAATTTGAGATTTGGGCCTCAACTATAAAAAAATACATGTATGCAAGAACGATTGCATACTTTTTTGGAAGGAGTATGAAAATGAAGATGAGTGTCCTACTTGCAAAGCGCCAAGATACAAAGTTTGTAAAAGTAAAGGTAAAGGTAAAAAGATCCCTCACAAGGTTCTGCGATACTTTCCTTTAAAACCAAGGCTACAAAGGCTATTCGTATCAAGGAAGACGGCTGCTGATATGAAGTGGCATAAGGATAAACGTGTAGAGGAGGAAAAGGAATTGCGTCATCCAGCTGACTCTGAAGCGTGGAAGGACTTTGATAAAAAAAAACACAAGTCATTTGCCAAAGATCCTCTTAACGTTAGGCTCAGACTAGCTAGTGATAGTTTTAACCCGTTTGGAAGCATAAGTAACTCATATAGCATATGGCCGGTTTTCTTTGTCCCATACAATTTACCACCGTGGAAATGTATGAAGGATCCATTTTTTATGATGCCTTTGCTTATTCTTGGGCAGAAGGCTCCCGAATTTAACATTGATGCATTTTTATGGCCACTGATAAATGAGTTAAAGGAGTTATGAGAGATAGGGGTAGAGACATACGATGCATCAAATGGCCAAAAATTTCAATTGCATGTCGCATTGTTATAGACCATCAATGATTTCCCTACATATGGTAACCTATCCAGTTGGAGCACCAAAGGGAAATTGGCTTGTCCTTCATGTAATAAGGGTGCATCTCACCAATACTTGCATCATTGGAAGAAAACTTGTTACATGGGACATTGTCGTTCTTTGCCGCATAATCATGTTTTACGAAAAAGCAAGGCGTTTAATGGTGAGCCACACCTTAGGTCAGAACCCAAGTTGTTGTCTGGGGAGGAGGTTTTGAGACAATTGGAGCTTATTAACTCAACAGTATTTGGTAAGGTAGATGAACGTGGCAAAAAGCGAAAACGTTCTACTTAATATTTAAATTGGACAAGGAGAAGCATCTTCTTTGAGTTACCTTATTGGAAAACCCTCAAAGTTTGCCACAACCTTGATGTTATGCACATTGAAAAGAATGTATGTGATAGTTTGATGGAAACATTGATGAACATTAATGGAAAAACCAAGGACACATTGATGAACATTGATGTTATTCACTAGAAAAATTTCCTTTTTGAATTCTACTATTTTCATAACTATATGTGTCAAATAATGTTGTGCAATAATTTATAGGCAACGCATGGATGAACTTGAGAGACAAGGTTTGAGGAATGTGCAAGAGAGGCTAGAATCAGAGTTCCACACATGGTTTTTAAAATACGTAAGAGCTTTAAATTTTTAACCTTATTTGTGAATTTAAATAATGTAGTTAAGAATATGCTAATACATTTCATATCATAAATGGAATTAGGTCACAAAGCAACAACTTGAAGGGACCATGGACGCTTCCAATCAATTTATGAACCTAGCCCAAGGTCTTGATAGTCGAGTGACACGCTACAGTGGTTGCATTATCAATGGGACCAGATTTCACACTCAAGATCGTGACATGAACCGAAAAACTCAAAATAGTGGTGTGGTTGTTAAGGGTGACCATAAAGGAGAAGCTATTGATTTTTATGGAGTTATTAGAGATATAGTCAAGTTAAAATATCTAGGGAGAAATCGGGTGTTTCTCTTTAAGTGTGATTGGTGGGATGTTGGCAATGAAAAAAATGGAATGAAATTTGATGATTAGAAATATATTAGTGTGACTGTTATGAGAACTTGGTACAAGGATGAACCGTTTGTGCTAGTATGCCAAGTTGTACAATTATTTTAAATGAAGGACATGAAATTTGGCAACAATTATCGAGTTGTACAAAGAATAATACCTCAGGGAATATATGACATTCTAGTGAAAGGGGATGAAGAGGAAGAGGAAGAGAAAGACAAAGAGGAAGAAAAAGACAATGATGAACCATACCAAGAATTTGAATCATTTGGTCTTGGAAATGCAGTGCACATGGATGGTCAACCCACAAAATTATGTAAAGAAGACATGGAAATGATATGTGTTGATATTGATGGCGAATTGCATGAGGAGGAACTTGAAGTTGACGATAATAACATAGAAGAGGACGAGACTCACATGGATGATGAAGTCAATGATGATATGATTAATGATGATAACGATCATGAAGATGAAATTGATGAAGATGATATGATTGATGATGACAATCAATGATGATATGATTTAGCTTTACTTGTTGTGAACTTGAAATTATGTTGTGCTAAGTGGATTTGATTTCATTTGATTTAGAGTTGTTAAAATTGTTAATTTTTTTAAAATTTATTTAAATCTTTACTTTTTACTATGTATAGCACTGATATGAAGATCTTTCACAACAAAAAAATTAAGGTTTTAGAGACCAAAATTTAGGAACAAAATTACTTTTTAGGGACTAAATAATTTTGTTGCGAAAAGTGTCATTATTATATTTTTAGCAACAAAAATTGGACATTAGTGATGAATTATTATCTTTTTGGGAACAAATTTTTTGTCTCAAAAAATAAATCATTTTGAGACCAAATTATTTTTTCCCTAAAAGTCTATTTATTAGTGACATTTTCAAAATTTTGTCGCTAAATGCCTTGTTTTTGACTTTTCGGGACGACCTTTTAGTGACTATCCGCATGACGATGGAAATTGGTCCCTAAATGTATTTTGTAACAAAATTTTCACTTTTAGAGACGAAAACATTTGGTCTCTAAAACTCTTATATGTTGTAGTGTTTCAATCCATTCAAGATCTATTGCACTTTTCTTCTGATTTGTTGTGTCTAACCAGCTTCCAAACAGGTATGTCTACAAGAGGCAAAGGAGGAGCAGGGTATGTACCTATACCCCATGCGCCTACACACCATGTGCCTACACTCCATGCATCCACTAAATCAATTTGCTCATCCACTTAATCAACACCTGGACCCCATACATCCATTAAATCAGTTCGATCATCTACACTGTACCCATTTACATCAGAATCGGTACATGAAGTTACATCACAAGTTTCACACTCGAATACTTCTAGCACACATTGCAGCATTGATGGTTTGTAAATATTTTAAGTTTATGTTTTGTTTTGGTTGGTGGTCTCTTCTTTTCAATCTATATATTAACATGATACTTTTTCATTGTTTCTAGTAGGCAACAACCAAGGATAAGAGAGGACGTGGGAAGTCACGAAGCCTCAAATTGGCCAAGCTAAAATATCAAAGGGTGCAACGGCCTATTCAGATTTTTAAGGTTAGTGGACGGCTATATCGTGAAGCATCTGAAAAATTTACTAGTGATTTACGGATTGTCACTAGGCAATTTGCCCCACAAAATGTGACATTGGTCTGATATTAGCGAAGAAGATAAAGAAACATTGATTGCATACCTTTCGGTAAGTGGTACAACTACTGAGATTTAGATTGGCTGAGTTTGTTATGTGGAAATCAAATGAAGCTTGATTTTCTACTGTGAAATTTCTTTCATTTGTTGCTTGCTTTCCATTTCCATAATTTTATGGTTTTCCCTTTTCCCTTTTATTTGTTTTGAACTTTTAACCTAGGCCAATCTCTTTCTTGGCATGTGTGTGTATCTGGATTAGTTCAAGTGTTTTGAAACATCTAGTCCCCATTCCATGTATATTAGTACTTGGATTTTGGTGTAGACTATACTCTGTTCTCTTGAAATATTTTTTTTGTATCAATGCAACTTCTGCTTGATAAGAAATGATGAGAAAAAGAACTCTTTTTTAATGTGCACTACAAGAAAAAACACTTTTGGCGACCACCTTTTTTTTGAGTTGGTCACAGAAAGGTTACTTTTTGCAACTAACATTTTTTTGGTTGCTGATGGGTTGTGTTTTTGTGACCAACAATTTTTTAGTGGCTAATAGGTACTTTTTTGGGAGCAAAAAATAAAATTTGGTCGCAGAAAGTATTGGTGGGAGAGAGGGGAAAAAAAAGTAGTATATCAAAACTTTTGGTGACCAGTAAATTGTGGTCACAGAAAGGAAAATGTTATATTTTGTATCAAAACTACGTAGTTTTGAATGTTTCCCAAATCAAAAATGAATTCCTAAAAATTGATCTTCTTTTCATCGTTGCTCTCTTCTTTGGACTCCCCATAGTCAGATTGGTGCTTAGTTGTATCTCCTCACTCTCTACACTCCCAATTAGTAACAAAACCCTAGCCACCTTCTCCATTCCATTCAGTTCATCGCCTGTTTTGCTGCCTCTTCATCTTCGCTCCGCCACTTCTGCTTACCAAGGTACTCTCTCTCTCTCTCTCTCTCTCTCTCTCTTTCTCGGTCAAAAAGAGCCATAGACAACAGAAAAAAGTTATCCTATAATCACACCATGGGTTCAAAGTCATTTTCAACAGCAATCTTAATTAAGGTAACATATTTTTTGTTTTAAAACTATTAGTTAATGCTGCATTTTTTTTATTAATAATATTGCTAAGCTTGCATTTTATATTTTTAATGCAGGGAATTGAAAACGGCAAGGAGCCTCACATCATAGATTTAATACCTCACATTGGAGTAAGAAAAAGAATGATTGGATTGATCCAGTTTGTGGGGTGTTATATGTAAGTATACCTTCACTATATTTGTTATTTATATTCTAAACTACTTTTTTTTTTTCTTGGATTAATTAAACTTTAACTCCTCCTGGTTTTACTCAAAAGCACTTTACCCACCTGAAGTATAAAAATATATACACATAGTAATTAAAACTACACATATAATCCCATACACAACCTGTACGAGTAGGTATTAATACTAGAGACCAAATTAACCACCAAAATAGAAATAGAGATCTACACATAGTAATTAAAACTATACAGATTTTCCAACCAATGGCATGATAGGTCGCATGTTGCAGCCACCACCAAGTTAACAGTCTATTCCTTTGAAGAACAAGAGAGCAATTATCCATGGAAGAGTGCCCATTGCAACCACCTCCAAACCACCAAACTAGTCCCAACAGCTTTAGATGAACCTGTCCAGAAAATAGGTTTAGTGATGAATTGCCAAGACACACAAACTATTCCAATCATAAAGCCAAAAGAATAGCATGCACTCAATATATGGGCTAACACCACTCAACCTACCAATATAACATAATAAATCATAAATTGATTACGAACAGGACATGTACTTTTTGTATCAAGACAATCATGTTCGGGATAACATATAGGTAGTATGAAGAAGCTTTGAATTATGAATAAAATTGCAAAAGTTCAACCTATTAGCTTGGTTAGGATTTTAAGAGAGTTAGGATTTACATTTTAATCCAAAGTGCAAGAGGGTTATGTATACAATTTTAAACTTTAGGGAGTTGAAGTGTTTTTTGACAAAATTATAAGGGGGTAAAATGTAATTAACCTTTAAAAAAAAAAAAATTTTGACAGGAGAAGATGGAAAACTTCATGAGAAGAGGAGCAACCTCGATGACGCAGGAGCAAATTTTTGTTCAAGTCCTTGGGAAGAGGTCAGGGTATTTGAAAGGTTTCGGGGTTGGTCCAAAGCTGTCTTTCACTTTCAAGTCTACGGCTAGGTCACAAGCATATGATGAAGAGGTTAAGGGCCTCAAAGAAGAGGTAGCATCATAGAAAAGGATAATTCAATCATATGAAGGACAATTTGAGTAGTTCGAATACTTTATGAGACAAATGCAACGCGATCATAGTGGATGCAACTCTTTTGATGAGTAAGTACTTTAAATTTTATTACATATACTAGTGCTTTTAAAATAGTAACATTTTGTAACTAACCAATTTCACTTGTTCCCTTTATGCATGTTGTTGAAGTAACTGTTAATATTTGTTCGACTAAAGATATCTTTAATTTTCTAATCAAGATCCAAATCCTTAAATTTTTAATGAGTTTGTATCATGGGGAGGAAACTTAATAAATGTTAAGTGAACTCGAATATGTCAAATCATCATCTTAATACAATATGTTAAGATGTGATCATGACATTCAAAAGGCTCTATGTGATTGCTAGTTTAGGAGTGGAATTAGATCCATAGAATTTTACAAAATTAAATAGTAGTGTAAGCAAAAATATTATTATTAACAACGCTTTCTTCATTTTCTTTTCTCTTTGCAGGTCGCTAGAGGTGTAGTCATGCGTGTTTATGGACATGATCAATTTGCCGGTGCATGAATTCTAAGTTGTGCTTATACGTGGAGTTTTTGATAGATTTCGCATCAGAAAAATATGACACGCACTTGGATATGAATGGTTTTTGAAATCTTTGATGGTTTTGTTAAATATGTTTTTGATTTGGTGAATATTCATTGTAAACAAAATGGATGAATGTATGGTAATTTTGTAAACTAAATGGATGGATAGATGGTTATTTTGTCAAATATTAATGTGTTCATGTTGACAAGTGGTAGAAATTAGATGGATTAATTACTATTTTGACTTCCTTTTGATGGTTTTTTGTTTGTAGATTGGATTGTTGATGGATTGGTATGTTGAAATTAATTGGATGGACATGAATTATGCATTAATTGCAAATGTATTACAAGTATTACAAAAAAAAAAGAAAAAAAAGAAAAAAAAGTAGCATTACATTGACATAAATGCTGTTTAAAATTGAAAGCTTTTTTGTGTCCAATTAAATTTTAGTCGCAATAGGTCCTTCACAAGCTTGTAGGAATAGTTGTTGTGCTAGACTTTTCACGACTAACTAGTTTTGGTCACCAAAAACCACATTTTAGTGACTAAAATCGGTGGTCTCAATTGTTACTGTAATACCCCTGTTCCGTAATATGTTAATTGGTCCTTAATGTGAGTATGATTATGTGTTCAATATGATTTTGTGTGCCATTATGTGAAAATATGTGGTTTTGAATTTCTATCTGTTCACCGTAGGAATATCTGTTTGACTATCTGCTTTGGAAATTAAATTGAAGGCCTCATCGGCCACAGAACCCGAAATTGATTGCGCCATTGTGATTGGCATAATTTCTAGAGCCTACGGTGAAATTTAATTAGAAATTGATTTGGATCAAATTAATCAGATGAAATTAATGAATTAAGTGCCCAATTGTTTTATAATAAAATAATGGTTGAGTGGGGGCCTTTATACACTCAATCTCTCTCTCCCTAGCCTCATTTTAGCTGATCATAAACTCAAAGAAGAGAAGAGAGGGTCGGTTAGAGGAAGAGAGAGTAGGAGATTGAAGGTTGGTCAAGAAACTTGGAGATTTTGGAAGATTACTCAAGAATTTGCTAGAGATTGGAGGGATTGGGCCTCTAGGTAAGTGAATTCATGAGTTTAATGTTGTAATTTTGTGAAATCAAGTGGTATGGTAGCTCATGGCCAAGGTTGAGTTGAATTTGAAGTTAAAATGAACATGCATGTGCATAATTGTTACAATTTTGGGTGTTCTAGCATGTAGCATGTTAAATATGAGGAATGGAGCGTCAAACCTTACATGCATGAGTAGTTTTGTGTACCTTCATGATTTGGAGCATCATTTGACCTATTTGAAATGGAATTGGAGTTAAAAGATTGCATGCATGATTGATCATTGAAGATGTGAAGCTCATATGGGATTTGAAAGCATAAGCCATGATTATACAAGAATGTTGATTGATTTTGGAGAATTGAACCATGATTTTGAGTAATTAGCTTCATATTGTTTGTGTACCCTTGAAACATAATGTGTTTAAATGTTTTTGGGACTAAAATCATGAGTTAAGACCCTTGAATACCAAATTGAACTCAAGAACAGTTCTGGAATTTCCAGAAAGTTTGATGTTCGCTAGAGCGGGGAAACCGCCGCTCGAGCGTGAATTTCGTGCTCCCAGCACTTTTTGCAGACATGGTATCCGCTCGAGCGGGGATCCATGTAAGAGGCCTTCCGCTCGAGCGCCAGAGTGCACGATCTAGCGTGACCTCGACCTAACCAGTACTTTTGCAGGCCTCTTGGGTCTGCTCGAGCGGGGAAGTCCACGCTCGAGCGGGGACCCTGTTTTCTGAAATTTTGAAAATGCATTCTGTGTTCTGTTTTCCGTTCCCTTTCACTTCTAAACACTCTTAGGCATGCATTGAGCATTGTGATTGAATTAAAGAGATAAGAATAAAGCCTAAAGAGGAATATGTGAATTAAAGAACGGATTGAATTATTTGTGATCCATATGTGTTATGTGATATGTAGGGTCAAGCTCCAGGCAAATCGACATGCCGATCACTGTGAGTTGTATCTTAATAAAGTTATTTGAAATATGCTATTTGTCCAATTGCTTAGCTTCCTATAAGTCTGTAATTTGAATTACGGACAAATGCTTATTATGCCTAAAGAGCGAATGGGCCAAAGGCCAGTTTAATATGAATGATAGTTTGATATGAATGATAGTCTGACACGGATGATAATCCGATATGAATGATAATCTGATATGAACGACAATCTGATATGAATGATAGTTTGAAAGGAAAGGATAAATGGGCTGAAGGCCAGTTTGATACGAAAGTTTGAATGGGCCTGAGGCCAGTTTGATCTGAATAATAGAGTGAATGGGCCAGAGGCCGTTTTGACACGAATGTATGGGCCGAAGGCCGTTTTGATGTAAACGAATGGACCGAAGGTCGTTTTGACAGAAATGAATGGACCGAAGGTCGTTTTGATAGAAATGAGTGGACCGAAGGTCGTTTTGACATGAATGAGTGGGCCGAAGGCCGTTTTGACACGAATGTATGGGCCGAAGGCCGTTTTGACAGAAATGAATGGACCGAAGGTCGTTTTGATAGAAATGAGTGGACCGAAGGTCATTTTGACATATATGAATGGACCTAAGGTCGTTTTGACATGAATGAGTGGGCCGAAGGCCGTTTTGACACGAATGTATGGGCCGAAGGCCGTTTTGACGTAAACGAATGGGCCGAAGGCCATTTTGACAGAAATGAATGGGCCGAAGGCCGTTTTGACATGAATGGAAATCTGAATGGGCCAAAGGCCAGAATTTTTGGAACTACAGTCACTTGATTTGAATTTCGTATAGTTATATATCTGTTAAATAGAAATAGGAATTGGGCCCAAGGCCGTTTGGAACATGTTGTTCTACATTGTTATGTAACTTCTGTATTTGATTTGATATTATTCACTGGGCTTTCGCTCACGCTCATTCATGTGTTTGTAGGTGAGCCAAGAGAAGTCCAGACCCAGCCTCAGTGAAGTCTGTATGGAACAACTAAGGTTTTGAGAGAGTCAGCCCTTGTGTCTCACGCACGAGACCTGTCTTCGCCCTTTTGTTATGTATTTACATTTTGTCAGGTTGGCGAAGTTTTGAATACGTCTGTATATAGTTTTCATGGGTTGACTTAGTTCTGATGATCCTGTCTGTATAGAATCTTATGTCATTACACTTTCTGTTGTGAGTTATTAACATATGTACGTATGGAATGTTATGGTGTGCATATAAGCACGGCTCTATGGACAAAGTTTTAAATTTGCTTCCGTTTGGCCCCTTTTACTCTGATGAGTCTTATCTTATTTGGTTTGAGGCCGTAGGTAATCTCGTGATTACTGGCCGGTTATGGCCTTAACCCATAGGGACGGGTTCGGGTCGTGACAGAGTGGCATCAGAGCACGAGTTAATAACTTACACACTTGTCCAAAAGAGCAATAAGCGTCTAGAAAAGATCTAGGATGCATTCATGTCATAAGTATGAATTTGAAAGCGTCAAGAATACGCTTAAATGTTTAATGTGAACGATTATGTGCTATTAATTCGTGGGTTGCTTGCATTGTAACCATTGGAATATGTATGCTTTCTGGTATATGCATACCTGTGAATTTTTATATAAAGTATAATGCAAGTTGAATCAGATGGTGAATAAGAACTCTATAAGGTTATGTTTAGCCTTAATTATTTTCTGATGATATGAAATGACAAGTCCCCTGAAATGCTATGTTTTGTAGGAATTAATGATTGTTCAAAATTTTCCTTGAACATAATTGTGGTATCCTTAGCAGAGGCCCTCGCCCAGGGGACATAATACTGTGGCTTATGGTCATGAGGCCCTAGCCCGGGGGAAATAATACCGTGGCACAGGCCCTCGCCCGAGGGAAATAATACCGTGGCCTACGAATGAGATATGTTACCCGGCACCGAAGGTTCCATTATGGAACTTGATATGCTTGACCAATATAATATGTTACGCTAAAGGAAGTACCACACATGATTTGGATATGAGAATATAACAATGTGCCTATGTGCGAATGTACGCATGTGTATCTGTGTTTATTTTTGTATTGGACATCCCGGTATTTGGCATGATTTAATAAGAGTTTGTGTTAAACGGGGTTAAAGTAAGGGCATACGAGTTAGCAGACTCTTTCATAGCCCGACCTGACAGTCTGGAAGGAATAGTATAAGAGATGGCAGGGATCTTAAGACAACAATGTCAGTTGTCGCTATGGCAAGAACCGTTGCCACCACCAATGTAAGAAACGCCGAGGGGTTTGCTACCGAACTTCTGGGGCTTGTTATAGGTGTGGTAAAATGGAACATATGGTAAGGAATTGTTCCCGAACTGAGCAAATGTGAATAAATGTTCTACCTCAGTTAGATTCGTACCAGTGGTAGGAATTGCTACTCAGGATAGAGTAATTACACTCATCCCAGAAAGCACCCAGAATATTGCGATTGTTATCTCAGGTATCTCTACTGTTTACAAACGAATGCTTATGTGTTGATTGATTCTGAATTAGTACATGTGTGCATCTTTGTTTGGGATATTATTTGAGTCGAATCGGCATATCCTTCATGTCTGCTGCATGTGTATTTCGATTGGTTAGACCCACAAGATCGAGATCGTATTCATTGAATGTATATGCTCCATTTGGGAAATTTGTGAAATATGTATTGGGATATCGATTAAATCTGCATATGCACATGTACATCTGAACTTGTGCTCGGGGTGACTTGTTATATTACTGTCTTCAATGACTAACTATTGGAATTGTGACTCTGTGATTGTGAGACCATGTATTTTGATTGATAGAAAAATTGATTGGACTATGTGACCATACTGAGCCTGACTCGTAAATCTATGTTTTAGTGACTGATTTGGAACCTTTGCGTGGCAAATCCTATATTGTGTGTAACTGGGGAACTTTGTTTAATGTGTTGCTGTGCACCATATATTCACGCATAAGGCTTACTTGGAGACTGCTATATTGATCATGATAAATGCCTCCTGATATGAACAACTGCATACATATGCAACTACACTCGAACTTATGTGGACAATGCTATATCGCACATGACTTGAAATACTTTGATGTGAACAGTTGAGATGAATGATTTTGATATGACTTTGAGAACTGATAAACTTAGGACAGTTGTGAAATTATCAGCCATGTGCCTAAATAAATGAAGTGAGCCTTACAGAACCAAATGTACCCCATTTGAGAAAACCTTTATTTGATTTGATCCGATAGAACCTTTGTCTGATTTGACCTGATAGAACTCTCATTGGATGTAATTTAATGGAACCTTTGTTTGATCTAATCTGACAAGACCTTTGCTTGGATCGACCGATAAGACCCTCTATCTAATTTGATTTTGTAAAAAAGGGATTGAGAATTGCTTGTGAATAAATAGCCAGATTATTCTTGGCAGAAAAATTGATAGACCCAAAACTTAAATTCGTTTGGAATACTTGACTTATTAGAAAGACCTTTTGTGGGCTATCAATAGATTGATCTAACCAAGGGCACCATTGAGAACCAATCCCCAACTATTGAGGACATATGTGTTAAAAATGAACCAAATTGTACAAACCCCGTGATTGGGTGTCGTTAGGAGTATTGTTCCATCTTGTTTGTTTGACGTTATGGGAACCGATGATGGTAGATTGATTTGATTATGAGCAGTACTGAACATTTGTCTTTGACTGATCAGAACATGTTTTGTAAGGGAGAGTGGTTGCTTCAGTGTTATCCGATTTTGAGGAAATCAAGTTATAGTGAATGGTGTTATGTTGCTTTGATGACATTCTTAGAGTGTCCTTTCGTGCTAGGGGACGTTAAGCCTATGTAGCACCTTTGATTGAGATACCTTTTGCCACCGACGGTTTGGTACGGGTGGGTTTGACTAATCGATCTCGAGTCGGCCACCGACGGTCGCGAACGGGTGTGCTTCGATTCGAGACGATTATTCCTTTGTTTTGTTCGGAATGTCATCCTTTGGTATTATGTAAATGTTTTAACATCCAAGAAACTTTGAAAAACCCTGATTGTCCGAAAAGTGCGTGAATTCAGTACGCTTTGTAAGTAACTACTCAGTGTCCTTATATTCTGTGAATGGGGCTCTGAGAATGTGTGAATTGTGTTTGACATGCGATTGACCACTTTGATAATGCCTTTGACATCATGGGGATTTACGTATATGAATTGCCTTATGCTTTTGACGACTATCAGATAAAGCAGAAAGACTCAATGGAACAGAGAATTGAATACTGAACTGAATTGGGAACTGCAAACTGTAAACTGTTGAATGAATTGAGAATACGTGTATTCTATTAGAAGTCGACTGCCTCAGTGTTATTGTATTTTGCAATTGGTACTATGGGGATATACGGACTATGTGCGTTGTATGGGTAATTGCCTCGATACTACCTTTGTTGGTTAGGGAATCAGTGTCTGGATCCACTTTAAATTTCTGAAGACTTTTGATTGACCTGGAATAACTGTGATGAGTCACTAGACTAAATACCGAATCGGATTGTGAATTGTGGAACTATTGAAGAATGAATTGAACTTTTGTGACAAGGGAATAGACCGAACTTTTGTGATAAAGTTAACTAACATTTGAAATAAATATGTTAGTGACCTACCTTGAAGAGGGTAATTGGTGAACGTGTGTCTAAGTATTTTTCGGGGCCAACAGGTCGAAGCCGAATATCAGATAGTGGCGGAACTACTTCAATCTCTCTATTTTGGAATGGAAATAGGAATATATGACTACGAATCTCGTTGTGGGGCTACCTTGAGTACCCAAGGTATAAGTCCTGTTCGAGTTTTTGAATATAGGATTACTAAGTTGCTTGTCTCCTCCCTGTGAAATTTTCGTATCACGCTTGTAGACTAGCCACTGTTATATCAATAAGATTGCTTGTTTGCATGAGGTTCCAGTATCTATTGTTTTAGACAGAAATTCTGAAATGTGTTTGAATTTTGACAAGCCTTCAAGAGGCAATGAGAACTGAATTGGGATTCAGCACTACTTTCCATCCGTAAATTGATGTATAATCAGAAGGAACTATTTAGACTCTAGGAGAAATGCTCCAAATGTGTACTTTAGATTTTCGGGGAATTAGAAGGATCTATCCATCGTTGGCAGACCTTGCCCACAACGACTCTAGTTTCGGTATGGTACCATATAAGCCTTGTATGGAAGAAAAGATAAGTCTCTGACTGATTGAGAACTGAGTTTTGTTTGATTTTGGGGCTAAGTAAGTGGCTATCAAAAAAGGATTGGAACCGTTGAATGAAAAGTGTTTCGAATTGTGCTTGACTAAAGGTAAATTAAGTTTGGAGGACCAAACTTCCTAAAGGGGGGAAGACTGTAATACCCCTGTTCCGTAATATGTTAATTGGTCCTTAATGTGAGTATGATTATGTGTTCAATATGATTTTGTGTGCCATTATGTGAAAATATGTGGTTTTGAATTTCTATCTGTTCACCGTAGGAATATCTATTTGACTATCTGCTTTGGAAATTAAATTGAAGGCCTCATCGGCCACAGAACTCGAAATTGATTGCGCCATTGTGATTGGCATAATTTCTAGAGCCTACGGTGAAATTTAATTAGAAATTGATTTGGATCAAATTAATCAGATGAAATTAATGAATTAAGTGAACAATTGTTTTATAATAAAATAATGGTTGAGTGGGGGCCTTTATACACTCAATCTCTCTCTCCCTAGCCTCATTTTTGGCTGATCATAAACTCAAAGAAGAGAAGAGAAGAGAGGGTCGGTTAGAGGAAGAGAGAGTAGGAGATTGAAGGCTAGTCAAGAAACTTGGAGATTTTGGAAGATTACTCAAGAATTTGCTAGAGATTGGAGGGATTGGACCTCTAGGTAAGTGAATTCATGAGTTTAATGTTGTAATTTTGTGAAATCAAGTGGTATGGTAGCTCATGGCCAAGGTTGAGTTGAATTTGAAGTTAAAATTAACATGCATGTGCATAATTGTTACAATTTTGGGTGTTCTAGCATGTAGCATGTTACATATGAGGAATGGAGCATCAAACCTTACATGCATGAGTAGTTTTGTGTACCTTCATGATTTGGAGCATCATTTGACCTATTTGAAATGGAATTGGAGTTAAAAGATTGCATGCATGATTGATCATTGAAGATGTGAAGCTCATATGGGATTTGAAAGCATAAGCCATGATTATACAAGAATGTTGATTGATTTTGGAGAATTGAACCATGATTTTGAGTAATTAGCTTCATATTGTTTGTGTACCCTTGAAACATAATGTGTTTATATGTTTTTGGGACTAAAATCATGAGTTGAGACCCTTGAATACCAAAATTGAACTCCAAGAACAGTTCTGGAATTTCCATAAAGTTTGATGTCCGCTCGAGCGGGGAAACCGCCGCTCGAGCGTGAATTTCGTGCTCCCAGCACTTTTTGCAGACATGGTATCCGCTAGAGCGGGGAAGTCCACGCTCGAGCGGGGATCCATGTAGAGAGGCCTTCCACTCGAGCGCCAGAGTGCACGATCGACCGTGAACTCAACCTAACCAGTACTTTTGCAGGCCTCTTGGGTTCGCTCGAGCGGGGACCCTGTTTTCTGAAATTTTGAAAATGCATTCTGTGTTCTGTTTTCCGTTCCCTTTCACTTCTAAACACTCTTAGGCATGCATTGAGCATTGTGATTGAATTAAAGAGATAAGAATAAAGCCTAAAGAGGAATATGTGAATTAAAGAACGGATTGAATTATTTGTGACCCATATGTGTTATGTGATATGTAGGGTCAAGCTCCAGGGCAAATCCACATGCCGATCACTGTGAGTAGTATCTTAATAAAGTTATTTGAAATATGCTATTTGTCCAATTGCTTAGCTTCCTATAAGTCTGTAATTTGAATTATGGACAAACGTTTACTATGCCTAAAGAGCGAATGGGCCAAAGGCCAGTTTAATATGAATGATAGTTTGATATGAATGATAGTCTGACACGGATGATAATCTGATACGAATGATAATCTGATATGAACGACAATCTGATATAAATGATAGTTTGATAGGAAAGGATAAATGGGCTGAAGGCCAGTTTGATACGAAAGTTTGAATGGGCCTGAGGCCAGTTTGATCTGAATAATAGAGTGAATGGGCCAGAGGCCGTTTTGACACGAATGTATGGGTCGAAGGCCATTTTGACGTAAACGAATAGACCAAAGGTCGTTTTGATAGAAATGAATGGTCCGAAGGTCATTTTGATAGAAATGAGTGGATCGAAGGTCGTTTTGACATGAATGAGTGGGCCGAAGGCCGTTTTGACACGAATGTATGGGCTAAAGGCCGTTTTGACAGAAATGAATGGACCGAAGGTCATTTTGATAGAAATGAGTGGACCGAAGGTCGTTTTGACATATATGAATGGACCTAAGGTCGTTTTGACATGAATGAGTGGGCCGAAGGCCGTTTTGACACGAATGTATGGGCCGAAGGCCGTTTTGACGTAAACGAATGGGCCGAAGGCCATTTTGACAGAAATGAATGGGCCGAAGGCCGTTTTGACATAAATGAATGGGCTGAAGGCCGTTTTGACATGAATGGAAATCTGAATGGGCCAAAGGCCAGAATTTTTGGAACTACAGTCACTTGATTTGAATTTCATATAGTTATATATCTGTTAAATAGAAATAGGAATTGGGCCCAAGGCCGTTTGGAACATGTTGTTCTACATTGTTATGTAAATTCTGTATTTGATTTGATATTATTCACTGGGCTTTCGCTCACGCTCATTCATGTGTTTGTAGGTGAGCCAAGAGAAGTCCAGACCCAGCCTCAATGAAGTCTGTATGGAACAACTAAGGTTTTGAGAGAGTCAGCCCTTGTGTCTCACGCACGAGACCCGTCTTCGCCCTTTTGTTATGTATTTACATTTTGTCAGGTTGGCGAAGTTTTGAATACGTCTGTATATAGTTTTCATGAGTTGACTTAGTTCTGATGATCCTGTCTGTATAGAATCTTATGTCATTACACTTTCTGTTGTGAGTTATTAACATATGTACGTATGGAATGTTATGGTGTGCATATAAGCACGGCTCTATGGACAAAGTTTTAAATTTGCTTCCGTTTGGCCCCTTTTACTCTGATGAGTCTTATCTTATTTGGTTTGAGGCCGTAGGTAATCTCGTGATTACTGGTTGGTTATGGCCTTAACCCATAGGGGCGGGTTCGGGTCGTGACAGTTACCTTTCAGCGACTGGATTTTTTATCACAAAACGAACTACTTTTGAGAAATTGACATACTTTCCGCAACCAACTTTAGTTTTTGGTTGCCAAAAACCTTTTGTGACCGACTTTTATCGACTATATTGCAACCAACTTTTTTTGGTCGCTAAAATCCGTCAGCGACTAGATATGAGCTTTCTGCGACCAAAACGTTGGTCGCTAAAAGTGTTATATCTTGTAGTGGTGCTTTAATTTTTTTTGCTTGTTTGGTATGACAAGAAGGTTTTAAGTTTACCAATGAACCCTATGCTATCGAATCTATCCTCAAATTGATGCACGACCGGTATAAGAACTATTGTCATGACCTACGACAATGCTTTAGAAGTTTCCCTACAATGGAATCTGCCCTCGCGGATCCACCTGAAAATATGGAAAAAGTGGTGCGAAGGTTCTAGTGCGAAAAGTGGTATTGCAAGGACTATAAGGTAACTTTGTCAATCTTGTCTCCTTTTCTGTCAAACACAATGGTAACTTTGTATTCTGACATATGCATTTAATAATAGATGAGATGTGGCAAGAATAAGTTGAATCGGGGGAAGTTGAAAGTCATCCACACTATTGGCTCGAAGGCCTTCAGAAAAGTGCAATTTGATGAGGTATTAATTATAGAATCTATAATTTACGTTTTGCAATTGTAATTGAACAACGTAATCTATATTGATGTTTAATGTGTGCTATAAATGGCACAGCGAGACCATGCCACTGGAGAGGAACTTAGACTTGTTGAGTTGTACAAAAAGATGCATTTTAGTGAGAAAAAAGAGGCATGGGTGCAAGCTGATGCTGAGATTAGACATGTAAGACATCAATCTTTATGTACTTTCGTTCCTTATATCCTTAATAAAATGTGGATAGATACTTAGTTTTATCTTAACTAATGAATATTGTAGTACAAGCTTGAAAAGCGGCAGGACAAAGCTATTGAAGATGGATCTGGCCCGTTATCCGATGAGCAACTTTCTATTGAGGTATTTGGACAAAAATCAGGCTACATTCGAGGCTTAGGATGTGGTCGAAAACCAAGTACAACATTATCTGGAAAACATACCCATGCCTAACTTGAGAGGGATAATGAGGCTGCTACAAGGGTGGCTGAAGAGCAACGAAGAATCAATGAGGAGCTGGTAGAAAGAATTCAAATCTTGGAGTCCGATCGAACGGAATACAATGCCAAAGTCGACTTCTTGATGCAGCAGCAGATCATTCGAAGAGAACCCTTTACTGATTCTTCTTCTTAGTAAGTCATCTTTTGAGATCTACATTTGATTTCCTTGTGGGTTTCTACACTAGTTTCACAAGTATACACTTTGTTGAGCATGAATTCATAGCTTAGCATCAATAATTGCAGTTTACTAGTGGACCATTAAGCCTTGTAAGGCTGATTTCTCATTTCTAGATTACTTCATTTACAATTTTTACTGTAAACTGTTCTCTTAAGTATAATATTCGACACTCATTACTCAATGTATCCATGGTTTTAAGTGTTTTGAAATTGTTTAATGTTTCTTCATATTTGCTTCTATGTTAAGGTCTGGATTGAATTTACTAGAATTGTTGAATTTAACAATCTTCCGTATAACTCAAATGTCTCATTCTACTACCCATCCTTTGGGCTCAAAGGTTCCTTAACTCCATTTTGCAATGAAATTGTACAATCCCTAAAAGAAAACTTTGTCAAGAGTTCTGTTGGATTTTACTTGTTATGTCTATTGACTGCTTAGCATAAGATTTTAGCAACCAATTTGGGTCACAGAGGGAAAGTCCTAGAATGAATCTTTGATGTTTCATTTTGTTTCGCGTGTTTGTGACTTGAAAATCATTCTACAAGCACATGAATGATGGTTATAGGAAGATAACAATGAGGGAAGATAATGCTTCATGCATGTAATAATATTCGTACGGTTGTGGATTGTGTCCAATTCTAAACCTTTGGTTGTTTTATATTGTGATTGTAGTTTACATTGAAATTTGTTTTCTATTGTTAACTTGAAATGAAGTTCTCTGCCACTAGATCTTGTTTCTGATTTCATAGATGCATGTTATGTGAATTAAAGCTATCCTTGATCACCATGTATTGGTTGTTACTATCTTCTTTTTGGAACAGTGATTTAACAATTAAAAAAAAAAAAAAAAGGGTAGGCAAATTAAACATGAAGTTATTGACAACAAGCATTACCAAAAGCACTCCAGTGTCTGTTTCTTTGCACTTGTGCTGATCTATCTATTTCTTGAATTTCTTTCCAGATGTGATTTTCTGACACTTTTCCTGAATTTGAGACATGTAAATAGGTTTCCAGCCTAACTCCAACTCTCTAGGTACCACTCCTCTCCTCCTCTGCCTTTCCCTCAATCTGGGTTCTTTGTCTTTTTGTTTCCAAAATCTAAAGAAATTTTCATTATTGGGTGAAAAAGGTGAGAGCTTTGTCTGGATAACTTGTGAGTATGAGTAACCCACTTTCTCCATTCATTATTTTCTTGTATGTAATTGAAAAAACTAGTTTTTTTCACATATGAATTATAGTTTGTTGTCTTTGTGTTCTGATTTTAGTATTTAGAACCATTTAAATCAAATTTGGTTGTTGATATTTGATCAGATCATCTACAATTAGTTCTTTTTTTTTTTTTTTTTTTGTGATATATGGTTTCACATTCACAATTTTTCTATGCATCTGATTTAGAATATGAGAAAAATCATTTTAATTTTTTATTTCATATAACGATTTTGGGTTTCTAAGAATTTTTTTGTGCTCTTCAAATTGAGAACTAGAGTGTGTAGCTTCACCAAGTATTAATCCTAAATAAGTAAATGTGGCTTCTTTTCTTCTTTGATTGGCAAGAATGGGCACACAAGTGCACTGTGAAAGCTACCTACTTGGATATTACTCCATGAGATGATTTGTAGAGATTGGGAAATGAGTTTTAGAAAAAAATTTCCCAAAATTTGTTTGGTTTGAGTATTTTCTCAAAAAATTTCCAAAATCACTTTCTCTCTCTTATACATCAATCAATCACTTTTTCTCTCTCCTCTCTCCTTCTCAATCACTTTTTCTCTCACACACATCTACTCAATTCTCCCAAAATATCAAATCATCCCAAACTCCCAAAAAAAATTTGTCTCTCAAAATATACAACCAAACAAACTAAAAAAATTTCTAAAACAACTCTCCCAAATTTTTTTCAAAAACAACTCTCTCAAAAACAAACCAAACAAGCCCTCTGTTTCTTGGAATTCTCTAACAGCTAGTTATTCTGAGAATGGGATTCTAAGAATAGGATTTTTTGTGAGGCCGTTGTAATGTTTTCAGAGATGCGTAATTTCTTGATACAGCCTAATAAATATACTCATGCTAGCATTCTTTGTTGATTTTTTGGTGTTGTTGAATTTTAATTTGGAGATGAATAGATGGTTTGTAGATATGTTTGATATTTTCTGTTTGGTTGTTGATTATTTTCTGTTTGGTTGTTGAGCATGTCTGGTGATATGTTTGATATTTTCTGGTTGGTTGTTGAGAAATCAAGAAAGGAATATAAGTTGATGTTCAAACTAATATTTTTAGAGTAATTGTTACAAAATCAAAAAATTGAAAAATAAAAAATAAAAAATAAAAAAAAATTCAAACATTTAGAGACCAATTTTAGTTGTCTTAAAAAAAAATATAACCTTTACAGACAATTTTTAATTGCCTGCAAAACTAAAACTTTTAGCCACCACTTTCATTTGTCCCAAAAACTAACTTTTAGAGACCAATTTGTGTTATTTCAAAAATTAATTTTCTGTCTCCACAATTAGACTTTTAGAGACAAATTTTGATTATTTCAAAATCAAAACTTTTTGCAACCACATATTTTTGTCTTTAAAAGTCTATTTATAGTGACAAACGCAAAATGTTATTTCTAAGTCATTTTTTTGGCTTTTCCGGACGGGCCATTTGGGACAAACTTCGCGACGGAGAAAATTAGTTAGTTAAAGTTTTTCCCAACAAATATTACACTTTTAGGAACGGAATAAATTTGTCCCTAAAAAGCTTATTTCTTGTGGTGTAATTTTATTATTATATAGAGAGCAGTAAGAAATTTTATTTTTTAGTTAATTTGTTAAAAAATTCTTATAAGGGTGTATTTGTAGTTTTTCAAATCATAAGAGACAATACATTTTTAAACTTATATCAGGAGGTGTATTTATAATTTACTTTTCAATTTTTTAAGATATAGAAAAAATCACAAAAATATATATATATATATATATACAAAATAAAGTCGTCCAGTGGGATCCATCACATTACCACTACTGTGACGATGATATGTTTTTTTTTTTATCAGCGAAAAAAAACTTTATTGATATGAAGCATAAACATGCATACATTACATCAACAAAGCACGGGAGTGCACTAAGCATCAAAGCAAACCTTAACGATCCCAACTAGATTGGCACCGTGAAGGAAGCACTATCATATGCTAGCACTAGCCCAAGATTGGAGAGAAACCAATCAGAAGCAAGCAAAAAGAAAAGGAAAAAACAAAACAACACTACAACCAAGCACCACCAGCAAGCAGAATTACATCTGATGAAAGACCAACAGAGAAACCAGGGTCATAAGACTTGAAGGCCCTGAGGGAAGACCACTTGACGCCAATGAAAGGCCACCCCAAAACACCTGGTGGCAGAGAGCACCTCTTCTCACGCAGCTAGGCTTTATACAGCCACCAATACACCCTCCTAAGCAACCAATTCAGACCAGCCACCACCACTCCACTCCCACACACAAAGCAAAAACAGGACAAGCATACTCCTCCAATCAAGCCAATTCACAAAACAGAACCTAAGCCAAACCAATTCAAAATGCATACTCCACCAATACACAACCAAGTGCCAACTTCAGCAAAGTGTTCGCTCGGTTTTTTTTTGAGATGCAAAAAAGCTAAACTGGAAACCACAACACAGCACAGCTCCACACTCTGCAGAAACCAGCAGACAACACCCATACCCTCTTAGATCAACAACTAACAGACCAGTAACTTCATCCCCAAGGATCAACATCCACCACTTCCCTAGTTCAGCAGACATAACCCCACACAAAGAAGAACAACATAGCAACTTGCCCAGCAGCAACATAGCAACTTGCCCCCAATAAAGAAGAACACCCAGCAGCACGCTGCCAGAACCCACCAAAACGCTGCAGAGCTCCAACTGAACAGATTAATCCCTACTGATACACGTTCTAATCTGATGGAGATTGAAAACAAAGTCATGTATAGGATACTGCCACTCCCTTGAATTTGTTCTAAGCCAAAGAGCCACTCTAAACTTAATCAGCTCAGAGGGGATCTCCACATCCGCTACTACGTTATTGAACACACATTCATTTCTTTGCTTCCAAAGGGACCAAAGGGTCACAAGAGGGACACATCTCCAAATCACCCTCTCGCTCTTCTTAAACTTACCACCCTCCCACCACTGAAGCAAACCGTCTACTGTGCTAGGCATTGCCCAATACAGACCCCACCATTCTAACAAGGCCGACCATACCTTCCACACAAACTGACAATGAAGGAGTACATGTAAGACCGACTCCTCATCATGCTTACAAAAGCAGCAAAGGATAGAGGAACTTCCAGGAAGGACCCCTATTTTCTGAAGGAACACCGAGGTCTTAACCTTCTGTTTCCACGCTAGCCAGCCAAAGAACTGTACTTTCGGGGGTAAAACCTTATTCCACAGCATTCTAACAGCACCCAGATGACTTCCAACACCACTAGAACTGATCTTATACAATGAAGCTACTGAAAAAAAGACCTGAAGATGTGGCTGTCCACTTTGGGAAATCAACACTCACCCTCGTAACTAATGGACCGGATGAGAGGACAGAAACCAATCTCAGCAAATTTACTCGTTCCCATTCAAACAACTCCCTTCTAAATAATAAGTTCCACTCCCCTGAGGATGCCTTAAGATCAACAAAAAATCTAAGAGCTCCTTTCTTTTCCTTTGACAAGCTAAACAGTCTAGGAAATTCAACTCTCAGACAGTGACCATCGCACCACATATCCTCCCAAAATCTTACCCTACAGCCATCTCCCACCTGCACTTTGAAATTATTAAGAAATCCCTCCACCAAAGAAGGGTGGAGAGAGGCCAAAGAAGAAATATCACGCCATAATTTTGACTGCCTCCAGCTATCCCCAGAATTCGGCAACCAACATCACTCATCAATGTTGTATTTACTGCAAATTACTTTTCTCCACAGAGCTTTTGATTCACAAGCAAACCTCCACCACCACTTCAGCAACAAACAGGAATTAGCTACTCTAACCTTTCTAATGCCCAGCCCACCATTAGCAATACTTTTGGTAACCTCCTCCCATTTGACAAGATGAACCTTCCTCCTGAGCTCTGAACCTCCCCATAAAAAAGCTGCTTGAATTCTTTCAAAATCCTTAGCCACTCCCTCCGGCATTCTAAACAGAGATAAATAATAGACTGGTAAGCAAGAGAGAACTGACTTTATCAACACCAACCTACCCGCAAAAGACAACATTCTCCTCTTCCACCCTGCCAGCCTAGCTTTAACTTTCTCAATAACTGGCTTCCATGCCTTTCTCTTACTCAGGCTTGCTCCCAAAGGGAGCCCAAGATAACTCAAAGGTAATGTGCCAGACTTACAATTCAGATTAGCAGCAAGATCTACTAGGACATCTGAATCCACTCCAACCCCACAAACCACACTCTTGTGAAAGTTTATTTTCAACCCAGATACTAGTTCAAAACATCTAAGGATCCTCTTGATATTGACTACCTTACCTTCATCGGCCTCACAGAATAGGATAGAATTATCCGCAAATTGCAGATGGGACACAAGTACCTCATTAACTCCTACTCTTACACCCTTAATTAAATTCAACTCTAATGCCCTGGACAATAGAACATTCAGACATTCAGCCACCAAAATGAAAAGAAAAGGAGATAGAGAGTCTCCCTGCCTTAGACCTTTTTGGGGAGAGAATTCTTCTGTGGGAGAACCATTCACCAGAACTGATAACCTAGCTGTGGAGACGCACTCTCTAATCCAAGCAATCCACCTATCCCCAAAACCAAATCTAAACAACATAGAGAAGAGAAAGGCCCAATTGACAGAATCATAGGCCTTTTCAAAGTCAAGTTTCAAAATCACCCCCTGCCTTCTGGCCTTTTTCCACCCGTCCACAACTTCATTAGCTATTAGAACTCCATCCAAAATATTCCTGCCACTTAGGAATGCAGATTGCGCTTCACTAATAATTTCGGGCAAAACCTTTCTAAGTCGACATGATAACACCTTTGATAAAATTTTGTACATAGATCCCACAAGACTTATGGGCCTAAAATCTTCCAACCCCACTGCTTTCTCTTTTTTTGGCACTAAGGTTATAAAAGAGCTATTAATCCCCTTAACCAATTTGCCATGAGTATGAAACTCCTTCATAAATTGGATCACATCCCCCTTTACCACACTCCAATGCTTCTGAAAGCATAACAGGTTAAACCCATCGGGGCCAGGGGCCTTGTTACCATACTGTGACGATGATATGTAATACGGTGTATCCTGATAAATACCAAGGTAAGCTTGATTAATCACAACGTCAAACCGTAATAATACAAATTTAGAAATTTTATTCTCAAAATTATCCAAACATAACAGTAATTCTGGATTCCCACCTTTACAGCTACATCAAAACATACTTCTTGTGTTGAGCTCTTTGCGAAGGTGGACAGTAGGAAAGAGGTCCCAAAAAACAAAAAAAAAATTATCTCCAAACAATTTTGCAACGGCAAGAAAGTCGGTGTAAAACACACTCATTGGCAATGTGATAAGACAATTTATATAAATACATAAAAATTTTAAATATTTTAGTTGATTGAACAATTTAATTAAAACATTATGAGGACTATGCATCCCATTGTGGAGTTCACAGCGGTAGAGCCTATAGCCTCTCTCATAGGTTTTAATTTGGACTTGTAGACACCCCATTTTTGACCAGCCTTAAGACTCAGACATCACCGATTGAGCGCTCGGTGATGTTGCATATGGTGCTCATTCAGAAGTCTCAGAGTCGCGGCCGTGCGCCCTGCCTCCGGACTTCCGAATCCTCTTCTGTGCCTTGCCTCGGTTTGCGAACCAGACTCGGTTTTTCTCTGTTTTCTTCCTGAGGGGAGGGAGAGGTCTAGCAGATCATCTCTCAGCGGCCATGCGCTACTTTTCGTGGCCGTAGGCCATTTTGCCCATTTCGGAGCCCGGTTCCCGGTTTTCGGAGCTGTCAGGCCGTGTGCCTCGGTTTGGGACCGCCAAACCATCTCCGATTTCTCCGGTTTTTGGCATGCATCTCATTTACTCGATTTCGAGGAACACTGGGGTCTCAGATACCCACTTCGTGGCCGAACACCACTTTCGGTGCCTACAGCCAATTTTCGGGACCCCGAACTGCGTGATTTGGGCCCCGAGCATTCATTTTGCATCAGTTTTTGTTCAATTTTGGCAGGTACCTCTGTTTTAGCACCAGGAAGATCACTGGAGGGTGGGAGGCCAGCAATTATCTCAGATAACCAGTTATGCTCCTCCGGCGCCCGTTTTTCTCACTTCCGGGCTAATGTTGAACACCCTAGGGCCATTTTCTTCCAACCACAACTACATATTTGTGATGAGGGCACATGGGAGGACCCTAAAAAATGGTGGTCGGCCAGTAATTCTGATTTTCATTTTTGAGCCTCTCTTTCAAATGCAATGTTGTGTCTCCTGTTTCAGAGTTGCCAAATTCCAACCATGGGACCTTGTTCTACACACCTGGGAGGACACCAAAAATTGGTGGCCGGCCATTAATTGTTGTTTTCATTTTTGGCCATGGCCGGCCGGCCATGGGGAGTGGCTGGCCGACCAATGGGGTGGCCGGCCGGCCATCTTCAAGAAAAGCACCTGGCCGGCCTGCTTCCCCCTTTTGACCACTTTACAGCTGTCCAGCTGTTTTTCAAAATATCTCAGCCCTCCGGGGGATATTTTGGAAGGGAAAGCTTGGGTGCATTTCCCTCCCCTTTTACACCCCCTTTTGGTCCATTTAAGGGGCTGATGAGCTCCTTTGTTAGGGTTGGAAAATATCTCTCAAGGATATACATTGATATCTCTCACAAAACCTCCAAAATCCTTAAGTTTTGGCCTCATTTGTTCATCATCTCCTAGCACCACCAACACCACTTCATTTCCAGTAGCAAGGAGGAGTTCTTGGGGGGTTTAGAAGCAACTTTCATCAAGCAAAGAGGTAGCAAAAGTCTTGTCTTCAAGGGTAAATCTCAAATCCCTCTTTTGTACCATTTTCTTGCTTCCTTTCTTAACCCTATTTCCATATTGTGTTGAGCTTCGACCCCTACTGAAAGTGGTCCCCTTTTGAGCTCATTTTGATCTTTGATTAAGGGCTCAACCCTGTTTGATCCCTCTATGGCACACTTGCTTCAATAGCATCTTCTATGTCAATATTTTTCATTGAATATTTGGCCTATGTGTGATCTGAGTTGGAGCATATCATGAACTAATATTGTGCTTATTTTGAGCTCATCTTCAATGTTGAAGAAGGGCTCAACCTTGTTTTCATGCTCCATGTGCAAGTTGCTTTGAATCCATGTTTTACCCTTGTTTTTGGCATGAAATATTTAGCTTATGAGTGATCTGTTTTCGAGCATGACATAAACTGTGAGTGGGCCTATTTTGAGCCCCTTTAAACATTGAAGAAGGGCTCAACCCTGTTTGGCCTCTCTATCATGCACTTGCTTCACAATTCCTTCAATTTACCGTAAACTTGCATGATTTATTTGACCTACATGAAGTCTGTTTTGGAACATGCCATGAACTGTGAATGAGTTTATTTTGTGTCCCTCTACAACATTGTAGAAGGGATCAACTTTGTTTGGGGTCTCCATGTTATACTTGCCTTTATGTCTCTCTTTGACCCCATTTTGCATGCCTTTTTGAGCTTACCTAGCTTCTGTTTTCGGCCATCATCAGTACTGAAAATATCCATATTTTGGTCTTCTTGACATATCTCATTGAGGGTCTTTATTGGTTTGATCAATGTTTGGGGTGCTTCATGTTATAGCCTTATATATCCTCATTCTTGCATAGCATTTTTACCATGTTTTCATACTGAGTTGAGGGATGTCATCTACTAAAAATGTGCATATTTTTAGTCCCTCATCAGTGTTGTAGAAGGGTACTTTTCAGTTTGAGTATCGCATACACCACTTGCTTCAATACCCCTCTCTTGGCTCGTATTTTTGCATGCTATTGTTGCCCTATCCATGCTTGCTATTTAGCCCTTTTTGTGACTGAAAAATGCTATTTTGGGGGCTGCCTTGCTACTGTTTTGCATTCCATGTACCAATTATGCATGTTTAGTATGGCTATAGGCCATTCCGGGTGCTTATTGTCGCATTTCGGGACCATTCCGGGCATTCGGTATTATTTCCCCACCTTTCGGGGCTGTTTTGCATCATTTGTAAGTGTTGAAATTCCATTTGCATGTTTGCATACCATTTCGTATGTCATGTCATGTTTTAATGCATCGCCTCGGTTTGCGCGCCCATGTGCACGCATTTTGAGGCACCCCATTTTCATCTCCGGCCTCTCATGTGAGTGTGGCTGAGGCCCACTCATGTCAGTATAAGTCCATTTCGCATTTCGTATATCATTTCATGCTTTAATGCATCGCCTCGGTTTGCGCGCCCGTGGGCACGCATTTCGAGGCACTTCATTTTTATCCGACGGCCTCCCGTATGAGAGTGGCTGAGGCCCTCTCATGTTGGTATAAGTCCATTTTGCATTCTGTATGCCATTTTCGCATCATTGCACTCCGTATGTCATTTTTTCGGTTTGCGTGCCCGCGGGCACACACTTCGAGACATCTCATTTTAGCCTCATTACATATCATTTCCATGTCACTTTGCATTCCGTATGCATCGCCTCGGTTTGTGCACCCGTGGGCACGCATTTCGAGGCACTTCTTTTTTATCCGACGGCCTCTTATGTGAGTGTGGCTGAGGCTCTCTCATGTTAGTGTAAGTCCAATTGCATTGCGTATGCCATTTTATGCCTTAGGATCATTTCCTCGGTTTGCGTGCCCGTCTGGCACGCATTCCGAGACATCTCATTTCATAGCATTGTGTATGTTAGGATTGTATCTTAGTTGCCTTTCATGCATATCATGCATATTGCATTGTGTTTGGGATAGGAGTTAGCCCGGGCACGGGAAACGAGGCACGTTCCGTACTCCGAGTGACGGAACGGGTCTCAATTCCCAAGTCACCGACACTCCGGATTACCCATGATGGAGTTAGGTTTTGTTGTAGCATTCATCTACATTGCACCCAATATTGAGTTGTGCAAACCGACTCCTCGGCCATCATGCATCGATATGCGCGATTGGTGGCACGAGGATCGAGGCATGCATATATTTGTGAAATACATTGCTATGCCCTTTTCCTGCTCTCTGTTGCAGCAAAATAAGGAATTAGCAACTTTTCGGAGTCTGGCACGCATTTCGAGAAACATTGCGAACAGAGGCTAATTGGGGCATCCCAGTGGATTTCCGCGCAAGGCAGCCCAGCATACATCATTCCATTATCCGGAACGAAGCAAGGCAGCCCCTGGCTTGCAAGCCAATTTTAAAGCTTTCTTAGTTTAATTTGTTAATTAATTAGAAAATATGTAATATTCGGACTGTAATATTCTTTTATTCGGACTGTATTATTATTTATTCGGACCCTCTGCGCGAGGGCAATGCTGTAATAAGTGTGGGTGAGTGTGATGTATGTCTTCCAACCCCCATTTCTTTCTCCCTTTTATTTACCCGCTTACGATGGTTAGATATAGGGCATATTTCAATTAGCATACAGTATGACAGCATGTTTGCATCATTCATCTGTTTTGCACGCACCGGGCTCGGCGCATCATACAAACTGCATTTGTATTTCAATTCCGAATTGAATACATGTTAGTTGTAGCATTCCACATGCCATGTTTAGAATAGCCGAGCCTGCTATAGTTGCATTATTGCATGCGTTGCATTAGGCAATTCTGTATAGTTAGGACCATGCATGATTTCTAAATGAGTTTTTGTTTTGGCTTGGAGTACTCGGTGAGTTTTTATGCTTTAGCATCCTTGCATGCGTGTGAGTGACTGCCATGATAGCATGCTTACCATGAGGCTATTTGCTTATGTGATATAACTACCTTGAATGCCTGTGGGTGGAGGTTGGGTTACTTGAATTGAGACAATTCATCAAATGTTTGTTTTAAGCCCACTAGATAGTGGCAAAATCATGTTTTCTAAGCCCACCTGAGGGTGGCAAATCCGCGTCTTAGCCTACCTGCGGGTAGCACCATCAAACCATTTTCAAACAAACAAACATGAAATGTCTTGTTCCAATTCAGGCGGCCCAGTCTATACTTGTTTGCTGCGAGCATCACATAGTAACCTAGGCTAATAACCGGAATAAGAGCATACAATGTTTTCAAAAACAGATATCATGGTTAGTAGAGGCCGGTCTTTGACCGGGCGAGCGGGGGTGCTCACGAAGTGACCTTCCCCAATCGTACCCAAGTTCCCGAGCCGAGGCAACTTTGGTGATGACGGACACGTGGCCTTTGGCACCGAGTCAGGGTTTCCTAAATTTCCCATTAAAAAAACATTTAGGTGGCGACTCTGTATCTGGCGAAGCAGTCCATGTTTGGCACTTCTTTCAAAAAATCTGTTTTCAAAACGATTTGCCGGATTTGGACTCTTTGATTCAAGATTAAGAACCGTGACATTTGAGTCCTTGAACTGTAGTGACCCCAATATGAACAGAACGGGACTTAACCCTCCCGGGGCGTTCGGGGGACGTCTACAGGACTATTCAATGAACTAGAGATAAACTCTACTCATAATTGAAAATTGCACTAGTTTGTAACAATTCATTGTTGTCTTTGCTAAACTGTATCCTTTTGTGACACATAAACTTTCGAAAATATTTTGGGAAAGTTAAAAAATAATATATATATATATATATCCACTAAGGTTTAATCCTTACAACAAATCAAACTCAATTTTTTTTTTTATATTAAACATTACAATTTAAAATTTGATAGAATCTTAACCGCCAATTCACCTTTGTTTAAACACTAATCAAGAAGGTTAATTTTGTCAATTTAACTACATTTCTCAATTATCTTCTCCCTTCCCATTATCTTCACTCCACCATTGCCACGCAATAACAAATAAACTGTATCAATTTTTTTTTTGGTTTTTTCATTCCATATATCGCAGGTATGCCAAAAATTCATTGGATCATGCTAGCCTCTCTCAACCAATTTGTTGAGCAGAATATCTATGTTAAAAATTAAAATGACTGAATATCAATAATTACATTATTAAATTACATTTGTTTATATAATGCAACATAAACCAAATCCATTTGAGCAAAGAACAGATTCAGGGACCCAAAATGAAATATAGAAAAAAAAAAATTTATATTTGTGATCCCTACAATATTTTAATTGTGTAAATTTGATTCAAATTGTTTCAATTGTATACATTTTTCCCTCTAAATTTTTGCATTGTGTAAATTTCATCCAATTGACAACACCTGTTAATAAATTAGACACAAAATAATGACAAAACAATCGATTCTGAAAGGAATAAAATCATTTCAAATTAGACGCAAACATTTAGGGGGCCACTTCGGAACAAGTTTTTTAGTGACGTTTTGATTTTTTGCTAAAACATGAGATTAAAAAACACATATGTTTAGGATGATTTTTTATTTTTTACGAAAATATATGCAAAAAGTAGAATAAATGGAAAGAAATATTTGATTTTTTAATATTTGTTAGCTTTTTGACTTTTTTAGTAGCATTTTAACTTTTAAATTATTTTGGTAAGTTCCCAAACTACCCCATAATCACTTTGAAAGAGAGTGAATATATTACTTTGCTACTTGATTTGAGTTTAATTTTCAAAGAGACATTGTCAATTAAACTAAGTTAACAACAATGCCATTTGATCTAGTGGTTGTGTATCATCTTTTATGATATAAGGCAAAGCCGGCCCAACCTTCGACGAGGCTTAAAGTGAAATCATAATTAGAGATTTTTTTTTTTTTTTAAATTTAAATGTTTTACAATACAAATTTTGGGAATTATTTAAAGCTTTTACAAGGGTTACGAAATGAATAGAAATGAAAAGTGCAAACTATCAGATAAGTATAATTTATAAATTCAAAGTGAAGATCATGTCAAGAAAAACCAAATGTGAAAATTGAAAATAAACTTGTAAAACATATTCTAAATTGATGGAGGCCATTTTCAAAGAAACTCTTTTTAAATTAATAGATTGGATAATTTCAAAATTTATGTAACTTCTTTTCAATGTGAACCTTCCAAAATAATAATAATAATAATAATAATAAAAAAGTGGGTACTTTTAAAAAACATATAACAAACCGGTAGACACCTTTTTTTCCACAATATTTATAACTTGTATTATATATTATTCATGGATTGAGGTCTTTTTATTATAATGTCTCAAAACAAACCTTTTAAAAAATTCTAAAAAAAAAAAAACCTTTTAAACAAATATACATATATAATTGTAATTGTTTTAAATTTAGGAGCCTCACAAAGTGGGCCTAAAGGCCTTACTTTAGTAGCTTAGCTATTAAGTCGGGTTGATGTGAGTTCTGGGATTCAATTTTTATTAGAAGAAGTTTTATACACTTTATATTGATATTTATTTTTCTTCCATTATGACAGTTATATGTTATTAAGGGTGGTTGTTGGGTTTAATTTATTGGTTGACTTCGCCCCGGTTGGGCAAGTGATTTTTTTTTTTTTTGACTAAATTAATCATAAAAATATTAAATAAATTAAAAAATTAATATGATAAAATGTCACATTCAAATTATAATTATTTTATTTTTTCTCATCAAAAAATTAAAAAAGTCAATCCAAACGAATTTTTTAGACCATACTAAAATAACTAAAAAAATCAATCCACTTCCAAAGTAAAATAATACAATTGGAATTGGATGGATTTGACTCAAAAACAAATACACAATGACTAAGAAAAGTGAAACGCATAACAGGACAACAAACTTGTAAACTGCCCAAATTATTTTGGGCAAATTATATTTTTCATCTTAATGTCCTAAATTTTACTTTAATCTCTATTATTCTAATTTAAATAATTTAGTCCATACACTTTAAGTTTGGTTTCAATTTAGTCATTTCATTTAAATTTTTATTAATTTTTTTTAACGTATGTACATCTTAATAGGTTGATAAACCTTCAATTTGAACGAAATGATTACATTGAAACTAGACTTAAATTGTACGAATTGCAATAATAGGAGTTAAAGTCAAATTTGTGTCAAACAATCAGGGTTAAAGTGTAATTTACCCAATTATTTTCTATATTGCAGAAAGAAGAACATTAGGCTCCCATGGGTGAATATGATTTTTATCACCATTTCCCAATATGCAAATGAGCAAAGCTTCTAGCGAAGCCTGGCGGCATTGATTGATGAGGATATAAGTTGTGCCGTTACTCTGTTAATTTGCATTTGAAATTGAAGTTTGGACAGTTCTTGTTGAGTCTCACTGAATCTTTCAAGTTCCACTTCTTGTTTCGATCGTTCCTTAGCCAATACACACTTCACATGAGTTCCATAATCACAATCTACACAGCAATGAAACCAACAGTCCTTCGAAACATTGCGATGACAAACATCGCACTCGAGTTAATATCCTCGCTATTGTATGGACTTGGAAACGAATAGTACAGAGTGAGAGGGTGTTCATGATCTTCGCGATTCACATTTTCTTTCAAGGAAGCAAATTCAACGTGGAGATCAAAATTACATGTGGAGCAATTGTATTCTGTGTCCCTCCCATATTCGCCACAAGCATTACAAATGAACTCACCATTGACGTAGAGTGGCTTAGATAGAAGTGTGAGGAAGTGGTTGGCGTGGGACATGTGTTCAATCTGGTTAGACCCTGTCACCTCTGCTTGTGACTCAGTGTCCATCGTGCTTGTATTTTGATAAATACAAGCACCATGGACGTGGAGGTCAAAATCACAATTGGAGCAGCTGAAAGAAAACCCAGATCCAGTTTGACCGCAGGAATCGCACAAGAAGGATCCAGAGGTGTAAGTCGGATATGGTATGAGGGTTAAACGATGAAGTGGATGGGATGGGTGTTTGATGGAGCGACTTGCACGAAAGCATTGTTCATGGAGGAAGTAATTGCATTGCCTGCAGACATAAACTAGACCTGAGCTTGGCAAGTTACAACCAGAGCAATCAATTTTCGCCCCTTCTGGAATTTCATTGAGGCTTAAGTTGTGGGGGTGACTAAAATGCTTGTTCTCCATCTCTTTCTCTCTCTCTCTCTCTCTCTCTGAGTTCATGCATGTGTTTTTGGGTTTGTGTGGCCATATATACTATTAGTAATTCTTTACATTTCTTTTCCCGATGAAGTTCATGGACAGTTGCATTTGAAGCTAAGCCATAAGATTCTTAAAAGATTATATTACACATTTCATATTACAATCCATGTATACCTTCCTGGGATCTACCTATGCTTGCCAGCAGGTTTGTAGCCTTTTGTTTTCTTAAAGATTTTATTATACATTTCATATTACAATTCATGTGTATCTTCCTGGGATCTACCTATGCTTGCAAGCAGGTTTGTAGCCTTTTGTTTTCTTAAAGATTATATTATACATTTCATATTACAATTCATGTATACTTTCATGGGATCTACCTATGCTTGCCAGCAGGTTTGTAGACTTTGCCTTCCCTAGCTCCATGTACTCCTTGTGTAATTGCTAAGTTTTCTCTAATAACAATTCTTTATATTTTGGGTAATGCAGTTTTTGTTTGCTTGTGTTAAATGAATCCACGCTATAAGATTCTCATTTGTCGATAATATTAATATTTTGTTTACTATTTCATATATGTATATATAATATAAAAAAAATACAAGGAGCTCATATGGTGTTTGATTATAATTTTTTTTTTTTATGACTGAAGAATTTTTTTTATCTTTTTATTTTTAATTATGATTGAATGAAATTTAGTTATAACATTTGTAATAAGTAATATCAAAATGGTCATAATTTACTTATGATATAGACTATTTTAAAAGTATGTTTCATAGCATTTCCTAACATTTTAACATGTTTGAAGAATAAATTTACATTGCTACTTCCATTTAAGACTTAATAGTAGCGCAAGTGGTACAGTTCTTAAAGTAAAAAATTAAAAATATTTTAAAAAAGAGAGAGTAGGAGAGGGAGAGAAGGAGAAGAAAATGTAACTACATTTAGGGGTCATTAATGAGATGAATCAGGCCTACCTAACCTGCAGCTAGTGTGTTCAAATCACATGTACTGAATCTCCTGAGCTTTAACCAGTCAATGAGTTAGACTTGTTTAAAAAACTGAAACTACATCTCTCCCTTCTTGAAATCTCCATCTATCTGATATATCTATATGAACATGGCAAGTGGGTCAACCGTGTAGTGGACTTCTTTTTCTTCTTTTTTAATAATATTTTCTATGAGGTAGTTGGGAACCACTCTCTCCTTAAGAATTCATGGTTTGATTTATTCAACTATGTTATCTTTTGAAGTTCTACTATGTGTTATTGTCTTCTTAGAAATTTAGATTGATTAGGTCTCTATAATAAACAACAGTGTGATTTGTTCTAGAAAATGTTGATTCCTTTGGTGATTAACCGCAGTGTGGGGACGTATTTTTAAGGTCGCGCCATGTGGCTGAGGTGTTGGCTAAGGTGCCACATTGGCAAGCCATGATGCTGAGGTTGTTGTGATATTGTCGAGATATGGTGCGGTAATGTCGTAATCTAAGATATTCGGATAGAGGACAAGAGTCCTAAATGATATCAAGCTACCTATTTGAATAGAGATGAGACTCTTGAAGAAGTTTATTTTAATCTGAATAGTGTGAGTTATGATAGATGTTATCCTTGTATAGGATAAAGTTCCATAAAGTAAGACTTATAGGTTGGACACTACTCATTATAAAAGTAAGGCACCATCGTGGGTCTAAGGTATGCTTTTGATTGTAAATTGAGTACTTGTTTGATATCTTTGAAAGATAAGTTGACTAATTTGATCGTCGGAGCGCCCCGGGTGGACGAGCAACCGCGGTATTTCTTGTCTTCTTGTGCACAAGTGTTGGCTTAATCTATTCTACCGCGTGCTCTCCGACTAAGTTCTTTGTTTGGTTGTGAGGTCAAAAATTAATATCCACAATTTGGCACTGTCTGTGGGAACTTAGTAGGAATAGATAGCCATCATCGTGCAAGATCAACGGGTCGGCAACGACGAGTTTAGCAAATATAGAGAATGCGTCAACATTGACTAAATGAAGACCCCTCTAGAAGAGATGAATGCAAAGAAAAGGGCGCATGAGCGCTCTCGAGGAGATTAAGACAACCTTCAAGTAGAAAAGACATTGACTTAGGTGAAGCAGATCCAAGATGGAAGTGCATGGCCTAAATTAAGCAAATCCAAGATGGAAGAGCATGGCCTAGGTAAAGCGAATCTAACATGGAAGAGCATGGCCTAGGTGGAGCAGATCCCAGATAGAAGAGTATGGCCTAGGTAAAGCAGATCCAAGATAGAAGAGCATGGCTTAGGTGAAATAGATCCCATATAAAAGAGAACAACCTAGGTGAGCAAATTCCAAATCCCAGAAAACAAGATCGCGACCTAGATGAGTAGGTCCAAAAAGACAAGAGCTCAATCTAAGTGAGCAGATCCCGGATCCCAGAAGACAAGATCTCGGCCTAGATGAGTAGGTCTGAGAAGACAAGAGCTCAACCTAAGTGAGCAGATCCCAGATACCATAAGACAAGATCTCAGCCTAGATGAGTATGTCTGAGAAGACAAGAGCTCAACCTAAGTGAGTAGATCCCAGATACCAGAAGACAAGATCTCGGCCTAAATGAGTAGGTCCGAGAAGACAAAAGCTTTACCTAAGTGAGCAGATCCCAAATCACAGAAGACAAGATCTCAGCCTAGATGATTAGGTCTGAGAAGACAAGAACTCAGCCTAAGTGAATAGATCTCAGATCCAAAAGACAAGATCTCGGCCTAGCTAAGTAGGTCCGAGAAGACAAAAGCTCAACCTAGGTGAGCAATTTTGAAAAGATCAGAACTTACCAGAGGCGAACAGAGTTGAGATAAAACAAAGCTTACTCGAGATTAGAAGATCTTGACGGTGAGGGATTGTCGAGGCCTTGGAATATGGCTTGATAAAATTTGCAAGCATGGCTCTAATGATGCTAATAACCTCAGCCGAAGTTAAGAATAAATCAAAGGGAATGACCATTGAAATGAAATCGAATGAGTGATCCTTGAGTAGGGAACAACCCTTGAGCTAGTTAACTTAGGCTTGCCAAAAAGGTAGAGTTGAAACTAAGGGATGTTCCAACGAGGAACTGTGCGTTTAACTTAGGCTTGTTGGGAAGACAGAGCTGAACTAAGTTAAAGTGATGATTCAATGAGAAACAAGACGAAACCGACAATGATCTGGCTAGTTTGTATGAAAAGTTGAGGTAGGTAGTACTTTCGGTGCACTAAGGTTAAGTCTTAAGTGTTCTGTTTAGACAAGCTAAACACGATGACTCTGGTCATAGATATCTAAGTCAGACTTAGACAAGGTTTAGATAAGATATTCCTAGTGTGAACCTAAGTTGTATTTACATTCACATTAGGGGGTAGAGAGCAGAAATGAGTTAATGAAGACTGAGTCAGTGATTTGAAAGTGATGCTTGGCGAAATTTTCAAAAACTTTGGTGAGATGGAGGTATCTAAGATAACACTTATACCAACTACAACAAAATACACTTTTGGCGACTAAAAAAAATTTAGTCACCAAAAGTTGTGGAATTGGCGACCAAAAATAATATTAGTCGGCAAAAGTCAAATATTTAGCTACTAATTTTTTTTAGTCAGGGAATATTGATTATTGGCGACTAAAAAAAAATTTAGTCGCTAAAATATCACAATTGGTGAGTACAAAAATTTTAGTAGCCGTATAGTTTAGAAGCCATATAGCTAGTTTTGGCTACTAAAATTGTTTAGTAGCCAAATGAAGAAAAAAAAAAAAAAAGAAGTTATTTTTTATATTTGGCGACCAAACGTTTGGTCGCCAAAAGTATATTTTCAGCGACAAAAAAATATTTTAGTAGCCGTATAGTTAGTTTTAGCTACTAAAATTGTTTAGTAGCCGAATAAAAAGAAAAAAAATTATTTTTTATCTTTGGCGACCAAAAGTTTGGTAGCCAAAAGTATATTTTCAGCAACAAAAGAATATTTTAGTCGCTAAAAAACTAGAATATTTGGAGGGAGATTTCAAAATTTGGAGGGATTAAAAAAGTAATTAGCGACTAAAATATTTAGTCCCGAATTGTTATTAATTATATATGTATTTTGTTTCCAACCCAAACCGTATCAAAATAGTAACTCTCTCTTTCTCTCTCTCTCTCTCTCTCTCTCTCTCTCTATTTTCAGCGTTTCTCTTCCTCTCCCTCTCTCTCTCAGCTTCTCCTCTCCCATCCCTCTCTCACCGCTATTCCTCCTCGCGTTCGCTGGCAACCGGAGCACCTCCTTCTCCTCTACCATCGCCATCGTAAAGAGGGAAGACTATAAATGCACCAAACATGACTCTGTTTTCTCTGAATGGAAGGTTCTCTCTCTCTCTCTCTCTCTCTCTCTCTCTTTTAATTTCACAAAAACAATTATCATTATGAGGGACCCCTGTTCAAATGTCCCAAAAACAATGAAAGAAATTTGGGTTTCTGAGATTTTGGATGTTCTTTTTTTTTAGAATTGAAGTCATCTAAGTTAGCATCCTATTTATCCAACTTTCAGTGTGTTGTAAGAGAGATATATGACTCATTTATGCCTCATGTGCTAGTGTTTGTGAAAATGGGTTGGTTTGTTTTCCTGTGTTGGTGAGCAAACTAATCTTTTTGATTTATGCTCACCAAGTGTATGTAAAAATGTCATAGAGAGGTTTTGAGAACTGGTTTGTTGGTTCAGTAATTAAGTTGACTGCATGCTTTATTGTTGGTTGTAGAATGAATTTATTTTTGTTTTTGTTAGGATTATCTGCTAAAATTTTGTTATTTTGTAGAATGTTGTCATTAATCCTCATAACATAATTATAGAATCTGAGCAAAATGAATTGCGGTGGGATATTCTTGTTTCCATGAGTAATGCTACTGTTAGAATTGTCATATGTCCAAGAGTTTGAATGTAACAGAGCCTAGATGAAAGCACTATATCAAATTATAGCTAGAGAGAGTCTTACATAAATGCTCTTCACTATATCAGGCAGACATTCATGTAAAAAATTCACTCTAATATTGTATTTGGAACTAGGTAAAAGGATTTTTTTTTTTTTTTAAACTCCTCTTCCTTTAAAATAACATTTCCATATGTCCACCACTAATACACACACACATACACACACACACACACACACACACACACACATATAACAGAACAAAATATAATATCACCTAGCATAGTTTAGTTAATTAATTTAGAAATTTTATTGATGCAATTTCCACTTCCAAAAAACAACAGAAAAAAAAATCTTTTGTTGATTTATTTTATTTTCCCCATTTTCACTATGTGAATGAGGAGTTGAGCCTGTAACATTACCTAATTTACACTAGTGGTGGCAAAGAACGTTTACCAGTTCTTCAATTTCATAGATGTGACTTTAATTCTTTATTTACCAAAAAGAGAAGAATGATAATAGAGAATTTTAGATGTAAAAGGTAAACAAAAAAAGAGAAGAAAACTACAAACTTCACCGTTGATGTGGATGCTGTTTATGACTATCTGGGCAGTTCCCATTAAAGGCTTCGCTAACTTAGCAAGTAGCAGAATATTTATGTCAGTAGAGTCCCAATCAAAACCCAAGAGCATGATTCGCTGTCAAAAACATAATGTGTAATGGTCATAATAGTTAAGTTATAAAGACTGTAGATCAACAAAGTAATATGAAATTCTCTGACATAAGGGATCATTTGTTGCTTTCAGAAATAGGCCAACTTGTTACCTATGGTAATATTATATTCACTTCATATCTTCAACTTGATGGCAAAATTATCACACAGTACTTCCTCTATATGATTATGAAGTTATAATGATTGCTACTGCCTACAGGATAGATATATAATTTTTGTTGATAAAATTGTGCAAGTCGGTAAACTTTTCATTTCACCTAGTAGTTCTTTACTAAGTCTATCCTATATAATTCATGTTGCAGGTCACGTAGTGCTGTTGCTCCATTAGAACGGTTAAAGATTTTGCTCCAAGTAGAACTTTTGTGTCTAGCTGATTTCGTATAGCATGGGTAGAATTTGTGTAGAACCCTTGCATTCACAGCATCGTGGATATGCATTATTCCCATTGTTGAGATGTTTTGTTGTATAAAATGTTTTGCTAATGATTTCTATTTGATGGAGTTTGTCGATGCATGCTTTTCTAGTGGTGGTATCAAGGAGAATGAATGAGGAGTTTGAAGTGCACTTCTTCTTTCTTTGTGTGTGTGTGTGTTTTGTTTCTAATTTAAAAGTTTGAAGGAATTTTCTTTTTCCTTAATTCTACTTCTGGTTGCCCAAAGCTGTAGGAAAGAAAGGAAAGGAAAAGAAACATAATGTGTAATGGTCATAATATTTATGGTAGCAGGCTTATGAAAAAAACATGATGTGTAATGGTCATAATAGTTAAGTTTTAGTAAATTTGATATTCATTTTTCCTAGTAAATTTCCATTTTTCCCCGTTCACAAGGTAATCTTCATGCCCTTTGCTAGGATTAAATTATGTGCATTGCTACCTTTTTAGTAACCACTAAAGCCTAAGTTGATAGGCAAAAAGATAATTTTGTAATTTGAATAACTTAAATTATACAACCAAACACCCTTTAATTTGATTTTAATTTGTTTTGTTGGATTGATGATTAGTGGGAATTTGCACAAGTCTCATTCACTCATAGTGGAAATAAGAGTACTTTTGCTCATCTTGATGTCCATTTGTTACTTTGGGTGTTGGTTCACATTTTTTGTTCGAAATTTACGTTCATCTTTGTGTCACTGGATTCCTTCTTAATCTTTTTCCACATTTGGATTCTTTGCTTAAAACAATTCTGTTAGATGAGAAATTAACAGGTAGATGAGAATGACGAAGAGTTACCTGATTTTTACAGATTCTATGAGAAGTCTTACAAGACGAATGACTGGATTGATTCCCGATGCGGTGACCTACATGTAAGAATTTAACAATAGAATGAGATGGAGACCCTCTTCTACCATATCCGAAGTTGCATCAAGAGCACGTGATAAGAAGATGGAGACCCTGATATGTTTTGTTATTAAGATTTTCTTTAATTTGGATTTTAATTGTTGGTTTGGATAGTATATGTATTTGTTGGATTATACTATGTTTATGGATTCTTATTTTCTTTGATATGTACGGTTAATAGTTAAGTTTTTATGTGGTTGAAAATTGAATGGTGCAGGTTGTGAAGAAATATTTTAATTGAATGATTGAGAATTGAATGAATGAGCGAATGGATGAATAATTTTGTATATGCATAGGTTACATGAGGCGCAAAAAATATTACAGAACAAATTATAAAAACTAAATAAGACCTTTTGGTGACTAAACAAATATCACAGG
Source organism: Camellia japonica (assembly GCA_030407325.1). Lineage (NCBI taxonomy): Eukaryota > Viridiplantae > Streptophyta > Magnoliopsida > Ericales > Theaceae > Camellia > Camellia japonica. The sequence continues at coordinate 59,121,528 of JAPPVO010000029.1, forward strand.
TTAGCTTTTGGCTACTAAAACTTTAGTCGCCAATTCTCAAAAAATGAAACTTTTGGCTACTAAACTGTTAGTTGCAAATTGTAAAAAAGAAACTTTTGGCTACTAAATTTTTAGTCGCCAATTCTCAAAAAGTGAAACTTTTGGCTACCAAAAAAATATTTGCCAAACATATATGCTCAATTGGCTACTATATAATTTAGTTGTTAAAAATAAAAATACATATATTTAATTATTTTTAAAAAAATATATGGCAACTAAAGTTTTAGTCGCCAATAGGCCACTTTTGGCTACCAAAAAAATTTTAGTTGCCGATTGTTTCCCCGACAAACTATTGGCGACCAAACGAGCAACCAAATATATTAGTCGGCAAAACTTATTGGCAACTAAAAACAAGGTTTTTGGCGACTAAAATTTTAATCGCCAAAAGTGAAATTTCTTGTAGTGACCCGAGATGACTTGATCCGAGATGATGATTTTATCCGAGACGTTGACCTGCTCCTTATATTGATCTCGGATAGTCTTGGCCATCTTGATAGGCCTTGGCGTCTGCTCCTTGCTGGTTAGTGCCTCTACTAGTTTCTTCTCAACTTCGATAGCTTTATTTTCAGCGACCTTAGCAATGGCCTCGGCTTTGGCAGCAGTAGCTTGGTCCTTTTGCTTCATGGGCTTCTCTTCCGAGATGTTGAGTTGCTGGAGGCATGAGCATGTTGGATTGACTATAAGGAGATGGAGTGGATTGCATAGTTATGACATCAGGGATGTCAATAAGAAGGTTTTCTACAACAAGTGGTCGGCGAGACATGTCATCATTGGTTACGACGATGGTTACTTGTTAGTATACAACAGATAAAGTGATTGGAGGTTTGTCAAGGTCGTAGGCTAGGAGCTTAGGACCTTGGTGTTTCTTGCTCGTAGTTCTGGTAGCAGGATTGTCACTATGCTGGTGTTTGCACTGCCATTGAGATAGTGGGTTGATGCATGGAGCAGCTGATGAAGTGCTTGGTTGCTAGTCTGGTTCAGCTGGTAGAGTTTGAACTTTGGGCACGAACGGAGTATTCATAGCAATGAGAGCTTCAAGAACAATGATGATGGTTTGCAGAGGCCAAAAGAGAGAGAGAGAGAGAGAGAGAGAAGAGAGAGAGAGAGAGAGTCTTGGGACACAAATAGAGATGAAATGAGAAAAGTAAAAGGTTTTGTTAGAATTAGAAAAAGGTAGCCAAAAGTTATGATTTCGAGGCCTTGGGCGATGTGTCCCGTGCTAACGTCAGGTGGCATGGGGCAGAACTAATGCGACACGATGGGGGCGTGATTGGTACACTCTAATCTGGTGATGACATGTGGAGGCAATACGGTTGAGATAGTTATGGTGTAACAGCTCACACGCGTCTTGGGTTCTTGGAATTCTCGAACTAGCGAGTCACGATCTCGGCTTATAGTGCGATCTCGGTTGAGATATTGATCTTGGATGAAAGACCATGTTGGTTCTTGATGAGTGGACAGTTGAGTCCTTATTTCTTGACGCCGACGAGTCATGACTTTGGTCGGAAGAGTATCTATAGCATGTTGTTCAACCGACATGTTAGAAGATCAGATGATATAGGTTCCATCACCTCAGGTTACCAAGGTAATAGAACCTAGGGGCAATTGTGGAGACGCATATTTAGGGTCACCATGTGGCCGAGGTGTTGGCTAGGTGCCACGTGGGTGAGCCTTGGTGCCGAGGTTGCTGTGATATTACCGAGATATGGTGCGGTAATGTTGGAATCTGAGATATTTGGATAGAAAATAAGAATCCTAGATTGTATCCAGATACCTATTTGGCTAGAGATGAGACTTATGAGGAAGTTCATCTTAATCTGAATAATGTGAATTGTGATAGATGTTACCCTTGTAAATGATAGAGTCCCATGAAGTAAGACATATAGGAAAAGTTGGACACTGGTCATTATAAAAGTAAGGCACCATCGTGGGTCTAAGGTATGCTTTTGATTGTGAAGTGAGTACTTGTTTGATATCTTTGAGAGATAAGTTGACTGACTTAATCGTCGGAGTGCCCCTGGGTGGATGAGCCACCGCCGTATTTTTTTGTCTTCTTGTGCACAGGTGCTGGCTTAATATATTGTGCCGCGTGCTCTCCAACTAAGTTCCCTGTTTCATCGTCAGGTTAAAAATAACACCCACACGCAGTGTTAGGTGTATAGTTACAAAAATACCAAGTGAGACTTCTTGTTGTTTTGTTATATGTTTTGTATTTGTGTGCATAGTTTTATTAAGAGATTAATTGTTGTTGAGTGATTGACAGATAATAAAGAGTAGGGTTAATTAGAGGGATATCTGTTCACTTTTTCGTAAATATTATTTTGTCCGTCAATTTTATAATCATAAACTCTTTTGGTATTGAAATTCGTACAAATACATCGTCTAAAGTGAAAGTGATAGAATTTATAATCGATTGGTCAAAATATATATAATTTTAAAATTGAATGAGATAAAAGTGATTATGCGTAATAGTTAAAAGATGTTTACGTAATCAATTTTAAAAATTATATAAATCTTAGGGCACTCGGTTCATAAATCCAAATCTTAATTTTGTTTGGCCAAAATTTTAGGTGTTGAAATACTTTGTCCAAAAGGACAAGTTTAAGCAAAATAACCAAAAAAACCCCTTATATATGTATATATATATCATATACATGGTCCCAATCCTCAAATGTCCATCACATAGTCCCACACTCTCTCTATTTCTTTCCAAACCTTAACCATTGCTCTCTCTCTCTCTCTCTCTTCAAACATTATCTCTCTCTATGCTCTCTCACTCATTTCCGACCTCAGCACTCGCCACCCACCGATGCCAACTACACCCTCGCCGTTCTCTGTCTCCTCACTATGGTGAGGTAGCAATATCATCATTATCATCAGCTAACCCACCACCCCAATTATGCCCTTACCGTTGTTCGCCTTCTCACCAAACCTACTGTCGATGAAGGAGGAGAGGTCATCGTTAGAGACATCTCAGTTATCTGATCGAAGGAGATCTGAGGAGAGAGATCGCTACTTCTCAGTGCGGTACTTTTGGTGGAGCTTCTCTATTTTGATGTGGTATTTCTGGTTAGCGTCAATTCCATTTTCTACTTTCTTTCTTTCCTCGTCAAAATTTGGCATAGAATGCCAGGGCAACAAAACATATGCCGTGAGTTTCGCAACACGGTAAGAAAACATAACAAACCTAACTTTTTTTTAAGAGAAAAATAATGAGATTGTAAAAATGATACAATAATATAATTGAAAATATAAATTACAACAATTAAAATAATTTCAACAATTTTAATAAATTAAGTGACACTCAAAATCTCATCAAAGAGATTTAACTTAGAGAAAAATAATAAGATTGTAAACATGATGCAACAATATAATTGCAAACATAAATTACAACTATTAAAATAATTTCAATATTTTTAATAAATTACGTGACACTCAAAATCTCACTAAAGAGATTTAACTTAGCAACCACTAAACTATGACCATGGTTAATTTGAAAGCCCCTTTGCTTAAATATTCAAGTGTTATCAACAGTAACTATAGCGATCTTAATTTAGACCTGACCCATTTATTACCTTTGAATCTGGGAAACCATATTCGTGATGGTCGTTCCTTTCTCGTCATGTCAGGGGTGACAGCACCCTTGTTGGTGTCGACACTGTCATCTTTTTCATTGTCTTGTTTTTGTTCCAAGGGTCGACACCAGTATGGGAGTGTTGACACCTTCTGGTTGTTGTGTCCCTGGGTAGCTGCTGAAATTTAGGTTCGACACCAACCTTGGTGGTGTCGACACTTGCTTTTTTTTGTTGGCCTCAAGGGTCAACCCCAGTCTGGGGAGAGTCGACCCTTGTCTATTGCAAAATCTGGGGTTTGCTTGCTGAAATTTAGGCTAGGTTTGGCATCTCCTAAAAAATTCAAAAAGTCACTATCCTATTTAAGTCACATCATTTCTCTACTACATCACTTCAAACCTAACCCATATTTCATAAAAAGTCAAAAAGTGGACTTATTTAGAACATCCCAAACAACCCCTTAGTGTCGACACCTTGGGTCCAAGGGTCGACACCTTGCCTGCTGCCAAACACAAGTGTCTCAGTTTTTCTTCTTGATGGTTGACACCACTATTGCAGGGGTCAACCCTCGTGACTCATTTTCTAGATTTTTTTCGACTTGGGCCCTACTTTTTTGTGGATTTTTGACTTGTTCTTTTCATTTAACCTTAGAATTACTATTCTATTAATACCTAGTCACTATAAATAGACCCAAAGTCTTTTTCTTTCATTAGTTGTTTCTCTTTTTCTCTCTTTCTCACCTGTAACTCTCTCTCTTTCTCTCAACATTCAATTTTTCTCACTTAAATCCTTAGATCTACTCACCTAGAGGTGTCTTCTCAGCTTGATCTTTTGAGATAAAGTGTAGATCGCGTCAAGAGTTTTCTTTTGATCCGAATGGCTCGTGATTTCGTTGACGTCAAGTTTTCCAAGTTCTTCTCTCTCACCCTTCTAAGCTTGAGGTAGGGATTCTTCACACCTCTTTATGGGTTTTAACTAGCTATTTGTTTTTATAAAACCACCTTGTTAAGGAAATGGACTTTTGAACAAATCTTGGATTTTGGGTTTGAAACTAAATATAGGGGTTTTCAAATGGTTTCATGGAATTGTGTGGTTGGTAATGAGGTGTAGAAGTGACAAAATGGTTGGTTTCGAAAGTTGGAAGTGATTTTGGAAGAGGGGTTTTGCCTTAAATGTTGATTTTGTATAAATAGTGATATTGATGTTGGAAATATGGAATTTAATTGTTGTTGAATAAGATGGTGGAGTTGGGTATGTATTACCACTCATATCTTGAAATTTGGAAAGTTTATTTTTATGAAAATTATTTTATTTGTTTAGAGATATCTGTTTTGGGCTAACGGTGAAGAATAGCTATGATTGTTGTAGAAATTACATGAGGACTAAGAGAATGAAAACTCTTTTTTTTTTTTTTTTTTGCATCAAGCATTGTCATACATTTACACATTTTTAATAATTACATTGCTTTAAGAAAATGATGAGTACTTGGTGAATCTGGGTGGGGGGTGTGGTTACTATGATAAATTGGCCTGTGTGTCCTTGGTGAAAGACCAGAAACCCGCGCAGATAGGTGTCGAGCCTTCCGTTTAATACCGGTAAAAATGACAAAAGAGTAGTGCTTGTATAGCCTGCTAGCAGACACGTACCTAGAAACTCACGAAGTTGTATTCACAAATTAGTTTTCTATAAAAAGAAGCGTGTTTCATGAATGGTAATATAAACCTCGTATGGCATGATTTGAAAGAGATATAAAATGTTTTGTCATGAGCATTGCATGTGCATGTTACCCTTATAGTTTTGTTAAATTCATATGTTGTGTTGGATTATTTCTACTAGGCTTTTGCTCACCCTATATAGGAAAAATATTTCAGGTACAGATGATATGCCTCCGCTAAGGCAATAGCTTGGGAGGACACAGAGCTAGAGCTTCATTTTTTTAATTGTGTATTGTTTCATACAATCTAAAGGCTTTTATATGTATAGGGATTTAAATCCATCTTGTTGTAACCAAGTACAAACTGGGAAAGTTGTAAGCCTTTAGGGCATTCTCTTATTTGTTTATCTTTCGTATTTTACCATGTAACACATGCTATAGATTCAAGGTTAGACTTATGAATGTATATTTGCATGTGTTGTTGTTTTTGTATAAGAAATTGGAATGAATGGAAGTAAATTATTTCACTTTGTGTCGTCTTTTAAATAAATATTGTGGATGGGTTGTTGTATTTATTTCGGGGCATTACAACTTGGTATTAGAGCGTATCGGGATTGAATACTTTGGGTACGTGGGAAGTGATTTTTACCACAACGGGTTTATCTCGCATGATAGAGATATTTGTGTGTATAGTATGCTTATGTAATAACATGCTTATGTGACTATATTGGTATGAAATTTAATTTCTAAGATATTGATTGGGTCTACGGGTTTCTAGAAGTCTTGTTTGAAGAGAACTTGATCATTGCTATTTCTAACTAGAACTCTGGTAACGCCGTAGGATGATCCTTAGCTAGAAAGAAAGTTTGTATGTGTTTATGTGCTTATGTGCTTATGGGGAATGAATTAAATGTTGTCTATTGCATTAGGATACGAGTGAGTTAGCTTCGACACATTTGTAAATGTGCTAATGTCTAGTGTTACTTTTATTAGGATGTCAGTACGAGGACGTGGTGGTGGTAGGCGTGGCAGGCCTAGATGGCATGAGGTGCCGTTACCGGATGAAGTTCTGGCGCCGGAAGGAGGAGTCGGTCAGGCCAATGTGGCCGGACCAGCTGGCCAGCAGGCCATGAGCGCTTTGGCTTGTGAAATAGCCAGGGCTTTTAGGGAATCTATGGACATTCTTAGAGTTGAGAATCAAGTCCAAGCCTAGGTTGCTGAGGCATGGCCATTTTTCTTGAATAGGGAGTTCTTCCAATCTAACCCAGATGAGCTTGTGGGGGATCCGAAGGAGCCATTAAAAGCGGATGAATGATTTGAGCAGATGGTGAAGACGTTCGAGATGCTGGGTATCGAGGATGATGGTTTGAAGGTGACCATGGCATCCTTCCAGTTGAAGGGAAATGTGGGTCAATGGTGGAAGTATGCACGTGGGCTCATTAGAGTGACTTGGGAGGCTTTCGTCAACGCTTTTCAGGACAAGTTTTTACCTCTCACTGCCACGGAGAAGTTGAGGGATCAGTTTCTATAGCTTAAGTAGCTTAACACACAGGTAGCCGAGTTTGAGGCTACCTTTACCAGCTTGTCGAGGTTTGCACCGGAACTCGTAGCGATTGAGGAATGCCGTTGTATCGAGTTTGAGAAAACATTGAGGACCGAGCTCTTGTTCAAAGTAGCCAGGTCAATGATTAGGGACTATGGGCGCCTTATGGAGGTGGCGATGCATCTAGAGATCGTGGTTCAGGTAGAAGAGGAACCTATGAGGGGCTCCAGGAGGAGCTAAGAGGTTCAGGGGGAGACAATGTTTAGTAAGAGGCAAAGGGGTTCCACCCCACAGCAGTCCCAAGGAGCTCAGTCTAGGTCTACTTTTCCTATAACCGAGTTTTGGGTCAGGGATAGGTGGACAGGACGGGATTACCTGTTTCAAGTATGGCCAGTTGGTCACAAGTCTATAGTTTGCCCGAAGAAGAGAGAAGGGCAACAGTCTGCACCATCATCGGCTCATTCTTAGAGCCAGAGTTAGAGGAGTGGGCAGCCGCTTACTTGTTATCAGTATAGGCAGGCAGGGCACGTGAGAAGGTTTTGCCCTCAGTCGGATGACACATTTGGAGCGTCTGGCCAGAGGCAGACACATAGCCATCAGTCAGCACAGTCAACTCAAGCCTCAAGGGCCAATCAAGGAGCCTCTTTGGCTCAATTAGGGAACCAGACTTATGCTCCGAGGGGTGAGCAAGTGGAGTAGAGACCTACAGGGCGTGTGTATGCTGTTACCACGCTAGACTTAGTGCTAGCACCTTTGGTAGTGAGAGGTACTTTCCTGTTATGCAATTTTATTGCCAATGTGTTGATTGATATGGGTGCGTCACATTATTTTATCTCATCTGCATTTGCATCCACATTGGGGTTAGAGTTGGCTCGGTTAGCATCTCCAATCAGTGTAGTGTCACCTATTGGTGGTGAGATTGTCTTGGGGCAGGGGTGTCGGGGTTGTGACATAGAGGTTGCCGATCGCCGACTTCCTTTTGCAATTGTGTTGATTAAAATGTCTAGTTTTGATGTTATTTTGGGTATGGACTAGTTGTCGTCATATCGAGCTGTTATAGATTGTTACCGTCAAAGGGTTACTGTATGTGCCTTGAGTGGTGATTGCTTTTATTTCATGGGGGACAGAGCTGATAGAGTTTCATTGCCGGTGTATAATCCACGTAGGCGGAGTGAGCTTAGTTGTCTTCTTACCAACTTCTTGGTAGCGAGTGTGATGATGTCCAGGCTGATTTCCTGAGAGTAGTTCGTGAATACCTGGACGTTTTTCCTGAGTATCTCAATAGTTTACCACCTCACCGTGAGATTGAGTTCTCAATTGATTTAGTGCCTGCCACGACAACAATTTTCATGGCAGCTTATAGATTTGCACCTGCCGAGTTGAGTGAGTTGAAGATTCAACTCCAAGAATTGTTAGATAAGGGTTTTATCCGTCCTAGTACATCGCCTTGGGGAGCACCAACTCTTTTTCCAAAAAAGGATGGTGCCTTATGACTTTGTGTTGATTGCTAGAAGTTGAACCGGGTAACTGTCAAGAACAAGTACCTAATGTCTCATATAGATGATCTGTTTGATCAGTTGAAGGGTTACTACTTTTCTAAGATAAACCTGAGATTGGGTTATCACCAGTTGAGGGTCAGGTAGGAGGATATCCAGAAGACGGTAATTCGTACGCGGTATGGCCATTATAAGTTTCTAGTGATGCTTTTTGGGTTAACCAATGCACCCACCGTGTTTATGGATCTGAAGAATCGAATCTTTCTCGAGTTCTTAGACCGTTTCGTGGTTGTCTTTGTTGATGATATTTTGATTTACTCATCCTCTGAGGAGGAACACGAGGAACATTTGCGAGTTGTAATTGAATTGCTTAGAGCCCACAAACTGTATGCTAAGTTTGGAAAATGCGAATTCTGGCTAAAAGAGGTTAAGTTTCTAGGCCATGTGGTGTCCGGGGAAGGAGTAACTGTAGACTCTTCCAAGGTAGAAGCAGTGCGAGACTGGAAGCAACCTAAGAATGCCTTTGAGATTCGTAGTTTCTTAGGGTTGGCCGGGTATTACCGTCGGTTTGTGAAGGATTTTTCTAAACTAGCCTCACCTTTGACTAGATTGACGAGGAAGGGAATCAAGTTTGTGTGGAGTGAGACTTGTGAAAAGTCGTTTCAAGAGCTTAAGGTTAGACTTACCACCGCTTCAGTGTTGATTATTCTGGAGAGGGGCTTGGGTTATTCAGTGTATTGTGATGCATCACGAGAAGGTTTGGGCTGTGTCTTGATGCAAGAGGGGAAGGTAGTAGCTTATGGCTAATGACAGTTGAAAACCCACGAGAGAAATTATCCTACCCATGACCTAGAGCTAGCAGTTGTAATCTTTGCCTTGAAAATTTGGAGACATTACTTATACGGTGAGAAATTTGAAGTATTTTCCGATCATAGGAGTTTGAAATATCTGTTTTCGCAAAAGGATTTGAATTTAAGGCAAAGAAGGTGGATGGAATTTATGGAGGACTACGACTTTGAGTTGCACTATCATCCTAGGAAGGCCAATGTAGTAGCCGACGCCTTAGGTAGGAAGTCCTTTAGCAGTGTAGCTAGTATTGCCATTCGGGAATGGGAGATGTTGGGTGCTATTGGCAAGTTTGACTTGCATCTTGGCAAGTCAGTTGAGTCAGTTGCTTCGTTTACAGTAGTTGCATAACCTACTCTTGTGAACCGAGTCTTAGAAGTACAAAAGGGTGATCTTGAGGTAGAAACCCTCCAAAAAAAAATCTCTAAGGGAAAGGTAGAGAAGGGCTTGAACGTGTATTCTGACTTGAGTGTTAGATACCTTGACCGCCTTTTCGTGCTGGAGTCTTGTCAAGACGAAGTACTCTGAGAGTTTTACCATTCACGCCTTGCGATGCACCCGGGAGGCACAAAGATGTACCGAGATCTTAGCCGCCAATTTTGGTGAAGATGTATGCAGAATGACGTAGCCGTGTTTGTATCAAAATGCCTTACTTGTTAGCAAATGAAGGCCAAGCATCAGAGATCAGCGGGTTTGTTATAACCCTTACCTATAGCCGAGTGGAAGTGGGAGCATGTCACGATGGATTTTGTTGTGGGTCTTCTGAGGACTCAACGAGGTAATGATGCCATTTGGGTAGTAGTTGATCGGTTAACTAAGTCAGTGCACTTTGTACCTATGCGCACAAATGACTCGGTAGATTATCTTGCCGACCTTTACATTAGGAACATAATTCGACTTCACGGGATTTCAGTGACTATTATTTCAGATAGAGACCCACGTTTCACGGTTCGGTTGTAGCAGAGCCTACAGAATGCCTTAGGCACTAAGTTGACTTTTAGCACCGCCTATCATCCTCAGACTGACAGACAGTTAGAGCGTACCATTCAGATCCTAGAGGATAGGCTTCGAGGTTGTGTCCTTGACTTCAAGGGGTCGTGGGAGAGACACTTACCTTTGGTGGAGTTTGCCTACAACAATAGCTTCCAGTCGAGTATTGGTATGACATCATTTGAGGCCTTGTATGGCCGACCGTGTAGATCTTCTGTATGTTGGGCCGAGGTGGGTGATGCACCTATGATAGGTCCTGAGCTCGTCCAAGAAACGACGGAGAAGGTTGCGTTTATTCGTAAGAGGTTAGTTACGGCTCAGAGTCGTTAGAAGACCTTTGCCGACAGTAGGAGGAGACCGTTATCCTTTGAAGAGCTATGTCGATCGTAGGAGAAGTCTGTTATCCTTTGAGGTAGGAGATCATGTCTTTTTGAAGATATTGCCTAAGCGGGGTTTGATGAGATTTGGAAAGAGTGGGAGGTTGTCTCCTAGATTTATCGGACCTTTTGAGATCCTGGAGCGGATTGGGGAGGTAACTTATCATTTGACTTTACCGCCAGCTTTCTAGGGTTAACAATGTGTTCCATATCTGTATGCTTCAAAAGTACGAACCGGATCCATCAGATATGTTGGATTGGATTGGGTTAGAAGTAGATAAGAACACCTCGAATGAAGAGAGATTGGTTAGAATTTTGGATACTTGAGACCAAGTCTTGCGTGGCAAGACAATTCCTTTAGTAAAGGTGTTGTGGAGACATCGTGGGGTTGAGGAAGCCACTTGGGAGTGTGAATTGGAAGTCTGAGAGAAGTATCCTGACCTATTTGTTAATATTTGAACTTGTATTGAACATTTGTACTCTAAACGTAATATCAACATTGTGCATGTTTGGAAATGTGAATTGTATATTCATTTTCTAGAATTTGGTTATCCCTATCATGGGAGTGATTGACCGGTGGATGGGTCAAGGTGTTTATTTGATTTACTATTATGTTTGTAATTAGTTTAAACTTGGTTTGAATGTTGATTTAAAATTTCGGGAATGAAATTCCTTAAGGGGGGAGGTTATAGCGATTTTGATTTGGACCCAACCCATTTATTACCTTTGAATCTAGGAAACCATATTCGTGATGGTCGTTCCTTTCTCTTCATGTTGGTTTTGGCTTTAGGTGTCGACACCACCCTTGTTGGTGTCGACATTGTCATCTTTTTCCTTGTCATGTTTTTGTTCCAAGGGTCGACATCAGTCTGGGAGGTGTTGACACCTTCTTGCTGCTGTGTCCCTGGGTAGCTACTGAAATTTAGGGTCGACACCAACCTTGGTGGTGTTCACACTTGCTTCTTTTTGTTGGCCTCTAGGGTCGACACCAGTCTGGGGAGGGTCAACCCTGTTTATTGCAAAATCTAGGGTTTGCTTGCTGAAATTTAGTGTCGACACCTAGGGTCCAAGGGTCGTCACCTTGCCTGTTGTGAAACACAAGTGTCTCAGCTTTTCTTCTTGAGCGTCGACACCACTGTTGCGGCGGTTGACCCTAGTGACTCATTTTCCATATTTTATTCGGCTTGGGCCCTACTTTTTAGGGTTTTTTGACTTGTTCTTTTCATTTAACCCTGGAGCTACTATTCTATTAATACCTAGTCACTATAAATAGACCCAAAGTCTCTTTCTTTCAGTAGTTGTTTCTCTTTCTCTCTCTCTCACCTGTAACACTCTCTCTTTCTCTCAACATTCACTTTTTCTCACTTAAATCCTTAGATCTACTCACCTAGAGGTGTCTTCTCACCTAGATCCTTTGAGATAAAGTGTAGATCGCGTCAAGTGTTTTCCTTTGATCCGAGTGGCTCGTGATTTTGTTGACGTCGAGTTTTCCAAGTTCTTCTCTTTCACCCTTCTAAGCTTGAGATAGAGATTCTTCACACCTCTTTTATGGGTTTTAACTTAGCTATTTGTTTTTATAAAACCACCTTGTGAAGGAAATGGACTTTTGAACAAATCTTGGATTTTGGGTTCGAAACTAAAAAGTGGTGTTTTCAAATGGTTTAACGAAAATGATTGTGTGGTTGGGAAAGAGGTGTAGAAGTGACAAAATGGTTGGTTTTGAAAGTTAGAAGTGATTTTGGAAAAGGGGTTTTGCCCTAAATGTTGATTTTGTATAAATAGTGATATTGATGTTGGAAATATGGAATTTAATTGTTATTAAATAAGGTGGTGGAGTTGAGTATGTATTACCACTCATATCTCGAAATTTGGAAATTTTATTTTTATGAAAATTATTTTATCTATTTAGAGATATCTGTTTTGGGGCATCAGTGGAGGATAACTATGATTGTTGTAAAAATTGCATGAGGACTACAAGAATGAAAACTCTTTTTTTTATCCATTGCATCAAGCATTGTCATACATTTACACATTTGTAATAATTACATTGCTTTTAGAAAATGGTGAACACTTGGTGAATCTAGGTAAGGGGTGTGGTTACTATGATAAGTTGGCCTGTGCGTCCTTGGTGAAAGACCAGAAACTCGCGCGGATATGTGTTGAGCCTTCTGGTTAATACAGGTAAAAATGACAAAAGAGTAGTGCTTATATAGCCTACTAGCAGACACGTACCTAGAGATTCACATAGTTGTATTCACAAACCGGTTTTCTATAAAAAGAAAAGTGTTTCATGAATGGTAATATAAATCTGGTATGGTATGATTTGAAAGAGATATAAAATGTTTTGTCATGAACATTGCATGTGCATGTTACCCTTATAGTTTTGTTAAGATTCATATGTTGTACTGGATTATTTCTACTAGGCTTTGGCTCACCCTATGTGGGAAAAACATTTCAGGTACAGATGATATGCCTCCGCCAAGGCAATAGCTTGGGAGGACACGGAGCTAGAGCTTCATTTTGTTTAATTGTGTATTTGTTTTATACAGGCTAAGAGCTTTTATATGTATTGGGATTTAAATCTATTTTGTTGTAACCAAATACTAACTTGGAAAGTTGTAAGCTTTTAGGGCATTCTCTTATTTGTTTATCTTTCGTTTTGCCTCCTTACCATGTAACACATGTATAGATTTAGGGTTAGACTTATGAATGTATATTTCCATGTGTTGCTCTTTTGTATAAGAAATTGGAATGAATGGAAGTAAATTATTTCACCTTGTGTCGTCTTTTAAATAAATATTGTGGATGGGTTGCTGTATTTATTTCGGGGCGTTACAGTAACTACTAGAGGTGCCTACATCTAGAATACACACCCAAGCAGTGGCATCCGTGGTCTTCTCCAAGGAAACGATCTGCCAGGGGTATGTAACCTCCTTGTGTGCCACCTGCACATTCACCATTATTCCAAAACTGAATACCAATGACATAAGAATTCTAGAAAACTATGGCTCACCCTGAACAACTGGTATTAACTGTCAAACGTTAAATTTCTTACACTCCGTTGATCATTTTAGTTAATTTTCATAATAATCACAAATAATTATAAAATTAAATTACCATTGATATTATACCATTTTATTACAATTTTCAACATAAAATATTAACACAAGCGTTCTACAATGATCAACCAATGTATAAATAATTGTAAATAGTTAAATCAAGCCACGGTGTGAAATAATAAATTTTAAATACTAAAATAAATCACAACAACACACATGCATGAACTATTAATTTATAAGATCCAATTAAATAGGCTAACACGACACTTATTTTTAGTTATAATAAATAATTGAAGTGGTAATCCTGGTTTTTTAATATTCTGCCTAGAATTTTCAAAACATAATTTTCATAGTTAAAATTACAAATAAATTATTTAGACAATTCTAAAACTCATGTAATTATCAGGAATGTTCAACAAGTATGTTATGGACATTTTTCAGAAGAATTTTCCAAAAATAAGTTATAAATAATTCTACAAAATTACAAGAAGTTACATGACACAAATTTGTCACATTTTCTTAAAGTAATTCGACACTAAGATTTATAAATCAAATCCATAATCTAAAAATTAATGATGAAACTAGACTTCTCAAATTTTATTTTTAACTTAGAAAATATCAGATTTGGTCTAATTTAAGATTTTTAGTGATTTTTCAAACATTAAGCAGAATTTATCTAAAACTCCAGACTTAATTAAAATTTCATATATATTCGTACAAAGCTAGAATAATTGATACAAAAATTTATGGATGAACTAGACATCATTATTAACAACTTTGTAGAAGAAAGAATCTCGAAATTTTGAGCATAAAATTGTCTAAAAATTTGTACAAAATTCTGATAGATTTAAGAATCATATGATTAAACCAAATAAAATCTTCAATCATCTATTTAACATCACAAATTACACATGCAAGTCTAAAACCAAGATTATATCAAAATTTTAAGGCTATTAATATATAAATAATTTTCAAACATCTAATATAAATATCACAAATTAACATGCAACTACAAACAAAATTCTATCTATCTATCTATCTATCTATATATATATATATATTTAGGCTTGCATATGAATATCTGAAATTTGAACAAATAAAAAAAAAAAAAAGGGTTGAGAGTGTTTTCTTACTTAGTAATGAGGTGGTAAAATGGCAGGAAGATACTAATTTCTTTTTCTTCTTCTTTCTAACTCTAACTTTGCTATCAATAAATTCATTTTTTTTTCTTCTTCTTTTCTTTCTCTAAAGCTCCGATCAGCCAAGGGAGCTCACCCTGCATACATAGGCTTACAAACATACCCAACTATTTTCTTCTCTCATCATTAAGCATAGAGCATAATCCTCCACAATCTAAGACATACCATCATGACCTATCTCATAGGGTAGCATACAAGGTTAAAGTGGTGGGGTGATCTACCCCCACCGACCACCTAATTGCCTTTTATTATTATTATTATTATTAACTGAATGATAAATATGTATAAATGTGTATGTGTGTTGGTTTCTTCAAAAGAAATTAGATGAAGTTTTCAACTAAGGTATTTAGTAGGGTAAACATTGAATTGAAACTTCTAAAAAAAATAGATACAAATGAAAATCATTGAGTATCCACAAAATTATTATTCTTAGCAATATTTTTGTAAGATACAAAATTGAAATAGTTTTTAACTAATTTATACAATAATAAATTTATTAAATAGTCTTTAGATAAAGTAATTTATTATTCATATCTTATAGTGTATTTATAAGAATAACTAATATGAGTTCTCACAATCATTTATGGAGATGATTTGTATATTTGAGGCTATTAGTTATTTGGAATTGTAAATTTGGGATTGATTTGATTCATTAACAGCTCTAGATTTTGGGGTGTTACAGAATGGTATTAGAGCATAGGGATTAGGTCTTACATGGGATATGTTGGGTGGATGATATTTGAGAAGAAAAAAAATGATGGATATTTGAGGTGGAAAAAAAAAATAATCATTGTTTATATCAGAGTATGCAATGGAAGCATGTTATTTGAGAAGTTGATCGTCATTAAATTTTGGAATATTAGGTGTTAATGAATTTCGAGGACCAAATTTGTTTAAGGGGGATAGATTGTGAAATCTTGTATTTTTAAGGTATTAAATGTTTTAAGATGTGGTATTGGTGTTTTATTTTATTTATTATGATAGTTTGGTTGTGAAATTTTTAAATGACAACCTAAGAGCATCTCCAATGGCAAATGCTATAATAGCATTGCCATTGCTATAATTTGGCAATGAATAGTAGAAAATAGTAGAATTATAGTAATGGTACTCTAATGTTCAAATGCCATTTTGGTATAACCAAACACAAAAACTGGTGTGTTTGGGGTCCGATGCCATTTTGGCAGAACCAAACACAAAAATTGGTGTGTTCGAGTCCCAAACACACCAGTTTTTGTGTTTGATTATGCAAAAATTTGGTTTTGCAAATATTTATCTGTTTTGCTGGGAGGGAGGGAGTGAGGAAAACAATTGGTTTTCACTGAGTTTGTAACACTTGTATGCTTTAATCTAGTGGAGGGTGTATTTAATTCCTTTGTTTTCTTTTTGGAAGTCTTTGGAGTTGTTGTATCTTGGTTTTGGAGGAGTATAATTCGATTTAGACTTGTTGGGTTTGTTTGTTCACGCTGTTCTTGTTGAAAAGTTCTTTGGGAACTTAGAAATTCTGTTCTGGGGTCGACACCAGCCTTCCTAAGGGTTGACCTTACCCATTGCTGTGTTCTGGAAGTGTTGCTCGAATTTAGGGTCGACACCAGCCTTGGTAGTGTCGAAACCTGTCTTTTGTTGTTGTCCGCAAGGGTCGACACTAGCCTGGGAAGGGTCAACCATTATATACTGCAGAATCTGGGTTTAGTTGCTGAAATTTAGTGTCAGCCCTTCTGGTCCAAGGGTCGACACATTGCCTGCTGATAGCATTGTCATTTCTTCCTGAAGGGTTGGCACCACCACACCAAGGGTCGACCCCTGCGTGTTTATTTCTAGAATTTTGGGTACGAATGGGCCCTACTTTTGTGTGTGGGTGGGGGGGTGTAGACATCCCATTTTTGACCGCCCGCAAGACTTAGGTGCTTGGTTCAATACACTCGATGATGAAAGTTGAATTGTGAATTTGAAGCGATTCAGATTCAATCAAGCTCCCGAAATAACCTCAAATCTTAAACATTTACCTTGTTTGAACCCGTGAGTTTCATTTTTAGATCTTTTCCCATCTTGAGCTGAGTTTAAACCAAAAAAACAGGGGAGGCCATCAAGGCCCAGCCGTGCATCAATGATGGTCGGCTGTGCCTATGAATGGTCGGCTGGTCTTTGATGGCGATAAACACTGTTCTGGGCGGGAGGTCGCTAGCTGTCCTTTTTTGAAGATATTTATCACCTTTTGAGCTTGAATTCTATAAAAACGAAGCTCTGGGATTGTTTTGAGGGTTGAACAAAAATCTAGAAACCATATATACACCTTGAGAGCTCTTGCCTCATCCTTCTTCCATTGCAAGTCATCTTTGTGCTTCCCATTTCCACTATTTTCCTTTGATATTTACACTGATTTTCGGAGTTTTAGAAAGGCTAAAAAACATGTTTTGAAGCTTCAAAAGTGGAGGGGTTAGCCACCATCCTTGCTTACTAGCCTTAATTCTCTTCTTTATTATTTAGCTTTTCAAGCTCTTTTCATGCGTGTTCTACCTCTATTTTCCATGTATTAAGGGTTGTTTTGAGGTTGTCCAAGCCTTTTCAATTGGTTCATGCCTTGTTTAGTACATTTGTAATCTCATAAGTTAACATATGTAACTTGTTGCTTGTTATATAGCTTTCTTTTACTCATTTCCATGTTTGAGAGTCTAAGTTTAATAATCAATCCATCATTCATCTCTTTCATACTTGAGAATGATTTCAACCAATTAAGGTTGTTCGAATCATGTTAGAAAGGTTCCCACTTAATGGCTTAATTTTTTCAAAGATTCATTGCCAACGGTGTGGTCTTTCTCTCATGCTTTAGAAGAACCTCTTGTTTGAAATCACTTATCGTTTAGAGGACTTTAACATCACCATGGACAAATGGACTAAAGAATGGCAAGGCCTAATAAAAATTGGTTTAAAACTTGGATTAACACACATAAAGAAAATGGCCTAAATTGCTTCAACCTGGCCGGACGTTATGCCAAGTTACTTGTGTCAAGAGTCGTCACATGTTAATTCATAGCATTTTGATGATTCTTGAAGCGTTGCAACCTTACTTTTTGAGTTCATACTATGACAAGATGGAGGGGTGGTCCTACTCTTTACATTTTTATCAACTTTTGTCCAAAATTGAATCCGAGATCATCAAGCAATCATATTGCTCATTGATGGCTTTGGAATCAATTCCAACCTACTCTCGAGGATTTCTCATGATAGAGAAGGAAGGAAGGACAAACAGAGTTTGGGAATGCTCTATTTGCATTTATTTCACCTCAGAACAGAAAAACAGAGCTTTGCACCAAATTGATAAACGGTTGGTCATCTGTAGACCCGGCCGGCTGTCAGTGATACACGGTCGGCCCTTGGTGTGTGGCCAGCAATGTAATTTTGTGGAAACAGAGGCAATGGCTAAAGGTGAAACTGAGACGGCCTGGGCAGACAGAGTAGCTTTCAAGCGATGTGCATGCAACCTTCATCCATCTTCCATTATGCTCTTATCAAATGCGATTAATTGTTTCATTAGTATTGTTGTCATACTTGTGAATAAATTGTGGCGTAATATTTAAGTAGTCTAATTAGTTGTACCTAATTAGTTTGTGGTGTAATATTTAATTAGCTTAACCTAGTTTTCTTTATTAATTAGCTTAGATAGTTAGTTAATTATTCATTCAAGTGTTGTAATAATTAGTTAATTTGTTTGGCTATTTATTCAAGTTTTGTAATAATTAGCTTAATTAGCTTAGCTTGGTTAGCTAGTTTATTCATTTGGACTCTTCTCCGTGAGAGCGTGTTGTAATAATGTGTATGTCTTCCAACCTCACGTCTTTCTCCTTTTTACTTAACTGCTTTTGATGGTTAGATTAGGGACATGTTTCAATTAGCATACGTTATGCTTGCATCCATTCATTTTGTATTGCATGCACCGAGGCTCGGCACATCATTCAAACTGTATTGTCATTTCAATACTTCGTTGAATACGTGTTTAATCGCATGCTATTTAAATCGATTCATATGCCACATTAGTAGCCAAGCCTATTAATTGCATATTGCATGTGTTGCATTAGACATGTTGCATAGTTAGGAATCATGCATTTTTCTAACTCATGTCTTTTGGATTGGAGTACTAGGTGAGTTTTAGTGCTTTAGCATACTTGCATGAGTGTGAATGATTGCCATGAGTAGCATGCTTGCCATGAGGCTAAATGCTTAATCGATAAACTGCTTGAGTGCCTGTGGGTGAAGGCTTGTTGTTTGAATTGGAACGATTCAACGAATGTATGTTTAAGCCCACTATGTTTAGTGGCAAATTCACAGCTTTAAGCCTACTTTGTTGAGTGGCAAATTTGCAAACTTAAAGCCCACTTGAAGTGGCAAATTCAAACCCTTTTCACAAACAAACATGAAATTGAATTGTTCCAATTTAGGAAAACTAGTTTGTACTTGCTTGTGTGTATCACATAGTAATGCTAGCCTAAAAAAATGGGAATAAGAGTATATTATGTTGATAAAAATCGTATCATGATTAGTAGAGGCCGATCTTTGATCGGGCGAGTGAGGGTGCTCAATCCATGATCTTCCCCTCTCATACCTAAGTTCCCAAGCTGAGGCAACTTTGTTGATGACGGATACGTGGCCTTTGGCACGAGTCATGAGTTTCCTAAATTTTTCCAAAATAAAATATTTAGGTGGCGACTCTGTATATGATAAAATAGTCCAATTTTGGCATTTTTTGATTCAAAATTGATTTTCCAAAATGAATTGCCAGATTTGGACTCTTTGGTGTTTATCAATTTTATATTGCACTTGTGAGATTAGATTCAGAACCGCGGGAGTCCGAACTATAGGGCTTCTTTTCAAACTTCCGAAAGATGGCGTGAAAAAGCCGAGCCACAAGGGGGGGTTGGACTTATTCTTTTTAATAACCTTAGGGCTACTTTTCTACTACTATAAATAGACCCAAAACACTTCTCTCTCATGATTTTCTTCTCCTTTTTCCTCTCAAACCGCGAGCCCTTTTTCTTCTCTCTCTAAACTCAACTTTTTCCCACTTAGATCCTTAGATCTACTCACCTAGAAGTATCTTCTCACTTGGGTCCTTTGGGAAAGGTTGTAGAGCGCGTCAAGGGCTTTCTTTTGATCCGAGGACTTCGAGATTTCATCAACTTTGGGCTCCTCCAAGTTTTCTTTCACTTCTTTGAGGTAGGGATACTTTTACCCTAACATTTCCTTGTTTTAAAGAGATTTCATGGTGTGGTTGTGACTTATGAAGCTAATTTGAGGATATTGTTGGATTAATCCCATGTTTTACATAAATAAACCATTTTACTTGACTTTTGCTTGAAATTTCTTTACTCTCTCTTTTCAAAACATGTACATAAATGTTGTTAAAACTCATATTTATGATGAAGGAGGAAAACCCCCAAATTTGGTAAAACCCTAGATTCTCACTTTGAGTAGAAAACACCACTTTAAGGGAATTTCCTTTGATTCATGAAATATTGTAAATAATAAAGAGATGAAAGATGTGGATGTTGATATGGTAAAGGAATTGTTGCTTGGATGTTATTTTTCTTTAAATGTTGTGCTGTATTCCATTCTTTGGTAATATTTGATGCTCGTTGATGGAATAAAATGTGAATGAATTGTTAATTGGCATGAGTCCGGGTAAGAGTTGATTTTGGAAGTGTGGTGTGGTATTGGTACCCGCGCGAGGAGTTTAAAAGCTGCCTAAATGCCTTGTCTAGGCTTATTGGTGGACGAATATGGAAAAAATGTTTTTAGATGTCCACAAAGTCCTGTCGTATTGTAGCTGGCAAAAGTGGAAAAACGGATGGTTTTCTTTGGGTGCCCACTCCCTACTGTATAATAGCCGGCAAATGTGGGGGTAGTTTTAAAACAAAAGCAAAGGGTGTTTTGAATTGGACTCTTATAGATGGACTCATGGCTTGCTTTCTATGGTTGTGATTGTTTAATCATTGTGATTGATGATATGAAGTGTAATTGTCACTGTTTGGTTATCATGTATCTATATGATTGCTAAAGATTACATGTGAAGACGAATTCCCTTGTAATGTTTTTGTCGCAAGGATACCATAATCTTATTCAAGTGAGATCTCATAATCTTATTCAAGTTATTAATACTTGGTTAAATGTATTCTTACTGAGCATATAGCTCAACCCTATTTTATTTTTCAGGAAATGATGAAGTACTACCTCACTGATGGATTGGAACAAGCAATAGCTCCTTTTGGGAAAAGTTGATTCATGGGTGTTTTGTTATTTTAAATTGGCATTTTTGTAACATGACTATCATTTTTTGTTGTTGTTATTGTATGCCCTAGAGGCTTATATTTTGTAAGGCCATCTAGTTCATTGAACTGGAATGCGAATCCTGGATATTGTGGGAATGTACATTATGAATTGTAACCTCTTAACTCTTACTTCAATGAGAAAGATGACTTTTTGGGTATATTATTGTGTTTGTCTTGGCATGTTCTTGGGAGAAATTCAGGGCGTTACAGAGTTGACACATATGGCAATTGTCAAAGCTTGTGTCAAATTTGTCACAAGCTTTGGCATTTGCCAAATTTGGTAGCTGCCATATTCACCATTGGAGCACCACTTTTCAACAGTTACAGTTACATAATAGCAATGGCAACTCTAATGGAAAATGTTATAATAGCATTGCCAAATCTATAATTTGACAATGAATAGTAGCAAGTTGCTAAATTATAGCAATGGTCGCATGTCATTTTGACAAATCTTAACCAACTTTTCCTCCAATTTTGTAGATGTTGTTCGGATTTAGGTTTTTTAGTGATTTGTATTGTTTATTTATTTTTATTTTTTTGTCTTTTATGACCTTTTTTTTAAAAAAAAAAATTTATAAAAAAATGAACTATTTACATTCTACCCAACTCGACAATATAAAAAATATAAAAAATTGAAAAACAATTTAAATATAATTCACCCCACCAAAAAATATACTACTACAAAATTTAAAAATAAATAAATTATTAACTACATTAAAAAATAAAAAAACAAACAATCACCAATTACTTGCCCACTAGTCCTGAGGAGGTACCTATAATCATGTTCCACCATCTACCTATCCACCATTCTTTAATACACACCAATCTTAACCACCATTCTTCACCCACCAACAACCACCCATTATTCATCCACCATTCACCCACAAACAACTACCTACCAACAACAATCCATTATTCACCCAACATTCATTCACCAACAATCATCTATTATTCACTCACCATTCACTCACCAACAATTATTCATTATTAATCTACCATTCATTCACCAACAATCACCCATTATTCACCCACCCACAATTTTCTCTATAAATTACAACACAAGGTTTTCTACAATTTTCATATTCATCCACATACAATTTTCATATCTTCTAAACTCTCTCTTTCTCTGAACTATTCTAACAAACAATTTCACTAAAGCCGTTTTTAATAAAAATTTTGATAAATCTACATCATCTGATGATGATACAATGATGATGCAACTATTAGTAGCGCAGCAACAAAGAATACAAGTGCTAACCTTAAACCAACAAACTAGACATGTTGGTTCCACAAGTGGTCGTCGATACATTAATTGTGAGAGGGTCAAAGCCGATGAACAAATTTATAGAGATTACTTTGCAGATAATCCTGTCTGCCCAGAAGAATACTTGCAAAGGCATTTTCGAATGAGGCGGTTATTATTTCTTAATGTCTTACATAATATTCAACAAGTCAATGAGTACTTCATCCAAACCCCTGATGCCACCTATGCTCCTAGATTATCCAATGTACAGAGGATGACTGATGCACTTCGGATCCTTCCATACAACGTACCTGCTGATGCTGTGGATGAGTACATCAAAATCGGTTAAATGACTGCAATTGACTCATTGATTTTTTTACCAAAACAATTGTTGCTATTTATGAATGTGTATACTTAAGAGCCCCAAATGAGGCTGATGTCGCCAGATTATTGCAAGAGGAAGAGCAATGTGGATTTCCTAGAATGTTAGAGATTTGGATTGTGTGCATTGGTGTTGGGATAAATGTCTAGCTGCCTAAGTTGGTGCTTACACTAGACATGTGCACAAACCAACAGTTGTACTCGAGGCAGTCACCTCCAATAACTTATGGATTTGGCATGCTTTCTTTAGCATGTTTGGCTCTTTTAGGGATATTACTGTTCGTAGCAAGTCGTCTCTATTTTCTCAGTTAACTACCATCAACAATCATGCGTACACCATGAGATATTATCTTGCTAATGGTATTTGTTAGCTCCCTTAGTCTTGTCAATTCCGCGAACAAACAAAACTTATCGAGTTGTAAATGTTCCTGGTTTTTTTCCTTGCTCACTTGAGCGAATAAGTCTTGGCTTAAGCGAAGAAATCTTGCTGCCAGTAGTTTCGCTCGAGCAAAGGCACTTATGGATTACACGCGTATCAGTCTTGTCGCTCGAGTGAGACATCTTGCGCTCGAGCGACTATCGCGGCCCTGTTTTCTATAAATATGTGGTTCTACCAGAATTTAGGGTGACTGCTTCCAGATTTTCTTTAAGGGTTCTAGGGTTTTGTTCTGGAGCAATTTTGCTAGTTTTCTTTGATGTTTGGTTGAGTATTAAACTCATGGTTTGACAAATATACATCAAAGAGTGGTTCGATTATTCAACTTCAAGAGTGTTCTTCTTCGGTGGAATTCAAAGTTTCAAGCGTGGAGTATTCGAAGGAGTTCAAAGCTGTGCACAGTCGTTGATTCGACATGGATGTTGTGGATTCAACATCAAGCTGATCAATTCTGAGACGAAGGCGGTGGTGAAAGAGCTATAGATTGTTGAAGACAAATTGATTGGGTTTAGGTAATTTGTTTCGGTAAATTTGTATTCTTTCTTTCTTTCATAGTGGGTTGATTACTGGTGTTTTGCCTGTGATTTTTTAATCACAATTGGAGGTGCTCTAATTGTTTTTTTCCATGTAAAAACCGGTTATGTGTATTTATTGATTTTGAAGCAACAATCTAAATCACTTTCATATGTGCTAGATGATCTAGATTGTTAATTTTAATTGTTTGGGAATTGTTGCAATTAATCTTGATCTGAATCACGAATCGCTTAGGTTTTTTAGTATTTATCCTCATTCAGCAACTAGTGTCAAAACAACATCTCAACCTCAATGTTTAGAGAGACAACTATTTGCGAGGATGCAAAAATAGCACTCCAATCACGTTTTAATATTGTTAGAGTTCTAGCAAGACATTAGAGTGATGAGGATATGTACTATATCATGAAAAAGTGCAATATTTCGCACAATATGATCATTGAAGATGAGCGTGATATTCTTGAAAATCAATGCAGTGAAACACTACTGCAAACAGATACCACTAATACCCCATATCAAGTGTCACGCGATCCAAACCAAAAGTATCCTGAATTTATGTTGAATGGTCACAGAATTAGATCTACTGAAACCCATAATGTAATTCGCAATGAACTGATTGAACACTTGTGGGCCCGTCATGGAGAGTTAGATTAAGTTTGTATTTTATCTTTTTAATGACACTTAATGTCATTTAATGTCTTTTTATTTTAACAAAATTGTCTTCATTTGCAAATTTATTGTCTTCATTTCAATAAGTTTGTATTTTTTCATAATAACATTGAAAAATTAAAATTATATCGAAAAATAAATTACATTGCGAAAGATAAATTATATTGGAACATTAAAAATTCTTAAAATTACGTGGAACAATACATTACATTGCAAAATAAAAATTACATTGAAAAATAAATGATATTGCAAAATGAAAAGTACATTCTCTCTCAATTATTCATCAGGAGGCAGGGAAAATAGTAACTTGGGTTTCTCACATGTGCAGACCACTAAGCGAAAATCTCATTTTTGCGCATTATGCAATAAGCTTTTGTCTATCCTCATTATCAATTGTTCTTCCTTTTTTTTTTATCTCAAGTTCGTTCATTTCGTACAATGCTTGAACCCTTTTTCTTCTTTTTTAGCTCTTTTTTATTTTATTTTTTTATTTTTTTTATTTCCTTCTCAGCAAGATGTTGGTTAAATGTCTCCAACAAATTATTAAATTTGTGGATTTCAACTTCAACGACTTGACTTTTTTGAAGTAATTCTTTTGCAGATTTCATACCTATGGGCCTTTCACCCATTGTAGAGACATTACCATCACCAATTTGATTATTACCAACACTTGGATTGTTACCACAACTTGGACTATTATCGTCTTCAAAAGAAATGCAATTATCCATAGGGGATTCGGGGCCTAAATCGATAAATGGTGTATGTATCCTTGGCTTCACTGTGTTTATAGGAGCCACATCTTCCCAATTGATATTGTTTGAGGGATTTATGTGTAGGTCCTAATAGGTGGACTTATCGTCCAATAGGTCCTGTAAGAATTAATGACCCTTTTTTTATTAAACACTATTAAAAAATGTCACTAATTGTTAATTTTTAGCAATAGTTTAAAAATTTTGTCTTAAGAAATATCACTAATTACAAGTTTTAGTGATAGTTTAAAAAAATCGTCACAAAAAAGTCTTTAATTTTCAACTTTCAGTAACAATTTAAAAAATTCGTCACAAAAAAGTCACTAATTGTAAGTTTTAGATTCAATTTATAAAAATTGTGATAAAAAAGAGTCACTAATTGTCAATTTTTAGCAACATAAGAAAAACATTTGTGACAAAAAATTATTTTTAGTGACTATTTTACTAGGACTTATTTTCAATCGAACTTGATGGGAATTAAGTCCAACTATTAGAACCTATTGATAGTTTACCAATATTGTTTTGCAAGACTGGCCAACAATATTTAAAAGCAAAATGTTTGTTTTCATCTTGATGGTATAAAAGTTTTGCTTGAAACATTTGTATGGATAAAATATTAAATTAATTAATTAGTTAATTTTTATATGAGACAAAATAAATAAAAATATAACATAATAAATGAAGATGAAATCTTACTATATCAATTTAAGACATCCCACTTGGGTGTAGGTTTTCGACTTGCGCTAAATACCCACGAAATTTGTTGCAACATTTCATAGTTATACCCCATCGAGATTGAATAGACACATGTGTTCTTGACTGATCATTTTGAAGCATGCAATAATTTAAAAAAATTCTCCACCAAAAGTGAACATGCAATTACGAATTGTCAACAATTGAGTCTTCAGTAATGTGATACTAAACTTCACAAATTGCCACATCTTCAGCAATGTTGAATGATTTTCCTTTTTATTTTTGATAAACCTTCCATAGTGATTATGTGAAAAAACAAAAAAGGAAAATGTAATTTGAGATGAAAGCTATGAATGGAAAAAGGACGTTGAGTGTCTGTATATATATCACTACAAAAATATGACCCTTTTATTTTAGCCGTTTCATTTATAGCCATTGACATAAATACAACTTTTGTTTTAGAAAAAGAGCCTTTTTTTTTCCTTTTCTTTTCTTGAGGAAGAAAAAGAGCTGTTGTGCTCATTTTTTTCATCAAAAACAAAAATCCACTCTTAGATGTTTTGACAATCCACCGGTTGAGAATCCCCCTTAAGGACTCTTCAATCATCATACCCTTCTCTGCTTCTCATCTCCATTTGGAGCATCACTCATCATTTTTCAAAGCAACCAACAAGTTCTCTCTCTCTCTCTCTCTCTCTCTCTCTCTCTCAACATCTCCATCTCTCTCTTCTTACTGAGAAACCCAGTCGTCTCTCTCTCTTTATCCCTTAGCACTAACCCCTGATCTTTCCATCTTAATTTTGATCATCACTCCCGAAATGAGAACTCAGCTCTCTCTCTCTCTCTCTCCGATTTCGATATAAACCACCACCACTAGATGTCCCTCATGGCTTCTTTTTTTCTTTTCATAGATCGTACACCAATCAAAGCCCCTCTACCTTTCTCTTTCGCAGATTGTAGAGTGAAGAAAAAAACCACAACACCGATCGCCTAGTTTGATGGAACACCAGTGTTTGGATCGAGTATGCTTAGTGGGAAGAGTCCTAAAAGGACTTCAATGGAGCTCGATCGGTCTGGGAATGAGCCCTAGACGTCGATGGAGGTTGAGATGAAGAACAAGTTCATCAATCATGCTCAAATCAAGGTATTTTTTTAACAAATTTGTTTTCATGTTGCTTTAGAAATTAACATAAAATTGTGAAATTTGTTCTTGACTGACTGAATTTGTGAAACAAGTTCTTGACTGATCATTTTGAAATTTGTATTTGTAAAAGGCACAAATTGGTGAAATTAGTGAAATTTGTTTTTAGAAATTTTTTTTTTTTTTTGAATGAGTTATGTTTTCAAAAACAAAAACAGTCAATTTCGTTTAAAAAAAAAAAAAAAAAACATCCTAAATTTTTGGGAGATGCTCAACTAAAAGGAAAGGAAGGAATAAGGGAAGGAACAAAGCAGTTGGTTTTTGGGTGACCTGGCAGATTTGACAACTGCCAAAACTTGTGCCAAATTTGGCAGCTGCTATAGCATGTCATTGAAGAAGTTGTTTTTGCCCAAGTTGCTAAATTATAACAATGGCAGCTGTTTTAGCAATCCATTAAATATGCTCTAACTTATTCTCTTATTTTTAATTTATCTCTTTTATTTTCCTCTCATTGTTATTAATATTTATTTCCTACTTCCAATTGGAAGAAAAAAAAAAATAGGAAGGGCCAACAACCCCATGCTTGTCGTACCTCCCCCATTACATTTTGCCTTAATTTTCAAGAAAATGGGTTGTCCATCCATCCCCTACATCTTTTCCATTCATTCCATTCTATTTTATTTTTTTTATTCTTCTCGTTATACTTTTCTTTCTTCACTTCCTCTATAAATTGAGCCGAGTGAAGGAGCTCCTTACCTTTCTTCCTCCTCCATTCATTCATTTTATCTCTCTCTCTCTCTCTCTCTCTCTCTCTCTCACACACACACACACACACACACACACATAGATTGTTTAAGATAAAAATTTTGAATTTAGATTGGAAGTATTTAAAATAAGAGTTAGTAATTTTACAAAAGAGAAGAATTATAGATTTTGTCAAAACCTTACATACCTTATGTTTTAGAATTTTGATCCACCACCTTCGAGATTTATAGAGAAATAATAGGTGATAGGGATTGAGGGATTTAGCATCAGCGGCCATGGAATTGTTTTGGGGTAACTGGGTGGTATACAATATGTTTTCTTTAAATCTCTTTACAAAAAGTGTTATTTTAATTATTTTCAATTTGGACTTTGTTTGTTATATTAGCCATTTGATTAATTCTGTGAAATTATTTTGTGTTGACAATATTGATTTGTCTGATTAAATGACGTGAAATTACTCCATACATAGATCGAGTGGACCTTGCCAATAGTTTGCATCAATATGCCCGAATAAGCAGTTGTGCTTGGCTGGGGTGGGTGAGGGCGGTCACCGGTCATGTGCTGAGTAGGATCGGCTATTTGGTCCTAGATAAATTATCGTATATGAGTATATTTGTTTGTGCAATTTAGTAAATTGCTTGTTAATTCGAATCGAATTGTTTGTGGCATATCATAAAATGTTGGATCCATGTTAATTTATTCTTTATCTAAACATTGTTATTCCTATCATATTGTATGCTTCCTGAATTAATTTATTTTTTTCAAGTGTGGAATAAATTATTGGCGATTGAACTTGAAGTATTAAGGGACTATCTAAACTAGATATTTTGAGGCTCACCACAATTATTATTTTTGAAGATTTGTATAAATTATATTTTAGAGAAATGAATGTAAATCATTTATAGAGACGATTTGTATATTTAAAATTATTAGTTATTTGAAATTATACATTTGAGATTGATTTAATTTATTAACGATCTCGGATTTTGGGGCATTACAATCTTAAATACCAATTCACCTTCATTTAAACACTAATTCGGAGGGTTAATTTTGTCAATTTAACTACATTTCTCAATTGTCTTCTCCCTTCCCATTATCTTTGTTAGGTTTTATTTCTTGGCAATCCCGTTTGACAAAACTCCTTTAAGTTGTATTTGTTTTCACACTTTTTATTTCAGTGAGGCTATGAGTTTTTAGATGTGAATCCAACCCGAATTGTGCCTTGCAGAGAAGTTTGTGATGTTAATACTTTCAAGATTGCCACTTCGCTGATTATGATAGGGATTGAGCTGCCCGGTCAGCTCACGGGGGTCGAGGAGGCAGCGCCCCTTGGCGGGTCCGGGGCAGCGCCCGGGCGGGGTCGAGGGGCAGCGCCCCCAATGAAAAATGCAAAAATGCATTCAAAGTTGCCTGTCCGCTCGAGCGGACATTCCCCCACTCGAGCGGAGAATGCTGGGTTTCAGAAGTTTGATCACCTGCAAAAATACTAGAAGTTGTGATTTCCCGCTCGAGCGGAACTTTCCGCGCTCAAGCGTAGGTCCGCTCGAGCGGCCAATCTGACGCTCGAGCGGAGATCGCGGGACAGTTTTCTATAAATACGTGTTTCAGTCCAAATCTAGGATTACTTCTCCAGATCTTCTTCTTGGATATTAAGGTTTATATCTGGAGATATTTTGCTAGTTTTCTTTGATGTTTTGATTGAGTAGTCAACTTATAGTTTAAAGAGTATACATCAAAGGATTATTTGTTTGTTCTACACAAAAGAGAGAGTTGTTCTTCGGTGGATTCCGAAGAATTCGAGCCTGAAGCTTTGGTGGATTCTGGAGTGGCTCATCGTTAAGACAATTCCGAGGTGAAGACGGGGTTGGAAGAGGCACATAGGGGTTGGTTCAATTCGGGCGTGGATTCGCTAGGTAATTGAGAGTATACATGTGTAATTCCTTTATATCTTCTTAGTGGATTGTTTTGTGGCAGTTGCCCGTGGTTTTTTATCACAATTGGAGGTGTCCAATTGTGGTTTTTTCACGTAAAATCGTTGTGTCGATTTGTCTTGATTGTTTGATTGGGATTGTTGTTTACTGCTTAAAATTGATACATAATCACAAATCAACATCTACAGGATTTCTAGATTTTTCAATCTTCCCTCCACCATTGCCACACAATAAAAAATAAATTGTATCAATTTTCCTTTTTTTGGTTTTTGGTTTTTTCATTCCATACATCCGAGGTCTGTCAAAAATTCATTGGATCATGGTAGCCTCTGTCAACCAATTTGTTGAGCAAAGTATCTATGTTAAAAATTAAAATAATTAGATATCAATAATTATATTATTAAATTATATTTGTTTATATAATTAGTATATGAATCTGTATGACGCATGGGTCAAATAAAGAATTAAAAATAATTTTAAAATTAAATAATAACATAAAATTTATTTAAAAACTATAAAAAAAATTTTTTAGAATGAATTAAATTTTATATGAGTTAAACAACTCATTTTTTTTCTTCTTTTCCTGATGTGGGTATATGTAAAACAAAAATTAACAATTTTTGGGTAGGAAGTTTATTTCGAATCAAACAATATCAGTGATTTAATCTTTAATTAGATCAATCTTTGGTTTAATTTGAATCAAACAAATTTAACCAATATATTTTGATAAACCGCTAAAATTGCGGTTAAACCAACCAATCAGTCAAACCGAAAACGATTCAGCCTAATCAGCTAGGTCAAAAGACCAACTAACTTATACAAAAATTAATTAATTAAATCTTTCAAATTTTATTTTAAAATTTAAAATGTCTTGAACTAAAACATACATAACACTGCAATATTATATGGGAATATAAGATTCACTTTATATAATTGAAACAACTCACTTTTTCTTTCTTTTTTCTGATGTGGGATTATAAAATAAATCATAGACTAATTAGAGTTTTTATTTTAAAATTTAAACTGTCTTGAATTGAACTATGCACAACACTATAATATTAAATGGGAATATAAGATTCATTTTATATAAGTGAAACAACTCATTTTTTCATTCTTCTCCCAATGTGGGATTATAAAAGGAAAAATTACCCATAAATCATATACAGAGGAAGGTTAAACCATTTAGTCTTGAGAGTTTTCTTATAGATCAATTAGTCCTAATTTTTTTTTTTTGGTAAGTTTTATTTAGGGTGTTTTGGTTCCATTTGATTTTATATGAATACCCTTTGTGTGAATTTTTTTCCTAAATGAGTGATTTGGTTTTGGATGGAATAAGGCAATGTTAATGTGCGAGAGGGGGTTTTAATTGTTTAACATTGATCTCATTGTTTTGGAGAGAGAGTGTGGGGTTATTGAGTGTGTTGTGTTCCATTTTTCTGGTGGTGACCATAATTCGGTTGTTTGATGCCTTTTTGGTGGTGTTTTGCTGGGTTTGCTTTGGTGTTGCTTGCGCCCATCGTATTGCAACAGGTGGGTATTTCGATTGTTTGGTATATTTTACTTTTCTATGTTTATTTTGTGTGTGGTGTTGGTGATGTGTTGTTATTGATTTTGGTTGTTATTGTGATGATTTTTTTGGGTGTTAGCTACCAGTGCGGTGTGGTGTGTGGGTGTGTTGT
The DNA here is from genome assembly GCA_030407325.1 of Camellia japonica. Lineage (NCBI taxonomy): Eukaryota > Viridiplantae > Streptophyta > Magnoliopsida > Ericales > Theaceae > Camellia > Camellia japonica. The sequence goes on from JAPPVO010000029.1 coordinate 59,152,841, forward strand.
ACACCATTAACATCACACACTCATAGTTGATTTTATGATTGTCATGTCAAATGCCATTTGTTGTTTTGTATTTTTCATATATGTCGGCGTTGTAATGGGGTCGGAAATGTTGGTGTGACAGGGATGGATGATGGTGTCTTGTTGGTGTGCACTTACGGACAAACCAATGTTGTTGTTTGATTGCATCACATGTTGACATTCACACAGATGGTTGATGATATTTGTAGAAAATTCGATGGGTTGGTACCAGGGGTGGTGTGTATGTTGTTTGATGTTCCCGGGTATAAGAAGTTTAAGGTGGATAGTGATGACGATATTTCAAAACATGTTATGCCTTGGTAAGTCGTTCAGGCTAAATCACATTGATGTCCTCATTCAGACACGAAGTGTTGGGGCAGGTGGTAATTGTGGGGTGGTGGATTGCGTAGAGGATGGTGGAAATTCCCAGGATGCTAATCGAAATTTGGTGTGGACAACCAGACGGATTTGTTACAGCCATATTTCCCTAATAGATTGAAGACGTTTTTGTTGGCTCAATGGGCGTATAGGATTACCCATATGGGCCAATGTTTCGATGGGGAAGCCAATGAATTCCGTGAAGTTCTATGCAAGTACGTTGTGGAATGTGGATTCCAATTCAAGTACGGTAAAAATGAATCCGTTCAAATTATAGTAGTGTGTAAATTTGCAGTGTCTACGGCTTGTACATGGTTAGTTCACGCGAGGGTGTTACTATCGAGTGGGGTGTTATGCATTAAGAGGTTCGATAGTGTGCACACTTGCAGCGCCGCTATATGAACTTATAGGAACCCGCGTACGGGGTCTGATTTGGTGTCTACTGTTGTCGCGGATTGGGTACGTGATTAGCCATTGATGCACCCTACGGATTTGGTGTTTGATTTGAAAAATGATTATGGATTGGAGATTAGTTAGCGGGTAGCATGGTTGGGCGTTGAGATAGCGAGGGGTGAAGTGTATAGGGATCATGTTATGTCGTTCAACCAACTTAGGTGGTATAGCGATTCCGTTATGGAAAAAACCAAAGCATTAGGTGGTATAATGATTTCATTTACATTATTATTTGCACATAATAAAAGCATTAGTTTTGTTTAAATGTGTGTGCACCGATGTATACATTCAGAATGCATACCGAATGCTGATGTTGGGTGGGATACATGAAATATGGACACTGTCATTGTTGTTAGTATGATTTACTGTTTATTAATGTTGCATGACAGATATTAGATTGGACATTGTAATTGTGTTAATGGCTAATTTTAGGTGGCCTAACAGACAACAATGATGATGTAGATAGTGCCAATGTCAAGACACCAATGTAACACCTACACCAATGTGGATGTAAACTACCAGCACAGTTATGAACACATGGTAAACTTGATAGTGTAATGGACATTAACATGATAACACCAATTTGTTGATGACAGTGAACCATGAAGCACAACATATTGGTAGTTATGTAAGCATAGTGTCCAACATATATGGATAGGTTAGGCATTGTCATTTTGTGAATTGCTAATTTCAGGTGGCTTAATGAACGACGACGACGTTGTAGATAGTGCCAATGTGAGGACACCAATGTAACAATTACCAGGATCATTTTTGATCAAAAACACATTTCACCTTACGAACTACCAGGATCATTTACCAAAAAAATGTATACTTCGTTGATAAATATAATAATGCCCTAACACATATGTCCCTAACGTCTAACCAGCAAGTAACAAAACAAAATCCACAGTTTTGCAAACCAAATTCATGTATAATTTGAAAGGCGGGTGGATAGGGAGGGATAGTGACATTAAGTCGTTCTAGCACAAAGTCTTCTTATCAGGTCACTCAAGAACATCATCACTATTGCCACATGTAGACCAGTCGGTGTCAACCCATCTATCATCTTTCAAATCTCCTTTCCGTGCACGTATTTCCTTATGGTGAAACACACGAAAATCGCACAGTCCAATGTGCAACGTAATAGCAAAATAACCAAATTAAACCCAGTCTGATTGGAAAATAATGCAACCTGCAATAACAACATAATCATCACTTATATCGGGATTCTGTTGTGGGCAATCCATGACTAGAACAAGCGGGCTGTCAAGATCCGACGTTTTAACATTATCGGCTGTCAACATTGGTTTGACAAAGCAGGTGTGGTGTTCCACCGCCCACTATTTCTGCAAAATCAATGTTACATATACATGAGACGTGTAACACAAAACCCGCCAAACGCTGCCCCAAATAACACCTCAACGTACTTGATCACTACACAACTGTAGACTCGACAAAATTCAGACCCCACGATGCCGCTACCAACGAACAACATACACACTATGTTTACATTACAAAATCAAATCAGATTAACATATACGCCTAACATTAAACATTAACGTGCACTACAACAAAAAAGGATTTTTATGGTGCCAAATGTAGGCCGTGGATACGATTCTACGACGCGCAAGGTAACGTCGTATTATGACTAGTCATAGAAAGTCATTCACTGTCAACGGCATGCCGTAGTAAGCTGTAAAATCCCTTTAACAGTGGATCTTGTAAGTCATGTTTGATTTTAATACAACTATTTTTCCATGCCGTTAAAAACCCTTTAACAGCGGATCTTGTGTATTGTGTTTGATTTGTCTACAACTACTTTTGCACGCCATTAATTCTTAGGACAAATCACAATTCTCCTTGCTCGTCGTAAAATATGTAATGTGACGACTTATTATGCTTGCTGTAGAATACGCAGTTTTTTTTTTTTTTTTTTTCCAGTAGGTTCTATTTGACCAATTCTGTACAATCTAACAACCATTACAAACAAGCCTTACAAAGCATCAATCAACCACCAAAATGTTGTTTGAAACATCAAAAAGAAAATATATCTATAAATTATAAACATTCAACAATTGTCTATACATTCCAATCATTCGAAAACTATATCCTTAAGTTCTAAATTGTCTAAAAAGTTTAAACCATCCAAAACTATTCAGAGATTATCAAAAACTACCGGCAACAGTTCCTATTGCAGTTGCAGCTACAGCAAACCCACTTGCTCCTATCACAGGGACAAGGGTGCCCGATGTATGTGCTAAGGTACCTAAACTCGTGGCAATAGCTGAAGCAACTAACCCTGTTGCCAATAAAATATGAATTCATTAGAAAAAAACATTCATGTCATCTAATGCATTTGATAACATTTTAAGAAGAATGCTATTGAAAAATGTTATTAAAAATGTTTTTTTTTTTTTTTGGTTGTAGTGGGGATATATTACCTCTTTTGATGTCTGGTCTAAGATAATTCAACCATCTAAACTTGCAACTCTTACCACATTGCTCCAAACTTACATTTATCAACAAAAAAAAAAAAAATTAATAATAATAATAAATAAATAAATAAATAAAAAGAGAGCAAAACAGAGATCTAAGTGAAATAATAATTGAAGAATGAGTGTTCCAGCTCTCTTTAAGAGGTTTCTCCATTTGCCTTCTTCATGAACTTTAATATAAGCTGCAAGTATTCTATCTTTTAATAGAGCAGTTTGCCTCTTCTGCACATAACCTTATCTACCCACTCACTTGAGACTGTTTCTTTATCGTCCTCTCTGTAAATTTGGCCATGACTACTAACTAGAGGCCAAGGAGGTGAATTTCCTAATAGCTCATCAAGATAAAAACTTTGCCTCTTTTGCCTCAATAACGCTGATTTGTTCCGGACCTACACAAAAATCATAAAAAGATCATAATCAAAATGACTAAAAATTGAGCAAGACCCATCATAGATATTTATGGAATAAATCTAATGATTGTGCAACCATACAATATATCTAATCATTATGTGATTGCACAACAAATCTTGTAACATCATCCTTCATATTTTTGATGATGTTTTATAATGGTATAAAACAATGTGTTTTTTCCTGCTCCCGACCCATCTATAGAGTCATAAAACTAGTTTTTAATGTAAGTGCTACTTGGACATATTTACAGTTAGATGTTTCAAATTTTGTGTACATATTTTACTGAACTTGGTGCTGAGTGGCCACTGTTGATATAAATGGTCATCAAAGTAATCTCCACAAAATAACTAGGAAAAAAAATCATAATCATAACTATTTATCATGGTAACGATCAAATTTTCGTGCAGGGTCAATATTTTACTAGTTAATATACATCAAGAGTGATACATTTCATTATTTTTGTAAACGGGGTGATGTTTTACCTCTATGTTGCAACATCTCCCATTCGTGTCACTTTTCTGATCAGCCAATATATCTCCATTCTGTGGCCTAGGATGATAAGGTGAGGACACTGCATTACATGGGCTACTAGACACTTTTTGCTATTGCATAGGCTCAACTTGCCCTTCTTTCCTTGCCAAGGATGCTTTAAGACTAGCAATCTGAAATTAGAATTCAAAATATTTAGTGAAATGAAAGAACTAAAGAAGAGTCAAATTTTCTTATAGAATCAAAGATAATGTAAGGACCTGCTCTTTGAGCTCTTTAACATCTGTACTATCTTTGTTTACACGGGCAACACCAAGTTCAACGGTGGCAACACGCTCGGCAAATTTGAAGGTACTTATTGTTTCTCCAACAGCATCGAGCTCGGGGCTTATGTGAACAAACATTAGTGTCTTGGCTTGGCCCCTTAAAATGAAAATACAACCACAAAACAAAAATAAAAGACAATGAAAAACAAGAGTGAAGGTTGTGGTAAATGCATTTGTCTAGTCTTACCAAGTGAGTCTTGGAGTGATTGTGTGAGTTTGTTATTCTTGTAAGGGACGTGTGAATTCTTCTGAGCAAGGGAAGAGATCCCATGACCCAAAGCAGAAAGAGATTTGATTATATGTTGCGCCTCTTTTAGTCTGTCTCCTGTAACTTCAGATTTGTCTACCCTCTCACTTCCTGCCAGATCAACTAAATGCATACAACCACGAAGAATAGTTCCAGATATCAAGTCCCTTCCTTGGACATGAACAGTCAAGCAACTGCAAATTGATTAGTAGTAAAAGTCAACAATACCAAAAGAGATATGCTTAGAGGCATGCATAAGAGGAATAAATCCACACACACCTATAAATAAAAACAGATGGAAAATACATTAATGAACATATATAAAAACTGCATACCAGCTTTTGTAGTGTGAAGAGTTTGTTTCAGCCCCTACAGAAAAGTAAATTAACATTCATGCACATATATAAAAGACAATAAACAAAAACTGATGGAAAATACAATCCAGCTTGGTCATACTATAATATCTATGTTCTGTAGTTCAAATATCATCTTCTGTTTCAGAAATAGTTCTTCTGATTCCTCATTAGGGATATGGTTTCTGTGAAAGCATTCCTCTTTCTTTACTTGCATGAAACTTTTCTCTTCTACCTACAACACTCTAGAAACGAGAGAAAAAAATCATGCTATAAATTGAATTTTAATTAAAAAAATGTTAAAGATATGCATCAAATATGTGCCCGAATAAAATAGCTAAATTTTCTGCATAAATCTGACAATCAACAAACCTGAATATCACCAGAACCATGCTTCAAGAGGGATTTGTTGCCCTGAGAAACGATCGCATCTTTTGAAGTTTTTTTCTTCTGTTAAAATACATTATACAAAAATTAATAACTAATAAATTTAGTAATTAGCTAGAATTTTTTTATTTAAAACATGCTTCTAAATGGTTCTTACACACATCAATTCTATATCAACTGTTTAATGTCAATGCACGGTGTGAACATTCTTTAAAGCTGATAAATATCTCCCTGAGCACTTCAAAATCTTCTTTAAAACTAAAACAAGTGGTAACTAATAACAACATACCAACTCGGTTTGGCTTTCAATGCGATGCTCAAACTCTTCCACAACCTTAGCACAGACTCCACCAGTTGTTGTAAGAAAAAGAGCATTATTGCAATTGATGTGGATTGGACACTCGGCATCCCATGATAGAGCACCACAATATAGATTATAGAAGACTATAGGTAGTTTCCCCATCTCCCCAAGCCTAATTACATGATTGATTTTCTTATTAAATAATCCAATTAGGGCACTGAGGACATTAACAACTTACTGTTGGCACTTTTTCAGGCTTCTTATCTAACAGAATTGCTCGAACAAGCATACTAAAAGAAGAACTACACTGAAAATAAGCACGTATAAAAAAAAGTAAATTCTTTTCGCTCAAACATAATAAAACAATCATGGACATATATCACTATCATCAATTCCTAACCTTATTATTAGTAGGGCTGCAAATGAACGAAGTTGTTCGTTAACAAGCTCGGCTTGTTAAGGGCTCGGCTCGGCTTGTCAAATTCGGGTCGTTTATCTTTATTTAAATTATATATTAAATAATAATATAAATAATTTTTTTATTTAAATAATATAAATAATATTAAAAAAAATTATCGAGCCGAGCCCGAGTTTCATTAATGTTAACGCGCCGAGCCGAGCTAGTGCCCAGTTTCTTATTGAGCCGAGCTCGAGCTTAATAAACGAGCTCGATAAGTAAACGAGCCGAGCTCGAGCTTAGCAAAGCTCGGCTCAGCTCGGTTCGTTTGCAGCCCCAATGATTAGAATCGAGGTTAGCGGTCATAGCATTCAAAGATTTTTCGCCCATTGACAAGTTCCTTGTCAAGGAACCTCTGAATGGTTTTGAATTCTTTCGCATAAAATGTTTTCTAGATGTCACAGTTTTTAAATTTCCCCCAAATTTCCATACTCCATTTCTACCTGTTTATTTCCAGTCACTATAGGATGTTAGTGCTAGAACATAAATCAAACGATGTCCAAACTAAGTGAGACTAGAACCATTGGTAAGGTATTTGAGTTAGGGATATTTTATTAGAAGGATGGAAAGTCTAAAAATCACATCAAGGGGGTGAAAATACAGGTTCAAGCAGTGTTGGTCTGTTCATGTCGTGTTTTAGAAAAATGATCATAACTCTCTCAATAATTAATATTTTTCAATGATTCTTGTGTAGATAGAAAGGTATCTCATATATCTAACATTTGGCATTGGTTTCACCCAATAAAGATATTTTTAGAGAAAATGGCATAGAAACAAAGTGAGGGTTAACTGCTACTCCCAAAATTCTATAGGATCCAATCGTCAAGACAAGAGGTTTTTGAAACTCAAAATGCATCCCATGATCTTACAAAAATGCGAGTATACCAATAACTCATTGATAGAGGGTATATCAAAATTTCAGAACAAAATGATTTTTTTTTTTTGGTGAATTTTAGAAAATCAGCAAAGTTAATGCATATGAACAGAATCAGAGCATATAGAGCCTAAAATCATACCAAGTGTATTCAATCAATTTTCACCACACACATACATGATACACAATCAAAGCAACCAAATATTAGATATAGGGGAAGAGAAGGCAAGGGTGTCCCAAACCATAAAATGAATTCCTAAGCTAACCCATTAAGTTGAAACCAAAAAAGGGAATATACCTCAACTCCTTTATAGTTGAATCCTCACCGAGTTTTAGTGTATCAGCTGAAACTTTGGGAGGTCAAGGTAGCCAATCAGCCTCTTCCTTATTTTCATAATCAACAACCTCTATGCATTTCTCATTCTTATCTACCTTCTTAACCTAAATTCAAATTAATACCAATACTCAAATCAATTTCAAACAAAGACCCACATTCTAAGTTGCTAAATCATTCAAATTCAATAAAATCTGCAAAAAGTAGAGAGCTTTACAATGGTATACGAAAGCTTTCTTTGTTTGGGAGAGAAAGTTGGGGATGAATCTGAACCATCATCTGCAAATTCAAAAAATACAAATGTTTGAGACATATATATATATATATATATATATAGAGAGAGAGAGAGAGAGAGAGAGAGAGAAAGGACAGACCGTTGAGGCAGACAACATCGAAGGGTTGAACATGTTGGAAAGCTGTGGGGTAGAGAAGAAACAGAGTATTAGAGAGTAAAGTGATGAAGAGAAAGGCACTATAGAGATACTAGTATATGGAACAAAAGTTGGAGGGTTTTTTGAGATAAATATACCTTTAAAATCCAGGAAAATGGAAGATTTTTTTTTTTTTTTAATTTCAACTTATTTTACCAAACAATTTACAATTCCAACAGATTTATCAACTAACCCCTGCAATTTTACCATAATTTTTCACTCAATTTTTCCTAATTACCCATCAATTTTTCTTAATTCCATTTAAAAAAAACTTACACATTCATATTTTGCCAAACAATCCAACAATTTCACTCAATTACAGTAAAATTCCAATTAAATTTCATCATACAACAAACAAAAACAGCTGCCTACTTCTCTCTGAAGCAGCAAGAACCTGCTGCTTTAAAAAAATAGCACCACGGTCGCATACATCAGCCAGCAAAAAGACATCAATGATAGGCTTTATGGTCCAAAATGAGACACTTTAAACTCAAAGCAGCCGGATTCAACTCCCTCACATCTCTGTTCAATACTAAATCCATCAAACCAATAGCTTCGCTCATAATTGCTTTCAAACAAAGCTGAAAAAGCAAAACTGTATGGTCCCTTATAGGCACATCAATCACAACATCATAACGAGGCGAATTCACAATCACCCATCTGAGGAAATCACAATCTTCAGCCATAACAGAGCACAAAATGATTCGAAGAACTCTTTACTAATAGGCAATATGATAATCCCTCCACGACTCGATTTCGCTCCTAACAAGCCACAACTCCGAAGGAAGAAGCCTAACACAATTCCTAGAAAAACCCTTAATTTCACCATTATCACTGCCTACAAAATTTGCACATTGAATCGATAGAATACCTGGAAGAGTGAAGGTTTGGCTCAAACTACCTTGATCGACAGAGCTAACTACGCCAGGGCAATTACGGTAGAAGAAATTGGGGCCGAAGTCGCGGTATTCATCGAGGGAGAAATAGAGGTCGGAGTTGGGATCGTGTAGGGTTTGAAGGAAGCGGTTCTAATTAAAGAGTTGTTGGGAGGGTTTGAGAGTGTTGGGATAGCGCAGTGATTGGAGTAGGAGAGGGTCGAGGTTGAGAAGGGGGGAAGGGAAAGAAGGGCATTGGAGGAAGTGGCGGAAGAGGGATTCTGGCGGAAGATAGTGCTGGAAATTGAAATGACAGGGGTAGAGGGCAGTGCTAGTAGTAGTGACGGTGGTGGGGAGGGGAGTGGAGATGGAGTGAAGGTTGGTTTCGAAGAGATGAATGAGGTGTTTAAGTATTGAGAGAGTGGTTGGGAGATCGGGAGGCTGCAGCAGAGGCGGCGGTGGCAGTGGTGAAGTGATTGAGTTGGTGGTGGTGGTAGAAGAGGGATGGTGGTGGAGATGAGAATAGAAGAAGTTAGGGTAAGGATTATGGTTAGGGTTAGGGTTAGGGTTAGTGTTAGGGGGTGAAGGAAGAAATGTGAGGTATGGTGATGGAGATGGAGGATTCATCACGGTGTCTCTTCTTTTTCTTTGTCGCCCTCCTCACTGCATAGAAAATGCTTTGAGGTTTTTTTTTTTTTAGATTGATGTTGGGGGCTGAATAGTTAGAGGCTTTTGATTGTTTCTTTCCTTTTTTTTTTTAATTTTTTAAAATTTTTTGGTGTTTGACGCTCAAAATTTTATTTTGGTGCTACTTTTTTTTTTTTGTCATCCCCTTCACGACAGCAGTTGCACGTCGTGGAAAGTGTAGTATTTTAAACGGCTGACTTTTTGTACGTCATGGAAAGTGAAATTTTAACAGCTAACTTTTTGTGCGCTGTGGTGAAGTGATTGAGTTGGTGGTGGTGGTGGAGATGAGAATAGAACAAGTTAGGGTTAGGATTATGGTTAGGGTTAGGGTTAGTGTTAGGGGGTGAAGGAAGAAAGGTGAGGTATGGTGATGGAGATGGAGGATTCATTACAGTGTCTCTTCTTCTTCTTTGTCACCCTCCTCACTGCATAGAAAATGCTTTGAGTTTTTTTTTTTTTTAGATTGATGTTAGGGGCTAAAAAGTTGGGGGCTTTTGATTGTTTCTTTCCTATTTTTTTTAATTTTTTAATTTTTTGGTGTTTGACACTCAAAATTTTTATTTTGGCACTACTTTTTTATTTTGGTCGTCCCTTTCACGATAGCAATTGCGCGTCGTGGAAAGTATAATAATTTAAATGACTAGCTTTTTGTGGATCATGGAATGTGCAATTTTTAACGGCTGACTTTTTGTGCGTCGTGAAATGTTCAATATTTTTAACAGCTGGTATACATATCATGTATAGTTGATGTATTTACGAAATGCCATATGCACGCCACAGAAAGTTTTATTATTTACGTCTAACATTGCAAGCCGTAAAAAAAAACATTGTTATTAGCATTCACAACCTATGCAATAGACACGTCATGGTTGGGAAATTATTTACGACATGCAAAAAAAGCAAGTCGTAAAAATGAGAAACCACAACTTGCATTTACTGTATGTCATTGATGTGAAGTCTTAAAAATCTAGTTTTGTTGTAGTGGTGTACTACTTCACACCTATCCAAAATAACATCAAGCCAGACCCCAATAATTTTGAAACACATAGAGTCACTAACACCCAACAACATCAAAATTACTATTCTCACAACCAATCATAAATAATAATAATAATAATAATAATAATAGAATACATATCCAACATACAGTTTGAATATGGTATACTCAATATCTGTACACAATAACATCAACCACCACTCATATTTCCGAAACCCACAGTGACAATAACACCCAACAACATCCACATTAAGTGATATATGAACAACATACCATGATATTGCAACATTAACTACGATTTTGTTCTATTTCATATATATACAAAATAACATCACAGATACCCATACCTATCGCCATCGCATGCCTAAGGACACGAACAGTGGCACCGATGTGTGGTTGATGTGAACTCGTCGACGTTACGTCCTCACCGTTAATCGCAAGTACAGATGTCTTAGTGTCCACGTCGATTCGACTCTGCAAATGTGCTACAACGGGGTTTTCTTTTTGCTAGGGTTCTGAGGGAATGTACAATGTTAATTAGGTAATGTAGAATCTAGCTTTAACGTTGCCAAACTAGGCTTTGCACTCAAACAGGATGAGGATCAACGTTGGAACATTGGGATGGAAACTTACAAGGGGGTTTTCGCTTTTCTAGGGATTTGAGGGGATGTATAATGTTAATTAGGGAATGTAGATTCTAGGTTTAATGTTTCCAAATCGGGTCTTGCAATCAAACAGGATGAGGATCAACGTTGTAACACTGGGATGGAAACTCAAAAGTTTTCATTCTTGATCATCTATTCTATTTGAGATGGAGGGAAAGCAAAAAAAAATGCTGTAGTATGCTTTTGGGCATTTTGGTAACTACAGTATCACCAAAAAATCACATTTCCCCCCTTCACACATACACCTTGCTTGCTGATTTCATGGGCTTCCATGTAATTACATTGAAATGGGACTTTTCAGTCTACAAAATAAAAGGCAGGACTAAATGGTTCAACATATCTAAATTTGAAATTTATTTGTGCTTTACACTTATTTTAATCATAGATTAATTAGAGTGTTATTTTTATATGGTTAAATGGAAGCTAGCCAATTGAGATTTTTCTTAATTGTTTAAAATTAAGAAAATCAGTATAAGAAATCACGGTTAAACCAGCGAATCAGTTAAACCAAAAGCAATTTACCTAATTGGTTAGGTTAAAAGACCAACCAACTTATACGAAAATTAATTAATCAAAACTTTTAAATGTTAATTTAATTTTAAAATTTAAACTGGCTTGAATTAAAGTATGCACAAAACTACAATATTAAATGAGATAATAAGATTCACTTTATATAAATGAAACAACTCACTTTTTCCTTTTTTCCCGACGTGGGAATATAAAACAAAAGTTAACAATTGTTTAGGCAGGAAGTTTATTTTTGTAGCTCGACTTTTTCGCGCCCCCACTCGAAAGACGAATAAGCCCTATAGTATCGGACTCTCGCAGTTCTGAATCTAATTCCACAAGTGTAATGTGAAATAGATAATCACCAAAGAGACCCAATCTGGCAAATCTTTTGAAAAATCGATTTTGAATCAAATTGCCAAAAATAGACTGTTTTGCCAGATACAGAGTTGCCGCCTAAATATTTTTGGGAAATCTAGGAAACCCATTGCTCGTGCCAAAGGCCACGTGTCTATCATCACCAGGATTGTCTCGGCTCGGGAACTTAGGTACGAGAAGAGAAGGTCATGAATTGAGCACCCCCGCTCGCCCGATCAAAGATCGGTCTCTACTAATCATGCTGTGATTTTTATTTACATTATACGCTCTTGTTCCGATTTATTAGGCTAGCATTACTATGTGATGCGCACACACACAAGTATAGACTATTTTGTAAAAATTGGAACCCTTGATTCATGTTTGTTTTTTGAAAATTGTTTCGAATCTGTACCACTTGAAAAAGTGATCGCATATAAACATTACTCAAATTATTCCAATTCAAGCAACTAGCTTTCATCCACAGGCATTCAAGCAGTTTATCAATTAAGTAATTAGCCTCATGGCAAGCATGCTAGACGTGGCAATAATCACATTCATGCAATTATGCTAAAACAAATAAAAACTCACCTAGTACTCCAAGTCAAAAAAAAAGAAAGAAAGAAAAGAAATAAGTTAGAAAATGCATGATCCTAACTAGGTAATATGACTAATGCAACACATGCGATATGCAATTACTAGGCTCGGCTACTAATATGGCATATTGAATCAATTAAATAGCATGCGGTCTAAGCACGTATTCAAAGAATTTTAAACTAACAATGCAAGTTAGAATGATGAACTGAGCTTCGGTGCATGCAATACAAATGGATGCAAGAATGAAGTATGCTAAACAAAATATGATGCCTTAAACTAACCATCATAAGCTAGTAAATAAAAGGGAGAAAGATGTTGGGTTGGAAGACATACACATTATTACAGCATTTGCGCTCTCACGAAGGAGAGTCCGAAGGAACTAATTAGCTAAGCTAATTGAAGCTAAACTTATTAACAATTACAAAATGAAAAGAATAAATAGCCAAACTACTTAACTAATTATTACAAACCGAATTAATCAACTATTCTAGCTAATTAATTAATTACAATACAAAACGAATTAGCTATTCTAACTAATTAATTACAAAACCACTATTTTAATCACAACACTAATATATTTACAATGCGGATCCCGAGGATTGATGGAAGGCTCATGCATGAATGCGGTTTCCACCCGAAAAAGTCGCTGTTTCTGTTGCTAAATGCCTCTGTTGCACAGCAGAACACTTACATTGATTTCCACCTCCAGACCAACTCTATTCTGCTCAGGAAGTACACTACTGAATTTTTGCACTTGTGGCCGGCAAATGGCCTACCGTCCACAGATGATGGCCTACCAGCCACCAATAGTGGCCTGCCAGCCATTGATGACTGGATTGTCCTGCTACAACAGATAGCAAACAGAGCAGGGACAGGGCATTCTCAAGGGTTTGTTTGCATAACTCACCTCTCCTTATCAGCAAATAGCTCAAAGGAGTAGTAATTTTGATTCACAAACCATCAATGGATACAATTTCATTGCATGATGGCTTATGAATCAAGTGTGCAAGTTCAATAAATGCAACAAAATAAGACTCTCAAAACCGCCTCCCTATCATGAAAGATCAAGGGGAAGTAGTTGACAATGAATCTTGAACTGTTTTCATCACTAATGAGTATGAAACGACTCAAGACTCAAGGGCTCAATTAACGTTCAATTGAACCCAAACCAAATTATTATCTTGCATCATTTTTAATCACCAATTTTATTACTCCATTTTAATTACCTTTCTATTCTTTAATCAATTAAGTCCAAAGGTGAGTTTAAGTCCTCTAAAGGAGAGAAATGTCAAACCAAGAGTTAGCTTAAGGAAAGAGAGAGCTGTCATGCCATTGATAATGAACCCCTAAAAGGGATTAAACCATTAAGCATGACAATCTCAATCTCAAGCTTAAAAGAACAATACGTTTGGAACAACTCTTAAAGCAAAACAAAAGCTAAGAAAGGATGGAGGTTGCAGAGGTGATTAAAGATGATCACAAGTATGGAAAACCTTAAATAAATACTATCAACTCAAATAGGTTGGTAGCTAAGGCCTAAACTACCAAACCTATGAGGACAATTACACTACAAGCATGCAATACAAAGCTCAAATATAACAAGTTACTAAAAACAGTCCAAACAAAGTACTAAATAAGTCCTAAAACATGTTGTAATTAAGACAAAAATAACTAGAACAATAAACCAAAACATAGAGCTATGTAAGCTAGTGAACAAGACACAAGAAGGGGAGGCTAACCCCTCTAATTTTGGATTTCAAAAAGTGTTTTTAGCCACTGAAATTACTCTAAAATTCAGTATTTAAAAGCCCAAAAAAAGGTGACAACAAGGTAGAAAACACAAGGGTAAAGGCCTCGGAAGCTAAGTAGAAGGAATGGTGAGCCACCCCTACACCCCTGTTGGCCTTCAACCACAAGTTTCAGCCAGAAATTTCACAGTTTAGACAGTCCAAAAACAGCCCAAAAACAGTACAAAAATGTGCTGGAATGAAGACAAAAGTAGCTAAAACAATAAGCTAAAACATTGAGCAATTTAAGCTAGTAAACAAGCCAAAGGAGGGGTGGCTAACCCCTCCATTTTTGGGACTTCAAACCCACTTTTTTAACCTCTGAAAACCTCTAAAAATCAGTGGTAAAAATCTCAAAAAAATTGATGAAGAGATGGGAAACACAAGTGTAAAGTCTTTGAGAGCAAGGTTCAAAGAAGGGTGATTAACCCCTCTACCTTTAATAGCCTTAAACCACAAGCTTCAGCCCATAAAAATAATTGAAAATAAAATTCAAAATCAGCAATAAAAGATAGAAAAGAAGTAGTGCAAAGGAGCTAGTAGTTATACTTCTTGAAGAGGAATAACACTTTTGTTCCCAAACCAACGAGTTCTTACTCTCAAGGGCTGAAATTTGGACTCAATAATCTCAGCAAGGAGTGCTCCAATATTGGTTTAGGAAGTGTTCGGGTAAGGTGTGTGTGTTGCAAGATAGAGATAGA
This sequence comes from Camellia japonica, assembly GCA_030407325.1. Taxonomy (NCBI): domain Eukaryota; kingdom Viridiplantae; phylum Streptophyta; class Magnoliopsida; order Ericales; family Theaceae; genus Camellia; species Camellia japonica. The sequence continues at coordinate 59,167,965 of JAPPVO010000029.1, forward strand.
GAGAGAATTTCAAGAATTGGAACTTTTGAAATTTTTTTCAACCTTAAACCATGAAGGAATGTCCCCTATGTATAGAAAAATAGCTCCTCAGGTCGAAAATATGAAGTCTGGAATAGCTGGAGCTTTTGGGGGACAGTTGGCCGAAAATATCTAGGTTTTTCACCAATGGTTGGCAGGTCAAAAGTGTGAATTGCCGGCCACCTGCCGGCCACCAAAAATCTGTTTCCAAGCCCGACTTCAAACGTGCATATCTCCTTCATCCGGACTCGGTTTTAGGTCATTCTTGAGTCTAAATTGAATCCCCGGAAGTCTACTTTCCAATGGTGGCAGCCTAACATCTAAATTCTAAGTGTGAAGAGAGATATGCCTATTTTAGTGAAGGTTGCTCATTTCTATCTTAATCGGATTGATGCCTAACTTCAAACTGCCATATCTCCCTGATCCGGACTCGACTTTAGTAGATTCTTGAGTCTCAATTGAAGCCCCAGAAGTCCAATTTCCAATGGTGGTGGCTTACAACTAAAGTCTAAGTGTGCAAAGAGATAGGCCTGATTTAGTGAAGGCTGTTCAGTTCTCTCTTACCGGTTTTATGCTCAACCATTTTCCCAACTAGTTTTCTTCCCTCTCCTCCAATTTTCTTCAACTCCAAACCTTTAAATAAGATGTTTGTAAATATCTTTCATAGAGTTCACCTCCCTTCCATTTATTTCCACTTTGTCCTTGCTCGGTTTACTGAAAAGTGCAACTTTTAAACGAAATGCGAGCCTTAGAACATCGTTGCAACATTTTCAAAAATATTTTGAAAGAGAGGATTTTAAAGTCTAAAATAGTTTTGGTCAAAATAGTTTTAGTCCAAAAATGGGGTGTAAGGTTGGGGTTTAGAAGCTTTTCTTGCTGAAGAAATTGAATGTTTGTACAACATAATCTTCATCATCGAGTGATCAATCAATGGCGCCCAAGTCTTAACGGTGGTCAAAAATGGGGTGTCTACAGTTACTCCTCTTTGACAGAGCTCGAAGTCATGAAGTGACATGAGTGAATGTTAAAGCTCGAAGACGACCCATTTTGACAAGGCTGTAAGACTTGGGCAAACAAACAAAATATAGATGCAATTGGTTGAACCCAAGGGTTGCCTACATATCCCTTTGCAAGGAATCAAACCAGCGTAGTTCAGGGGCAGGATGCAAAATGATGCACAATGTAATGAAATCCGGCAAATGATATATAATGCAACGAAATAATCAAGCCACAAGCAGTGTAAAACCACACAAATACCATAAAGGGATGGAGATGCAAATCAAACTACGTTTTATATAGAAAAGAAGTGGGCACAACCAAACGACGCTTAACACAAGCTAAGTGCCTATATCCTCAATACTGGCCTCAGTGCAGCATGGATGCTTACACATAACAGAACCATGTTTTAACATGAAAATGGTGGAAGCACATGCAAAACTATGTTTTTTGTATAAAGAGTACAAGTAATTGGGTGGTATGATATAAGTGAGGAATGATCTGCTGAGGAAAGATAATGATCCTAAATCCTGAATGCAACAAGACAAAGTACGATGTAATGAATGCAATGGATGTAGTGAATAAGGCGTAGGTCAAACTACGTCTTGCCTAGAAAAGGCATGGACAGAAAACAGACCACGTCTAACACAGAAAAGATGTTGACACTTTCAATACTAGCCTCAGCGCAGCATGGGTACTTACACATGACAGAACTATGTTTCAACGAGGGAAAGGTATGAGCACATGCCGAACTAAGCTTAACATCGAAAGGGTGCATGATAATAAAATGGATAGTGTAGTGGATTCATGCAATAAATTCTATATGCAATGCGATAGAGGTACTAGATAATAAAATGCAATGTAGTAGCTAAAATGCAATGTAGTAATTAGGAAGTGAAAGTACCTTACAGGGGTAATTGGCGATGACTCACCTCATGCTGCTGGGGATCTTCCTCTTCTTCTTGGTTGTGTTTCCAAACCGCAGGTACTACTTTTCTCCCTGGCTATGTTCGTAACTTTTCCTATTCTCCAACAGGGTGGCAGAATAGATTGGTTCAGTATCCAGAATTGAGGCATATACAAACTACCTCAACCTATGGGGCTACCGTACAGATTTCAAGCCGACGATTCACCCCTAGGTATTTAAACCAGACTTTAGTCTCAGAAATCACGAACCTTTACGTTCTAGGCCTCGGCCACTTGAACTCTAGTTTCCATCGTCTCAATTAATCTCCTAGGAACTCACTACAAACACAATCAGGTGGCTATACCAGACCACCGGAAGTCGTTCGAGCACAACAAACACCAAAGGAATTACACCTCTAGAGGATTTAAGGTCTCCTAGACCCAGGGAGTGCACAAGACAGTACGATGCGGATGAATGCGCAAGATAGCACAATGCAGGAGCACAAGATAGTGCGAGTGAAAATGAATGCACAA